>WUAM01000103.1:563446-576633 GCA_024336885.1 Actenoides hombroni | reverse complement strand
AACTCTGTACTACATTGCTAAACTGAATTTACCAAAAACTATAAGAGAGAAATTAAAAAATTGAGAGCCTTGGAGAGGTGAGTGCTAATTTAAGTGCCACACAGTTACTTTGCCTTCGATTTCTAGCTCCAGTTCAAACAGGCTTTAGTATTTTCATTACAATTCAGTATGTTTATTTAGCATTAGAGCTGGCTCAACTATTCATTACTAATTTAGCCTACTTATTTATTTTTATTTATTTATAGTAAGTGAATCTTCACAAAATACATCTTAGTTCTCCACCCACACTGTTCAGACTCTAACAGCATTCCTTGGAGAGTTTGGGAGGATGATTATTCAGACCCATGGTCTATTCACATGTATCAATTTCCCATTTATTCTTTGTGGAGCGTGCCTGAATGCCTGAGTGTTTGCAATGCCTCCTAGGAGTTCCTGAAAACACATTTCTGGAAAAAAACCCAATATTTTTTCCCAGTCTGTTGTGCTAAAAACCCAATAATTAAAAAAAAAAAAAAAAGGAAAAAAGAAGGAAGAAAGAAAATGCAATCCTCCCTCTCACATCCTGAGCACTCAGACAAGCAGTGTCGTACAAAGTCACGTATTTCCAGTGACAGACAATGAGTAGCTCCCATCCCCAGCAAGCCTGGCTAATTCACATGTCCCTGATGTAGATCCCATTTGCATACGCAAGCTCGTTCTGTGCTTGCTTCCTTCTAAGATGTAAAGAGCAGAATGTTTTACTGAGATTTTAAATACCTGAGATACTGCCTGCACTTCTGATGATTGTCTCCCAATACTTACTAGCAAGGACATAAATAACTGAACCTCAGTCATCATTACTGAAGGCAAACAAAGACCAGAGAACATCAAATGCTGCAGCACGCTTGTTTCCTGGAGCTGGCTGTTGACTCTTGCAGAGCTGGCTGGTTCAGTCGGCTCTGGTCTATATAACATACTGCAATACATACCAGCACCCATTTTAAAACACACATTACTAGATGGATGCTTGCAGACACCACTCTGAGAGGTGTGAAACAGCATCCAGGTACAAGCTGACGTTCATCCCTCCTAACAAATAGTCACCCTGCACATCAAGCATGTCCTGCATGAGGTTGGGACTCTTCATATTTTTATGGCACATATCCAGCTCTTGAGGCCCTTACAGAGCAAGAATGGCCAATTCTGCTCACTCTAAGGGCTCCCTGCAAACCCTTACACATCCCAGCCTGTGAAGTGCATACCCCAGAGCACCAGAAGGAAGCTCTCAAGCTTTCACTTCTGGGGAAAGGAGAGTCCCACAGTGATCCTGGTGCTTTGCTGCAGGCATGGCAGTGCTGAACACACAGCTCAGTGCAAGGGAGATGAAGTCACACTGCCCACAGCAGCCCTTACTGCTTTGCTTCCTCTCAAACCAGCAATTCAGATTTCTCAGCAACAGTGGAGATTTTTCACTTTTAATTTACATCTTTCAGCAGTAGCTAAATATTCCATTTTTCTCCTCTGTTATAACCAATAACAACCAAAGTGATCACACTTATTATCAGCATCTGATACCAACAGTAGAAACCCAACTCATCTTTTCATTCCTTCCTTAGCAGAGGTGAAAGGCTGTTGAGACACAGCTTTAGGCAGCAGGGCTCTCTCAGCTCTAGGCATATTCTTTTGAGAGTTTCTCATTCCCTGGAGACATCCTTAAATTCTCCCTCACTGATTCAGTCCTTGACCTTTCAGTGAACCAACTCCCAGATTTAAAAACACCAATGACTTGAATATGCTCAACAGAATAACAAGCACTTTTCTCAGCTGTTAACACTGCAAAATCTTTCCTAGTTATTTACCCCTACCTCTTTTAGTTCATACTCCTTTAGCTGAACCCCCCCCAAAAGCCAAGAGTTTACCTGATCACCTTCCACCCCATATCACTCCCTTTTCAGTACTACAAATGCTGTCTCTTGATAACACATGGGATTGTGCGTATATCAATTTTCAATTTAAAATCAGTAAGTGTCCCTTTTGCTTTCAGGTTGCTAGCTCATTCATCTTCTGCTGCAATGATAATATTCATCTGATGGATAATCCTGTGAAACTCGGGCTGTCAACACCCATGCAACACCACACTGGTGCTCAAAAATGCTTCTGTTTGTACCCAGCAGGCAGCAGTTTCTGCAGGCTCTGACTGAGCACTGCAGGACCCTCCACATCAGTTCCTCTCCACAGGGTCCCAGAGTTTTGCTGACATCTACCCCGTCAGCATACTGGGTCACCTACCCAGCAGGGGAGTTCAAGCCAGCAGCTTGTGCTCCACGGGAAACTGATTGTCACAGGTTAATTCAAGATCTTCCAACAGATAATATCAGGCTGTTTTGTTCCAGGTGCCAGTCCTAACCCAGTCTTTCACCACATATTCCATTAGCCCTGCCAAAATTTCCAGCTGGACTCTTCAACCTCAGTCACTCATCGATTCTGCTGCAGCCCCATGCGTCTTCCATGTCCTTCAGTTAAAAATTGTCCTCTCAAAGATATGTCACATTAGGATGGCATTCCCAAACCCTCTTCAGCACACTGACCAAAACTATGCTCTGTTTTACCTGAACACTATTCAAATACATGACATGCGTCAGGGCTATGACCCTGAGAAATGTTACCTCTGGCCATTGTCCTTTCAAGGGCTGCGCATCATGTACAAATGCAGAGAAATATTATTTAAACCTCTTCCAAACTTCCAGCTTTGTTGGAGCCTTTGGCAACTCTGTTCCTCCATTTAGATGGATCTTCTCCTTTGCAGCACCACACACTTGCTCAAAATTTACTTGTGGCCCAATGTATTTGAAAGACCACCCTTCCTGCATTAGCCCCACCCACCTGAGGCTCTGATACCCCCATGTCTGACACCTCCCCTGCTACGCAGAGCAGTGCTGTGCCGAATGCCACAGGAAGGCTGCACAGCAGCTCAGAGCAACCTCAGTCCTTATGACTCCCCTGGGTTTTTTGGAGGAGCTGCCTACCAGCCTGCAGCATCTCTGCCTCGTTCAGTGGGGTATGCAGCAGAATTGCTCTGCTCTCCCAGACAGGGCCTGTGCAAGCAGTCCTGCCTCTATTTACTGCTCCATACTGAGGCTCTGACTCATACTAGGCCTGAAGGGAGCGCTCAGCAATCTCTGTGGACAAGAGGAATAGTGTTGAATGGGATTTGGGAAGTGGAACAGTTCTGGAATACAGGAACCACACCACAGTTCCTATGGAGAAGCTTCAGGACACCAGCACACTCCAGGATTTCTCTGGCATACCAGATGTTTTGTCTTTTCTCCCCATCCATGATCCTTATTTGATTCCCAGAGTTCAGTAAGAGTTCTTGAATCCCATTTGTCACCTAGTATGTGGGAAAAACATGTCCTGTATCATTTTCTGCTAGTGACCTGCCTCCCTCTAAAACAGCAACCATTCAGCTACCCCATCGAAGACACATGCCCCAGAGACAGCCACCCTGCACCTACCCATCACGGGAAGTCCTGCAGAGTGGGCTGCAGAGACACGACTCAGTCATCTCTAGGAACTCACTGCATTTATGTTCTAATGGAGGATTGACGGGTCATGGAGAAAAAACTAAGATTTGAAACGGTCACAATTCAAAATTGTAAAATCAAACCAGACTTGTTTCCATTAAAAAAACGCAACTCTTTTCCTGTTTCCTTTTCTTTTTTACAAAATAATGGGAAAGAGGGCTTTTCATGCTTCCAGAAGGCACAACTCAACAAGTGACTGACAGTTTTCGTCTGCAGTAAGAACTCAATGATCTGTGGCAGATACCTTCACTCGGTCTCTTGCCAGATTGCATGTTTTTGCTTGTGGGCTGTAGAGTGAAGGGAGACCTCTGAGTCACCTCCAGAAGACTTTCAAGAAACAGTTGATAATCTTGAACTGAGAGTCACAGCTATGAGGTCAGCCCTCCCCTTCTCCTGACCAGAGTGTCTGAGAAGCTGTGACTCATGGCAAAATCAAGATGCCTCAGTCCACAGCTTTCTTTTCTGTAGGAAATGATTCAGTGCAAGACTCCCATTCCTTTCTGTATGTTCTTTAAAAGCATCTCTTTTAACACTGGCTTTAAAGTCATGTTTCTGATCCTCTTCACCCCACAAAGGGTTTCAGATCACAGATGTTGAGGGTTAAGCACCAAGCAAAGCAATCCCGGTCACCAAAGGCCAGTGTGAGAACGTGCATTGCCAGAGAACAACAGTGTTCAGAAAGGCCCGTGTGGCTTTCAAAAGCCACTCAGCATTTCCCTGCTTCAGTGTCCCTTTCTGCAGTCTGCATAGCTTAAAAGACACAGGGTTCTTCTGAGGTTAACAAAGGACCCCAAAATGAGCAAATTTACTAGGAAAAACATGATACTTCTTGGAGGTAACTTTTCCCTGAGCAAAAAGGGGAAAAAGGAAACAAAAAATATTGTCTTGGTCTAACTTTTGATTGTGTTTGCCAGATGTAACTTTGGTATGAAGTTGGAGCCAGCTTCATCAAAAATACAAACATGTTAAGACATGTTTGCATCCTCATAAGACAGTGGTAAAACTCTGGGGCAAATCTGCACTGTCCCCAACCTCAGGACTCCTCATTACCAAGGTCTCACTTTAATTTTTCAGTTCCATCTCTAACTTGGGAAGGACGAGAGTTCCCCTTGCCGTATGCAGCAGCCAGGTCACAGATGGGCCTTTGTTTGCAGCAAGGGATGCCAGAGGGACTCTGCAAAAGGCCTGAAGTCTTGAATAATGCAGAAAGTAAGAAATACGTTAAGCAAAAATAGTTTCTGACTAAGTCTTGTCACAGAGCCTGGAGCACAGACCTGCCAGCCCTGATCTGTGTCTGAGTCCCCTTGCAGCAGCTCCAGTGTCCCGGCTGCTTCCTGTGGGCTTGATCCAGAAAACCACCCCGCACAAAACAGCAGTCTTTGATATCTCTCTCCCTATCTCAATATCCCCCACCCCAGGATACAAAGAAGCTTTTATTTGCTAATGAAAAGCAGGAAACAGGTTTAAATTAATCAAGTGAAGTCTCTCTATTTCATGTAAAGAAAGTAATTCTGATTAAACAGAGGCTTTGCAGTACTTCTCATTTTGAGACCCAACAAATGTACAATTGAAGTGCATACGAATGAGTGCCATTATCCCTTCATTTCCCAGGACAGCTGTAATCCCAATCCTGTGAGCTTCCCAACAGGAACTCCCGCAGAGGAGAGCAGTGTGTATCCACCTCACGACAGCAACAGTATTGGGTACTTCTAATTAATGAATTGGCACCAGGGTGGGTTGGGGTTTGGTATCGCTAAATCAAAATCCTGTTTGATTTGTTCTGACCTGGAGATGTTCCCAAGTATTTTCTCCCCTCCAGATCAAGCTCAAAGGGATTTATTTCACTTTTTAGATGCCATCACCTTTATTTCTTCTCACTAAATAATTTGTTTCCAAATCAATTGCAACCCCAGCCTGGGAACTACTTTGAAAGACAACTGTAATGAACTGCTTACAGACTACCACACGCACTGAGTCACATTAGGGATCTGGATTCTTTTGTTTTAAAGGCTCATGACTTTTTTCTCCATTTATTATATATACTTACACATACATCTCCCCTTAAAGGAAAACAAAATCTCAGAGTAACCTTTTTCATGTGTATAACTCTGTCATCTCTAACAAGAATTACTTTCTTAAATCTAGTTTTCCTCCAAGCTTCATCTAGCTCATCAGGCATACTGGAGTGATAACTCTAAATACACTACCAATCTTTAGACTTCAGTGAAAGTGGTTACTCTGGCCAAATTAGTGAGATGGTTTTTGAAAGAGATAATGGTTTGTGATTAAATGAAATGTTCACATACTCACGATATCTGGCTTCAATTCCTGACTCTGTCTGGCTTCTGAACAGACTGATACTTTCAAAGCCCTTGTTCAAGCTGCTTTCCTTTTTGCAGAAGCAGTAGATACTGGAGCTGTCAACACAGAGCCTGTGGCAAGAAACTTCTCAGACAGCAGTGTACAACAATTCAAATAATCCTAAATGGAAAGCTTGGGAGGAACAACCAGGATTTGGACTTTAAACAGCTTTAAACTGCTACTGCTCCCCTTCATGACTTTTAGTCAGGAGGAAGACTGGCCTCTTCATTGTCTTGATAGACGTGGGGAAAATTAATTTTGAGCTTTACAAAAATGCGTAAGTCAAGGGTGCTGTGGCAAAGGAGGTCTGGGCATCTCAGCTACCAGGAAGATTCAATAAGCAAGGATAATTCTGATTAGCACCATGACTAAAATGCTGACCACTGCCCCCTCCTTTCTATCTATTACCTATACTGTCACCTAAAAGCACCTCTGAGAGGACCATGCTTTACTACACAGCATCTACACTACTAGGAGATCTACCACTTCTTGCAGTGAAGAAAATGCATCCCTGTTTTCATTTGCACCTTTTTTATTCTCAGTGTCTGTGGCTCATCCTTCTTACTGTTGTATCACTATTAAAAATGTTTGCTCACACCCACAGTTCCTTCAGGCAGCTGGTTTGACCCTGGCAAGACCCAGCTGGTGCATCTGTACTGCCTTACTAAATGTCCAGTTCAAGAAAGCAGAGTTCCGAGACTGTGCTCAGCAGCTCCTGCTGACAGACACTCACAGAGGTTCAGACCTCCCTCCCTGAGAGACCAGCACAAGCCATGGTGTCCTCACACTGGACAGATTCCAGTGCAGGGCAGAGAGCTGATGGGAAAGAGCTAAACCCACCCCTGGGAAATTCTCAGGCTTCAATATTTGGCCGAGACTTGCAACACAAAAGACACTGGTGAAATGTAGGTCAAGGAGATGAAAATGTTTTGACAAGGTCAGATGTATTTTGGGAAATTTTAATCCATTCCTTTTGACTTTTATCTGACAGATGGGGTGAACTCTAAAACACTGGCAATATTGCAGTCTGAAGCTCACCAACCCATCTCTGCTCTGCATGCAGGACTCAGCTACCTGTCCTGCAGCCCCTCCCCAGACCTCCAGCCAAGTGATGGAAACACCTAACTGGCCATGGTTGAGGGGCATTCCCCAGCTCTTGGTGGCTCTACAGCAGGTATATGTTTGGTTACATGACGGGAAAAAGTCTTGTTTACAGCTCTCAGATACACAGGATGGTCAGCCTAGACTACTTCAGCAAAAAATAAATTGCTGCATACCTCATATGGCTCCTGTTCTCTGCAGCAGGTGACATAATAGGCAAGAATTAACCCAAGAAAGTCTTTGGTCTTATGTTTCATAGGCTGGATTAGACGAGTAGAGTCGTACCACTTCCACAACCACACAAGCTTTGGCTTTCCACAGACTCATAGGAAAAGTTGGTGACCTGGGGATCCACAACACAATCACAAAAATCAGGATGGTGGTATTTCACTAGAACTCCTGGCTCGCTCACTTCAGGTAATTTAACACAGGGCAGAAATGTCAAACCCCCCCTCCCCCAAAAAAGAGACATTTTCTAGATTTCAGGTGCTATCTAGTGTCCAGCACATGAGTTAGTAGCTGCCTCAGACCATGACACATAGCCACAAAGCTCTTGAAGTGCCTGAGACACACAGCACTATAAGGTAATGTAGGATAACATTTTGCAGGAGAGGAAGGCAGTGTTTGATAAACACCATCTCTGGCAGACAATCCCATCTCAACTGAGGCTTAGAGGTTTGTTTTGAAATGAGACTGAGAGCCACAGCATAAGGAAAACACAACCTCTGAGTAATAGCACTTTGCAAGATGATAGGAGGAAAAATTGCTTTATTAACAAATAAAGAAACAGCAGGCCCAGCCAGATGTTATTTAGGAGACTTGACCTGACAATTGATATATTGATACCTATTTATTGCCAAAGCAGGAGAACTCAATGAGATGTATCTCTCTTGCATGCAAAATAAATCAAATGATTCCTGCAGTGACACCACGAATACTGCTTTGCATACAAGCAGCAAAGGCAGAGAGCTCAGGAAAGATGTGAGTACAGCAGCAGATCATACTGCCCAGCAAGAACAAACGTTAAAACAGTGCATATGTCAACTGGGGATGAAGGATGTCTAATAAATGAGACAGCTGAGGGGACTCTTTCAGCATTACAGAGTAACACAGTGTCACAGAGATGTGAAGGACAAGTGAATAATGTGATAATATAAAAAGGAAATCCATGTCCTTAGGTTGATGATATGCTTATCTGTGTGGGATGACCTCAATGAATAATGCTAATGAGCCAGCACCGTTGCAGTGTTAATTAATTTGGAAGCTAATAATAAAATAAAATAATCAGATCATAAATCTGGCAGTTTAGCACAGTCAGATGGTGAAAATAACAAAACAAATCTATGCAAGAGAACTTCAGCATTCTCCAGCAGAGAGATGCCACAAAAATATCAGATTAAATGTGTTTTCAGCTGAAAGGCAGAAATGTACTCTTTTAGGAGATTACCACGTGTTGCTTTGGTGAACTGATGATAGCCTGAGAGACCTTCAGGGTGTGAGCATAGCTTCTACCCTGTATTTCTAGGTAGTCCAGTATTCCAATGTCTTTCTATTAGTGCCAGGGGATAGCAGTAGTTAAAAAAGTGAGGCCAGAGTTAAAAACTGATCAGAGGTACTGATTACTCAAACCACCACCATCACCTCAAAAAACAAACCAACCCCCCTTGCCCAGCAGCTCAGTTTTAGGAAAGTGCATTAAACAAACCAAAAACTTGCAATGATACCCTAGACTCAGCTAATGCAAATTATTGTGGCTCCACTGACTGCAGTTAGGCTCTGGCTCTCTGTTGAGATAACAAGCTGCATACTGCTTATCTGCCGTTAGACATATGGCAGTAGTAGACACGAGAAGAACTTGTCCAGACTGCACAGCGTATCACAAGCATCTTGCGTAATGAGAACAAAATGGGGTGCCAAGGATATGAAGACAATGGGAATCAACACAGCAAAACCAGAACCCAAAGCACTACCAAACAGAGGGGCTACCTGGAGCAAGCACTTTCTCTCAGTCATCCTGAAGCTCATAAAAGTGAAGTAAGGATGGCCTGGGAAAGAGCTATCATAAAAAGATAAGGAACGTGAGAAATGCATCTTTTTCTGTCAAAACAAATAAACTGAATGCTTGGCTCTAAGCTAAAGCCTATTCAGCCTGTGTGTTGTGCTGCCCAGTGATTTGGCCATATACATGTATTTATGGAATATTACCATGGACTGATGCCTGTGCTCATTTGACAAAAGCTGCAGCCACTAGAAAACATCATTATAAGAGCATCATACACATATTTTCTGACACTCTGCCTGCCAGAACATTTCCACATTACAGATGTCCCATTTTCAAGTTACAGAGAAAACAGTTCAACAAAACAGAGCAGAGAGAAAGGAGTGAGGCTCACTGCTCACTCCTTTCACTGCAAAGGGAAACGAGTGCGGAACTACTGCAACAAGTTCTCATCTGACTATGATTTACATTTAAATTTTCTATTAAAGGATAGTAGTATCCAGTCCTTCAAACCTCTCTTCTCTCTCAAACCTCTAGGAGCATTTATAAATGTTCTCTACCCTTCTCTTACCAGCAACTGGAAAATGAGCTTGAAAGATACTTTTCCCCTTACATCCATCACTGCGGCCACATAAAAAAACACAGTTGAATATTTGTCTGGAGTGAGAAGTACTCCAGATTCCAAGCTGGTATCATAGTAATATTCAAGGAATTGTCTATCATGTCTTTCTGGCTGAAGACATCTAAAGCATATTATTTTTGTATAACTCTAGCACTATAAAAGTGTAGTTTCCTCCAGGACAGAAGGTAGCAAGCTACTAGATCAAAGACAGCTGCGACACACTGCACCCTGTGCGTGTACATGCTGTCTGGGGACACCTGTGGGACAATCCCTCATCTTAAGCAATGAGAACCTAATCATTCCTTATAGAGCAGCACACAGGGCATGTTTCAATAGCTCCATGGAATGCTAATATCAGGTAAGATCTCTGCTCAGGGAAAAGTGCCAATTAGATTTTGGTCTGCAGTAAAGTAACAGTGAGACCTTTTACAAAACACTGAGTTGAAAACATTCAGGAAAATAAAAGGTGCAAGAAAGCCTTTCCAGAATGGCATCTCACTCTTAGTATCCAGCTCAGGAAATACTTATTTCCGTAGAAAACAGAATACTTGGCAAGACCAAAATTGCTTGTGGGAGGATTGGGTGTCTTCATCTCCCCTAATGCTGTATGTCTGAGCTTCCTGAAGGAAAAAAAAAATAAAATAAATCTTTGCCTGTGCCAGAATCAGGCTGATAGACACTCATCTGATGGGGACCTTCACCAAGCTCAGGGAAGTGCAGCTCCCCCCATGTATTGCTGCTGCACTATGTAGCCCACCCAGCCCCTCTACCCCACAAGCATGTAGCCAGGTGCTGCCCCACACTGAGTTTTAGTTACTTGAGCCAAACATCTGGCCCAAATCTGTACCTCCCAGGAAGGGAGCTAATACCAGTTCTAGTGCTGGGTGTTGCAGCTAAATAGCCTAAAATCTCAACTGCCTCACCACAGCTTGGAAGGCAAGAGACTTGGGAAACCATTAAATGCTCCAAGACAGCAATACAATTTAAAGAATAATGATGGACCTGAACTACAAAATACATATTCAAAGATGTCAAGAGGTAAAATTTAAGCAAAGGTTCAGATTCATTGCTACGTATTGAACAGCACCACAAAAGAGAAAGCAAAGAGATACAAGGGGAGATGCACCTACTAAATGCACACCAAGGAGGGGCTGGGGTGGAAGGGCTGCAGCAGAGACAGGGGGCGAAGGAATCACTGCTGAGCAGCAGCACAGGGCAAAACCGGCTGGAGGGATGGAGTTACCTGTCAGGGCCAGGCTGTAGCCCTGCCAAGCAGCTTACAGTAGAGAGAAATGCTGTACCTGCAGTACCTGCACCTTCTTTGTTTGGCAGACATACTGGGAAGCTGTAGAAACTACTTAGGGCTATGTCTGTAAACCACTGGCTTGGTGAAAGCAGAGGAGAAGAACTATAATGGGAAATTTCTAATAAAAGTAAATTTTGTCAGAGCTTTTGGCAAAGCTTGGAATTAATATGTGAAGCATAAAACATAAAGAGAGGAAACAAAACCCATCCTTAGATATTTACCCATCACAGCTAAAGAGAAATACTTGTTTAGGCTTCTCATGAGCATATCACATGTACTTTATTTAGAAAAACTGAGTTTAGGGTTTCCTTGCTTTTATTCTTACTGAAGGATGCCATCAGCCAGCAGCAGACTTCACACTTCAGCAGCCCCTGCAGCTTCCACCTTACTACATTTGGCAGTCACACCATGTCAGTCCTCCACATCTCTGATGGGATCGTACAATTCTAGCTATGGGCAACTGTAAACGCAATTACTACCAGCATCCACTAGGGAATGGGCTGACACTTTCAAATACTCCATTACATCTTAAAATTCCATAGTGCTGTGGTGAGAAATTGCCCCACTCTACCCTCTCCAAGAGCTCCTTCTGCTTTTCCAGGACACTGTCAGCCCTATGGACTCAGCAAAGCCCCCTGAAGACCTTTACACCATGGAAACGAAGTGTTCAGATTTAACAAGAGCAAAATAGCTGCTGGAAACTTTGGTATTGGAAGCTGGCAAGTGTCCCTGTACTCAGATGCCACTTGAACATGGAGAACATGGACAATATTTCCCAATTTAACCTCTACAGTCTTCTGCTTCTGTTGCCAAAGAGATAAGGATTTCGTTTTAGTTGTTGAAATTTTATTGCCTCTCCCAAAACACCAATTACTAATTTCCCTGCTTATTCTAGCAGAAATCCTAGAGAGAATGAAGATACATTCCTTCTACCAACTTCCTCCGGGAGTTTGTTGGGGTTTTTCCCTTCTAAGTAGAAAGCTTTTATTTAATAATTTTCGACTTACATCAAAAGCAACTTCCATGTACTCAGCTAAAAGCTCTGTCCTTCTGTCACTGAGAATGGCTACAGTATAGGGTATGGTGATGCAGCCTGTAAAGACCCCGTGTGATAGGAGAGGGTCCCAGCTCACTCTACCCTCCCTGAGAGTCCTTCAACCTTCCTGACCTTAAGACAGCTGCAGAGTTGCAGGCCAGCAGGTTTAAACCCAGAGGAGAAGGAACAAGTCCCAGAGTCTTTGCCTACCTCTTTTCCCAGCCTAATTTAAAGTGAGGCATTTTTAATAGTCTTTCTTAGCATACAAGTAATTCAGGGCAGGACAAGACACTAGTTTCTCCCAGTTTGAATGTAAAAATATCAAGTTCATTAAATCTTCTGTTCTGATTAAAAGTACAAATATTTGGTGTGGAAGGAGTATTTTGTCTTCTGACTGAGGCAGGTAGCTGCAAATGAAACTGCTGTTGACCAAGAGAAGCCTTTAGACAGCTTTCAGACAGCTGATTAAAAAAACTGCAGATCTGGGATGGTGTAGTTCAGAAACCTTCTTTTGAGGCACAACAAAAAAGATTCCTTTGTCAGTACACACACTGTCATAGAAGGAGCTGTTGCTTCACTACAGAGCTCTGATACAACAGGAAGATCAAGAACAACCAGCATGGCAGTGCTCTGGAGTCCAAGGAAATGGATCTTCAAAAAAATGCAAGTTCACTTGAATGTTTAAAAAGCAGAGCTAGAGAAATAAAGAACTCTAAAAATCATGTCACTGATTCCTTTCCTTGCACATCCACATGGATGTCACTTCCTCTCTAAAAAGCTCCGTTGAAACTTGTACTTCAGTTGTGAAAACAAAAACATACAATCCTGTATTTACTGAAAGAAAAAAAAAATTAGCTAGGACTGGTTAAGTGTTAGATGTAGGCACTGGTGTGGGATTGTGAGCCTCCGTGAACCTGGAGCTTAATTTACACAGTAGTAGTAGTGGTGGTGGTGGAAGGAAAGGCTACAGTAGAATCTTATGGAATACTGCTGCCTACCTTGTTACCTGGAGATATTTATCACAGAATCATAGCAGAATCATATCATAGAATGGCAGGGGTTGGAAGGGACCTCTAGAGATCATCGAGTCCAACCCCCCTGCCAGCACAGGAACACTCAGGTCAGGCCACACAGGAACAGATCCAGGCAGGTCTTGAAAGTCTCTAGAGAAGGAGACTCCACAGCCTCTCTGGGCAGCC
>WUAM01000103.1:438742-563346 GCA_024336885.1 Actenoides hombroni | reverse complement strand
TCCAGATGTGGTCTCACTAGTGCAGAGTAGAGGGGGAGGAGAACCTCCCTTGACCTGCTGGCCACACTCTTCTTTATTCAGCCCAGGATACCGTTGGCCTTCCTGGCCCCAAGTGCACATTGCTGTTCCATGGAGAACTTATTGTCCACCAGGACACCAAGGTTCCTCTCCATGGGGCTGCTTTCCCTCAGCACTCGTGGGTGCAGCCCATCAGGGCCCATGGATTTGTGCATGTTCAGTTTACCCAAGTGATTTCTAATCCAATCCTCATCATCCAGTGGAGACACTTCCTCCTTCCAGGCTTTCACTCTTACTTCCATGGTCAGGGATTCCTGAGGGCTGATCGTAGCAGTGAAGACTGAAGGAAAGCAGGCATTCAGTAACTGTCTTCTCTGCATCCTCTGCCACCAGGTCTCCCACATCATTCAGCAGTGGGCCCGCATTTTCCCTAGTCTTCTTTTTACCATTGGTGTATTTGAAGCCACCCTTCTTATTCTCCTTTACTTCCTTTGCCAGAGTTAATTCCAAGAGGGCCTTGGCCTTCCTTGTTACATCCCTACAAATCCTGACAGCATTCCTATATTTATCCCAAGAGACTAGTCCCTTTTTCCACATGCTGTGAACTTCATTCTTCCACTTGAGTTTTCTCAGCAGCTCCTTGCTCATCCATACTGGTCTCTCGCCTCCTCTACTTGATTTTTTTATGCAAAGGAATGTACCTGTCGTGAGCTTGGAGGAAGTAATGTTTTAATATCAACCAGCTCTCTTGGGGCCCCTTATCTTTTAGGGTCTTAGCCAAAGAGACTCCTCCAAGTAGGTCTTTGAAGAGCACAAAGACAGCCTTCCTGAAGTCCAGGGTTGCAATCTTACTTATTGCCTTGTTTCTTCGTTGTATGATACTAAACTTGACCATGTCATGATCACTACTGCCAAGGCTGCCCACAACCTTCACATATAATCCTAAGAGTTCCTAAGTGCTGGAAATGCAGTTAGGCAGTGAGTGCAGACAATGCAGGTGAGAACCAAGGGAATGTCCTGCTTAGCACCATCACTTCTTTTGGTTAAGACTCCACAGCAAAAGGGTTGTTCCAGACGACATGAAAAAAAAGTATTTTTCTAATGGTCTGCAGATCAAGCTATACTTTTCTTCTATCACAGAGCTAATCATTAGAGAAGCAGGAAGAACAACGTCCCTCCCAGTTAAGAAGTACATCACCTCCTAGTTGTGGCAGGCATGCAGTGAAGGATGCATCTGGCTTCAGTCCAGCAGTTAGTACAGACTTTCTTTTTAGACATATCACCTGTTTTGGCCTCTCTTCTCTCCAGCAAAAAGCATAATGCGCATAATAATGCAGGATATAAATCATGGCTATTCATCCTTGTCTTCTGATTTATGAAGCATGTTGAACAAAAGATCCTCTAATCTGTCACAGGCGTACTTTCCTTATTAAGCAGCACTTGTGGCCCTGTGCAGCATCCCTTTTCCAGAGGCACATTTTCTCTGTCACCTCTGCCTCTTAGGGGTGAGACCTCACTGAGCTGAGCCATGCACAGTCACTCAGTAGCCATGAGTAGAGAACACCTTAAAATAGAACTTACTGTGCAGCAAGGTGGTCACACAACAGTATTTAGAGTATATACAGTGTATAGATGCAGAAGATGAGGAAAGTCCACCTAGATCCATCAATGAGCTGCCCTGATAGCTTACATTCTACTTGTCCACCTGAAAAAAAAAGCCAAAATTAACCCTGTCTGCATCACAGGCTGCATGGATGCCCTGGGAATGGAAGATACATGATCACATCCTTGCAAAGATCACATCTGAAATCACAGAAAAGACATATAACCCGAGTATTCCCCACTGAAGTTTTGCCAAAACCAGGAATAAAGCTGCAGCTGCAGCCTTGCAGTGAGCAATCTACATTCCTCCCCTCAGTAATGCCCACAGCACCCATGTCACAATAGCCACCAGCCAGGCTTGCACTGATACCACTGTACCCTCACATGTCAGCCTCCCTGCTTGCTCATTCTAGCTAACCTTAGTCATAACTTTGTGAACTTGCTTCATGGCAACAAAAACTAAATGCTATCAAGTATATTTAAATGCCCTCACATAAAAGGCACATTAAATGATAACTTTTTTAACAGGATATATGGAAAGGAGCATCACTGGCTCACTTCTCAGGCAAGAGTGACAAAATCTCCCTTTAAGAGTTGTATATTTTCTTGTTTTGGACAAACATCTTTTAATGCAGCAATGGAGAGGTAAAATCAAAACTAAGATCTGTATCTACTCCAAATAATATTTTTCACATTATTTCCACCTGAATTTGCTTAACTCCATCATATTTTATGGCTTACCATCACATTAACTTACAGCAGTTGGGGGAATAGGAAAGTGCTCACTTGAACAGAGCTCTGTGGAAGATTATGACAAAAGGCAGAATTTTATGCTCAGGACACTTGAAGAATAAAAATAGTTAGAAATTTACCACTGTTTCATCTCAATAATGCTACTAATAACTAAGCCTCTAATAGAGGAGTAAAAAAGACACAAGTTAGAGAACTGGAATGAGGTAGTTCCAAGGGAAGAGCAATATTTTGACTAAAAATGGCCTTGAGTGATACCAAGTTCTCTTTTTACTCTCCTTTTAGAAATTACTAGATACTGTTATAAAATTGCAAAACTACTGCTGCTCTTCTCTGTACAATGAACCAACGCAGGTTACAAGAAGTCACTTACACTCAGTTACTCCACAGTTAAGACTGTACTTGTTAAAGAAATTAGATTCATCTCTATCTATCCCAATTAGTTTGTACTTATTCATGAACCTAGCTTTCAGTTCCTGACAACAACACTAATGCAAACTTCCTAAAGCGTTATGATAACTTGTTGAAAAAAAATACTAATAATATGGTATATTGCAGGTCAGGCATTTTTCATTATAAATGCTCAAAGGAAAAATAGATTGCCAGTAGAATTCAAGTACAGGGTGAGAGGGCAATGTCTCAATCTCGCATTTACTAATGCACATGTCCAAAGCCAATTTTAATTTGGAATTTGCTAGCTGAAATATCCCCCATAAGCATGGATTATAAACCATGTTTATTAACCATTCATTTCTGTGAATTTTGCAGAGCATTTTTCATTTGCTCCAGTGGAAAATTTGACTAATGCTACCACGATTACATTATTTCATATTGGAAAACTGCAACTGAGGTGTTTCCTGGGCCACACATTTAGGGAGAACCAGCCCAGCAGGGAGATTCATAGTACACAAAAACCAAAACATAATAAAAAAAACAAACACAAAAAAACAAACCACAAAAAACCAAACACAAAAAAACCCTCCAAACACAAACAAACAAAAAACCAAACCAAACAATGACAACCAAAAACAGCAACCAAAAAACCAACCAAACAAAAAAAAAAGCAACCAAAAAAAAAACAAAACACAAACCAAAAAAACCCACACAACAGAGATGTCTGGAAAAGCAACAATAGAGAACAGGTAGTGCAAAAGTTACATGAGTTGCTTGGGTTTTCCCATCTCACATTTTCCATTTAGATCAACTTACTACTTCTGAAAACCTTTGAGAGGAAATTTTGTGAAGACTTTCATATGAAAATTACCCACAAGGCTGTTAAAATTCTGAGCTTACTTTTTTTTAAATTAACTATACATTTTAGAAAGTCATTGGGATCCTTTTTCAATACAACTAGTTGCAGAGTATTAAGAACATTACACATTCATATGCTGCACACATACAGACAATACTTAATACAAAGTTTCCTTGCATAATACAAAGCAGTTCTGCTATCTTTAATGAATATTTTAGCATTGATAGAGGTAAACAAAACCATCTTCTGAAGGACAACAGATTTCAGTCTTCGTTAAAAATGTCTCTTCTATGCAAAACTGCACCCAAACTACAATACTTTTTTTTTTTTTTAATTTCTTTTCAGGGCAAAGATGTCGAAAGTTTTTTGTGCCCAAAGTGCCAGAGCCCAGTGTGAGGTCTGTGAATCTGGTGGTCTTCCAGGGCAGTGTGCTCATTGGTCTTTCTAGAACATAACAGTTAGATTTTGGTCCATAGTAAGGGTTTCTAAAAGTAACTGCAATACAAATGAATCATGAAATTATTTACATAAGCCATATAAACCCCCTGGCATCTCCCACAGCATCCTGCTGCCATGGCAATTAAACTAGAAGAAAAGCTTCAGGCATCACAGCTGGACGATTATGTCCTCTTCTTTACCCATTCCACTAACCATGCTTGAGAATATGCAAAGAGGTATTGGTCACCTGAATTCTTTATGAACTGCCAAACTCCAGATTTGGAGGGTGTTTTACAGCAGGCTGTGGAAATCAACATGGAGAGCTTTAACTGATGATAGTTTGAAGTCTATCTACTGATCAACTCCATGTCGTTGCTTTGGTTGGGAAAATAATTTGGCCTTAATTATGATATTCCTAGTGACTACAAAAATAAAGTTTATGGAATTTGTTTTGTCCTTTTATTTAGTCAGCAAAGACTCACTGGCCTCATGTATATCATTTCATACACCTGTTCCTCTCCTTTCCACAAGCTTTAAGCATACAATCTAATAGAGTGCATAATCCCTGTTCCTCTGCTCTTTGGGGAGGGGAAAGAAAGCAAATGCATTAACCACCCAAAAAGCAAAGTGACAGAATTTGTTAATACATGGTTCTTAGCAAAAGAATTTGTACTTGGCATTAAAACAAATCTGCTATTAGTAATGAGTGTACATGAGCTACCTTATAAATCACAACACGGGGGAGAAAGTGAGTGGAGCACAAACACTGGATTTCTAGAAACAAACTCTAAATCCACCTCCAGGAGGAATTAAATGAACTAATAAAGGGAATTGTTGCAAGACATTGAAAACAGGCTAGTGCTGGGGTTGTTCTTGTACCGTGTTATAATTATTTAATACCAGCACCATGTTCAATGTCATTACACTGGTATAAAATGCTCAGAGCCATTGGAATTTGTAAAGCGCCCAAGGTGCTGGGAAAGTGGGACCCCAGCAGCAAGCATCAACCCCCTCCCCCCAGAATAACGAGCCCCTGCTGCTGCACAACTTCTGTGCTATTGGTGTCAGAGGACCTTTCATTTTGTTTTTGCTTGCTGCCTGACAGCCAGCTTTGCTCAGTTATTGTTTTTAGCTCTACAGACTCTCAGTGCACAGCAGTGTTATACATCCTACTGATCACTCCAGGCACCCTGAGCCTTTTGTCCCCTCCCCAGGATCAGCACCATCACCAGCTACCCAGCTGTAAAGTCACAAATCAAAGCCCCCAGGAAGGTAAGTGCTCTTCCCCACCTCCATCACTTTTATGTACCCAGAGTTTCTAAGAATTCAACTTTTCCATTGCTTGGTTCTATTGCCTTGTCTGGTAGTACCAAAATATGGTGGCTAGAGATTTCAGAGCCTTTCACTTCCCAAAAACAAGAGGCTCATGCTGAGTAGTCCACATGGAGGTGACTGCTCTGTTAAGCAAGGCTAAACCCTGCCACTTGCATGTCTGTCCATACCTTACAACTTCCCCATGGCTGAAATTAGGTCAGGATTAGGCCTTTAGAAAGTGTCCAGCTAAATTTGAGAGATACGTTAAAATGATGACATTAGAACACTCTCCTTAGGACAAATCTCACCCCAAACTACCAGGTGCTCAGGATGGACCTGGACAGTGCTTCCCACACCAGAGAGATGTTGACAACGGAAAAAGATTTCCATTCAGAACTAAAACAAAACAAACAGAATGTTGGTATTAATATCAGATCCTGTGAATCCTTCATTTCACAGTTTTGAAATTCACCATCTGTGTTTTACATTATGTCAGTTCTAAATTAATCAGTGATTATTTCTATTATTTTCACATCCTCTGATAAGCTAATTGTGCAGATACAGGACACAACTCAGACTACTGTTAGCATGTCATAGCATGAAGTCATATTAGACAAAATACAGCTGTTCAGAGTCAAGCTGTCTGATCACAGTGCAGATAGACACTTTCCCTATAATCTTTCGCAACAGATGCTTTAGCTCAGAGGAGTCTGCCTGCATTTCTGAGCTGGTAAAACCTATCCTAAGTCTGTTCTTGGACATGATGCCTGCCAGTGGGCTGGGAATTATTCAATTTCTTATGTTTTCTGCAGGTGGTGCAGAATTAGCTTTCCACTTAAAATACATCCTGTTTATAATTTTATTATCAGGTTCAAGTTACAGAGTTTGGCCACTTTCGTGTTGAGTTCAATACCTTAGAAACCTTGCTGCTGAAGACCATGACAGCAGCAGGAATTTAATCTGAAAGGGATTCAGACCATACTCTGGCTTTCAGGTACCACTTTCTGCAGAAAGAAGAAAGTACAACCTCTCATCATGCTGGAACTCAGACCTTCTTTCTGCAACGGTGTAATTCACAGAAGGGCAAAGCAGCTTTAGTTCATTTCACAAGGTGGGGTCAAACCTCTGAAGGGCTCCTGCTATGTTGTGTCAGTTGATGGACAAGCAAGGAGCCTGGAGAATGAAAAAGCTAAACGGTCATGGGGTGAGGCAGCATTTACACTGATCTTTCTAAAGCATGTGCCTTTTTCACATAAGGTGAAAAGGGTTTTATTGCATGAATGTTTCTCCTAGTCAAATTATTCTAGTCACCAATAGTCAGTTTTCTATTCTATGGTTCATTTATAGTGAAATTAATGAAGCATTTGCACAGCACTTCCCTGCTTTCATAAGCTCATACAGTACATTGTCATTAGTGAATTGTCCACTCAGCTTTTCTAAAGCTTAGTCAGAACATCCTTGTAAGCAAAAAAGTGTGGCTGGACATCCTTTGGCATCTTCATGTATTCTAATAAGCAATATATTACCAGGTTTTATTAGCTCTGTGTGTATGTCATCAGAAATGGTACCTCATGCCATATGGAAACTCACCTTGCAGCTGAAACATGGGCAGGGTGTTTGGTCTGGATGAGGCATCACTACAGTAACTAGTAGGAAAAAGTTATTTGATATATCATAGAATGGTAGGGGTAGGAAGGGATCTCTGGAGATCAGAGTCGAACTCCCCTGCCAGTGCAGGAAAACCCAGGGCAGGCCACACAGGAACAGATCCAGGCGGGTCTTGGAAGTCTCTGGAGAAGGAGACTCCACAACCTCTCTGGGCAGCCTGTGCCAGTGCTCTGGCACTCTCACACTGAAGAAGTTTTTCCTCATGTTGAGGTGGAACTATCTGTGTTTCACCTTGCTACCATTACCTCTTGTCCTATCAGAGAGCACAACTGAAAAGAGACTGGCCCCTTCTACTTGGCACCCACCCTTTAGATATTTGTAAACATTCATAAGATCCCCACGTGAGAAAATCTACCTAATGCAGGTGATGATTTTTTTGCAGTCTGCTTTCAGCAGCAAACATTCAGTATCTGTTCATCCTCAACCAAAATTCAGTGTTTTCAGTGGACTGAAGTGTCTAACGGATACTTCTAGTGTTTACAGTAAACAACATAAGAAAACTGCCAAAAAAAACCCCAAAACAAAGTTCTTTACACAAATTTCTAAAAGGTGGGACTTCCTCCCTAACTTTCTTTCAGTCGTACAAATGTGTGGTTTAAAGGTAAGAAATAGAAGGAAACTTTGTGCCCATATACACTTGGGCATTCAGTCCTACCCTGATTTGACTTCAGATGTCACAGACTTTCAGCTCACTAAGCTGGGACTTACTTGTTCCCTTCCACCCATGGATATAAGACTCAAAGGTTTTTTGAAGACCTCCCAGTTCAGGAGTTTAACAGCTGCCTAGGAAGTTCAGATGACCACTTTTGATTAAGGCTGACATTAATATGCCATCCCAGAGACTTCTTCTGGTATCTCCACCCTATTCAGAAGATATTTGTTGACCTATCAAGTCATAGAGAAGACCAAATGATTACTGCACTCATTCCAGTTGAAGCTTATCAAAATGGATGTCAGGTTAGCTTTCACATACTGTTATTGTTCTCCATAAAATAATAAGACACCATCAGGATTGCCACACTTGAACTATGACAAAAGATACCTCTCACTTAGCACATCCAGCCTCTTGTACCTTTTTGGGTAGATACCAACCAGGAATACTGACTTGAACAAAGGAAACCCATCAGCAGGACAGGGGTCTAATCTGATCCAACCAGCACCTGTTCTTTAGTATGTCCATATTCACTTTACACAAGTGAGATATTGCTACAAGATTTCCTAAGGGCGAGGTACTCTCCTTCCCTTTGCATCCCCTCTACTCTTCAGATGCCAATCATGGCTCTTTCCCTAAAAAAACGGAAGCATTCGGTTTACATGGTAGTAAGAGAAGAGTTTTCAATCTCAGTTAACCTTTACAGCAGTAAGACTAATTTGCAGTCTGTTCATACTGAATCCTAAAGCCTCTCTGTTTCCTACTCTGACTTTCATTCAGTGTCAATTAGTGCTATGAAGTCAGTCTAATAATGATGTATGGTTAACACTGGGTTTGGAACTGAAAGCTAAGAGGAATGCACAGAGGACAGATAATCGCAATGGCACTTTCTGTGAACTATTCAATTCCTTGTTGAAGTTAAAGGGCTTAGAAGCATGCTATAAAAATACGGTTCAACGTGAGTGCTGATAACATTTAGAGGAAGTTCCCAGCAACTTTGCTGAACATAAATAAAAAGATCTAGCAGCTTTAAACTGACACATGGAGGTAAAAGGACATAGAACTGTCCAAGCCATTTCCATGTCTGCTTTACTGAAGAATGGTGTGCAAGATAAAAATCTCCGCTGATAATCTCCAAGATTGCTACTATGCTTCTTCACATGAACATGCTGAAAATAGCACACAGACAAGGACAAAGCGAGCCTGCCAAGTCCTCTGGCTTTTTCCACACTAAAATCATAAGCTCCTGCCAGACAGTGACAAGAAATTCTCATGAGCAAACCTGTAAAACCTGAGATGAACGGATCTTCAGCCACATAAGTTGCTACAAAGACACTGGTAGGCAGGGCAGGGAGTTACCTCTCCCAGTGCAAGGGACACCTGGACACTTTCCATCAGATTCAGCACTGCTCACTTCAGCCACGAGCAGAGCAAAACCCATCTGGAGGAGTAACTGTTGTTTCACAGCAGCATGAACAAGAAGAGAAGTGGATTGTTCTGAGTGGATGACATGTTCTTGAGTTACCTCCAACGGGCAGTGGTCAGAAGACTTGTGGGAACCCACCATTGTACTGTACTGGCATCACTTCCGCTGGTCAAACACTTCAGCCTAGACTGACCAGCAGAGCATCGTCTGGTCCTGGGGAGTCCTGCTGCCCCTGGGATTGCACCCACTGTTAGGTGACAGTGGGAGCAGGTCAAGAGAAGGATTTTCCACTCCTATTATGGGATCAGCGGGCTATATAGGAGATACACAGGAAATGCAAAAAGTCCATCCTTTACTTTTCCAGCCCTTTACTGCTCAGAGCAGAGCTGGATCTGTTCCCAGATGTTCCTCCACAATGGCAGGAGGGACATCTCCAGTCTCCCCAGAAGGTGGATGATGTATGGGGTTTGCCCACGCCCATCTCTGTGCTTCCTGTGGCACTGCCTGGGCTGGCTGGGTTCACACCAGCCTGGAGCAGCCAACACAGCACTTGGTGTTGTCACTGCTCAGGCACTTACTGACTTTGACAGGACTTACCAACTGACATATTATTGGATTTGCTGGCATATCAGTCTTGATAATTTTTGGCAATTGCATCTTCCAGAAAGGAAAAAGACAACTAAAATAAAATAAAACAAAAAAATTAAATTGTCTTTCTTGCTCTCCCATCTCTCCTTGCATTTTGGATGGTTAAAATTAAAAAAAAAAAAAAAAAAAAAGTGGAAGTCTGCAATGATCTGAAGAGCCTCAAAACTGTAGCTTTAGGCTAACAGAATCACCTTAGGCAAATTGTTAATGCCTATCTGTAGATACTCATGTCTGTAGATGTAAAAGATTAAGGAAATAAGGGGGAGAAGTTAGAAATT
This sequence comes from Actenoides hombroni, assembly GCA_024336885.1. NCBI lineage: Eukaryota > Metazoa > Chordata > Aves > Coraciiformes > Alcedinidae > Actenoides > Actenoides hombroni. The sequence goes on along the minus strand of WUAM01000103.1, from coordinate 553,300 downwards.
AATTCATTTTGGAAGAAAAGGAGAGGAAAGCAGCTGAATAGCTACAATGCTACATCAGTAAGATACATTAAAAATCCAAATGAATCTCAGTGTCAGCCAACACAGTGCCGTAACAAATGAACATGGTGGCAAAGGGCAGCCTTCATTGCTAAGCTGACAAAAATAAATTAGTCACCTGTCAGTACTTGCTTAGAATTTACAAACACATCAGCTTCTGAGGGAAGAGCAGAAAACAGCCAGCATATTTTTCCATTAGAGCATTGTGCAGAGGGAACTAAGCAGTTTGTTTTTATTTCTACAGTAACTTAACCCCCCGCTGCATAGTAAATGCCTCCTCCTGGGAGTAAGACATCGTCTCACCTGAAGGGCATGGAGCTGCCTGAGGTGATGAAGGCACCAGAGGAAGCTGGAGGGACACAAGTGCTGGAAATGACCCAGCACCGGACATGACCCTGAGTGACTGTGCTAAACCACAGAGCCTCCAGATCCTCACCAGCTCCTGGGAACTAACCACAAAACTCATCAGCTCCAAGCCTGCTCACACCCAAGCAAAACTAAGGAGGAGCTAATGTCTTTACAGGCAAATTTTAGCATTTGCTGCAGATTACAGACAGAAGAGTTCAGCGTGGGACACAGGTCTTCTCTGCTACATCAACACATAAGTGTCACCTCTGCTCCCTGGGTTTTAGATTTGTTTTGACTCACAGAAAACCAGCTCCTTTCACAGGGCAATGGCGAGACTGGGAACTAGAACCAAGGGAATACTGAAAAAAGGTACATAACACAAAAATAGTCAGGGATACAGTGTATACATTTTCTGTAATTTATTTCTATTATTTTTGTTCAGCTTCCACATGCAACATAGCAAGTCTTTAGTAAAGCTGAAAAAGTGCCTAAAATACCCAGAATTCCCCCCCAAAATTGGAATTTATATTGTTAAGTGTCAATGTTGAAGTTGGTTATACTGATTCAACCAAGAACCCAAAGCACCTATGGAAATTACTGGTCCTGTTGGAGCAGTCTGAACTGCAAATGCTGTCACAAGGATCCATGGGTGAGGAACCCCCAGCCCAAAAATTATTCTCAGGAATTAGCTGGGAAATCATTACAAGAAACAAACTTGAGAGAACAACGATCTGCCACAGGTGATTCATAAACCAAAACAGGAGACTATGTTCAGTCAGTCAAGTGATTTGCTACAAATTATATGCCCAGGGCCAATCTTGCTGCTAAAGCGATCACTGAAGATGCGCTACACAGAGTGATACAGGAATGCAGTTAAGACTAACAAGCTGCTATACACAGCACTTTAATTAGGTCAAATGAGGAAACGATAATAAATCAGCAGGTCAAAACAAACAAACAAACAAATCCATAACTGAACAGAATCAACTTATTTCTTTTTATTGTGAGAAAACTCTTAAAATGAGATTTCTGAATTGCAGTGGTACCCCAAACTCACACCAAGTGAGAGCACAAGAGATGGCAAAGAGCCCATTCAGCCCCCAGCACATCAGCCAGGCTGTTGCTAGCTCCGGTACCTATCAAACACGGGAATTTGTTGATGTTTTATTTTAGCAGCAACAAATGGCTGGCTGGGCTGAGCAGAGCTGCTGCATGCTGGAAACTGGAAGGCAAGGACAGGTGTGTAACTTCTTGAAATATTCTGTTAAGGCTTGTGGCACAGAGACTCCTTTCAGACACAAGCCATAAGGCTGAAAAATATCTATCATGCTTAGCTATGGGAACGGGGATTTTATGAAAGTGCGATCACAAGGTGATAAGAAGAATGTGATTGGAAGTTGATGTGTTATTGCTTAATTTAGACAGAGGAAGGCTCTTTTTTTGTCCATACCATCTGCCAGCCTAGAAACCCAAGGAATAAAGGCACAAGCTGCAGATGGCTTCTGTAATGGCTGTACTCAAGCAACAGAAGAGCAAGAAGGATAGAGGCCATATAAGCAGCAGTATCACCATGGCTGAGCAATAACCAAGCTGATAGCAGCATTCAGCAGGAACAGAGCAAGAGATAATTTCCCAATTTGCTACATTAGGATTCAGCTGCAGCAGGACAGGGTGCAGAGCTGAACCTTCACGAGGCTGTTGGGAGCACTGACATGCGAGCCTGGTAAGAGCAGGTAAACCAGCACGGCTGCACAGACTAACTGCAGCCTCTGAGAAAAACAGATAAACTCTACTTTAAAATGGTGTTCACAAAAGCAACAGTTCCCAGGCTAGCTCTTAGCCTTTCTTTCCCCAACCCCCACACCCCCCCAAGGGAACAGAGAAAGAGAGTAGAAGCTAATTTCCTTTAAGTCAGTAGAGAGAAAACAAGCTTGGATGCAAGTCGCAAGGCTCAGCAGGACAAGCGCAGACTTCTGCTGGCGAAGCAGTCCCCCAAGATGACCGTCTGAGCTCTGCTGGGGAGCTTGAAAAGGCTGCTCCGCTTATCTTGTTCCAGCAGAGCCTAGGTGCGCTGCCCACAGAACAGCATGGCACAGTACAGAGGCTACTTCAGCGTTTTCCTCTCAAACAACTAGATCAAACAACTTTGTTTACACAAATATGTATAAACAAACAGCACAGAATTAGTGGAATTGGGTCTCCAAGTGGGACTGATGGCACACAGATTGGCAGGAGCAACAGTAGCAGGCAGAGGAAAAATCAGGGTTTAATTCTGTTTGTTAAGTGTATACACATGTACATACATTTCTTTGCATTTTTATAACTACACAGAACACCAACTTCTTTGCTGCTTCAATGCAAAGTGTCTCTGGCCCACCTGGGCAGAGGACAGCCTGTGGAGATTGTGTAAAGCACTCACAACCCATTCTGCAAAGGATCTGCAGGTAACCGGCTCAGTCCCGAACGCAGAGCCTGCAACCAGGTAGAGGGACACCAGCCGTACCTTCAGCAGACGGGACACATAAAAAGCAGAGTTGCCCAACTTGGGGGATGGAGGAAAAGCCATGTTGCTCCTGCTGCTGAGCTAGTACAAGCCAGATGCTCCTGAGGATCTGGGATAAAGATCCAAGAACACATCCAACAGATTCCAGGTTTAAAGTCACTGCCATTCTTCCAGCACTGTGACATCCACAAAACCCAACCAGCCTCAAGAGCTGAACCAGTAGCTCTGAATCCCAGATGTGCACTCCACATACAGAAAAAGAAGGCCATTTCAGATGGATAATTATGTTTCTGTGCCAGTGACAGCTATCACATCTACCACTAGAAAAGGTATCGGAACATCATGAGTGCCCGGGGCTACAGCTGCTGAAACCCAGTCCTCAAGGCAGCACTGGAAGATTCAGTCACTCACTCAATAACCTATAAACCTCCCTGAACCCCAGCAAGTCCCAGCTGCTGCCTCCGCAGAGAAGTCAGCGATGCCATGACCACAAATGGCAGCTTAAGTACACATTAAAGGAGGATACAGTTCATGTCTCAAACTGTACCCAGCATAATCTTTTATGCCTATACAAAGCAAATATTAAATGTTCCTATGCCAAAACAGCAGGACTGTACAATTATTCTGGGTATTGTCAAAATCCATTGTAAACAAATATGCACAAATAATTTGAGTAGACTCTGAGCAGAACTGGCTGTCGAGGAGATAGAACAGACTCCAGAGTGATCAGTGATGGATCTGTCAAAAAAAACCAAAACACAACAAACAAAAAAAACAAACAAACAAAAAAACCCACCCCACAAAACAACGCAAACAAAAAAACCCAACCAAAACCAAAAACCCACAACCACCCACAAAACTGAACCATTTTCTTGCTAAATACTTGTAAGTTTAATACTTTACCAGAAGTACACAGGGAAAGAGGAGGGAGAAGTAGGAGTGAGAAAAAAGCACTATGGCAAAAAACCTCTTTTTTTTCTTATTAATGCTACTTTTCACTTTGAATCCTTTTTAGTTTGGTATGGGAGTATGCCTTATAATAGCAGATCAGAAATTAAAACACTGTTTTGACTGATCCCACACAAGTATTCTCTTCACCCTCCCCAAGGAGCTTTCTCCTAGGGAAACTTGTGTGAGTTGGGGGGTGTTTCTTGACAAACTTTAAAGTTTCAGGCAGTTCATATCAGATAGTCTTGAAGAAATAGGATTCTACAAGACACAGTAAGAGAGAGGACATCTCAGGTATGTTGACATTTTAGCTGTATACATGCACCCTTGGTGCTGAACATCCCTGGACATCCCAGAAACATTCAGCCCAGGTAAGACAGGAGCCTCACGGGCATAATTTCTAGATACATCTTCTTCTGCAGTCACACAGAACAGATTTACTTCAGAATAGCTTCAGAGCACTTGCGACCTATAGTTCCTCTTTTGCAGGCAATCAGATATTTCTGGGCTATTCTGAAATACAGCATTACTCTAGGAAATAACACGCTATTGGAGAGCACAGATAAAACAAGCTGTTATTTAAGGGTACACAAGCAAGCCCAGCAGCATCCCTTCCCCCTCCACCACGGGTACAGAACAGACCGCCCAGACCAGGGCTTTTCTTCCACCAAGTATCTGTACCAAGATCAGCCATTGGCAGATACTGCCGCAAACAGCAGCCACGTGATTCAGATGTGTCTTTGGTGAGATGCTAGAGAAAACCAAGGGCAGTGCTGGCCTGAGCCGTGTGAGAAGAATTATGATTGCTGCCATGTCCAGCCTGCCTTAGGTGAGCCAGCTGCCTGCAGGGACACCGCTCTCCTGCCTTTGCACGTGGAAGCATCAATCAAGTAAGTTCAAACAACAGCACATAAACTAAGTTGCCATCCCAATAACCTTAACTATTAATTCACTGCCCCCTGGAGTTAGCTGGGATCAGGACAGAGTTTTCACGCACTAGCACCCTTAAGTGAGAGAAAGGGAGAGAACAAGGAAAAACAAATCAATGATGCAAGAGATGCCTCAAGTTCTGAGTCTATCTGTTATGACAGCCCAAGTAGCAAGAAAACCCTGAAGGCATCCGTGGCATACACACATGTAGACTGCAGAATAACACCGAGGAAGAGCTGTTTCCTTCATTTCAAGAGCTATTACACTAGTTGAGTGGCATGGGATAGCTTACCCCAACCTGTCAATCTGGCCTTCATGCTCTCCAACCACAGGGAGCTCCTGGCAAAGCCTGACCTGTCCACATTTTCATCAGGGACCACTGGCACACAGGCCAGTGGCATGCCATTGGACAAGTGCTCCCGCATTGCTGTGGCTGTTAGCGGTAACACAGAGTTTATCCTGTGCATCCGGAAAGGAAATAAAAAGATGAGTCATTGCTGACAGAAGATTAATGGCACCCTGACTCTTAAACCCCAAATCACTGCAGTGGCTGTGCACTAAGACACTGCTCTGCCTGCATCTGCTGTAATGCACCTCTGAAAGAGGAATCACAAACAGCTTTCCCTGGTCTTATGCTACTCCACTGCTTCTCAGCTGATTTGTCCCTTGGGATGATCTGTCAGAGGAGTTTCAGCAACTCCTGGTTCTAGGAGTTCCCCATGGCCACACTGCATTGCCTTAGCCCCAGCAGCAACAGGACCAGGAGCTGTGGAACGCTCAAACTGACGGCACTGACTGGGAGAAGTTTCTCTGGGCTGTTTCCAGGGGATCTGCAGCAGATAGCCATGCAAAGATGCCTGTTTTGGGCTGGAGCCCAAACTTTCGCTGGGAAAGCTTTAGGGTTCTGCAAATCACAGTGCATTCAAGCCACTGTTTTAGGGCAACCCTGACTGTTTTACAAAATACTCTGGACAGCATTTCCTCTTCTGCCCCATCCCCCTCGAATTTGGAGAATAGCCACTCCTTTCATGCCACCAGTTTAACAGCTATTTCAGACGGGCACAAGCAGGCACCATCACTTCAGAAGCTGAGGCTAATGGTTTGGCAGCTCAGCTGGGGATAACTTATTTTTCTCCAGTGATATTTCTTACAGTGCAAGGGGCTTTCACTGGAGTAATTCAAACAATTATTAAACTACGTACTGCTCTGATAGAAAGGGCTTCAAAGGGTGTTTTTTTCTTCCTGATCCTGTTCTTCACTATCACTGCAGGGCTTCAGCTCAGAGACCACTTGCAGAGCTGTTAAATGCTCATCCCCATCAAAATTCAACCTTGAGTGCAGGGGATCTGGCAAAGCATCTCTAAGCCAAATCCTCCCTGGGACTGTCTTCTGATCAGCCTGTCTTTTAGGAGTTTAACGAATAAAAATATAACTGGAAATAGAACAGAGCAGTGTCTGGAAAGGGAAGAGAGCAGCACACTTGAGCCACAGATCAGAGCAACACAACACAGCTCTAACTGGTGGAGCTGAAGCTGTTGGGTGCAGGTCCCCTGATGACAGCTCAAAAGGTGTGACACAGAATAGACAGCCCCCTAAAATACTTGTGAGGGACGAAGAAAAATGGCCAAGCTAGCCAAATCAAGAAACAAGCACAAATCTTTTCTGGCTTCACATAGGACTACTGAGGTCAGGTTAGAAAAAGGTACTTTTAACTCAAAAGTTAGAGTGAATTCAAATATTAAAGTATGTGCCTTTCAGGATAATGGAGAAAAAGAATATGGAAAGGAAATAAAAATCAGCGCAATACAGAATATAGAGGACAAGCAAATAAACAAAGGGAAGAAAAACACTTATCTGATGAGAAAGCAAACATGGAAATAGAACCCTCGGATGTCTCATTTGTACAAGTCTACAGGTCTGCGCTCAGCAGAGCAGCAATCACCCACATGCTGTGGCTCAAATGCTTGGAAACTGCTTCATACAAATGCCTGCGTTGCATGAGGACAGAGACTTGTTCATCAGCAGAAGTATTCACCATCCATTAACGTTAATTCGCCATTTCAAAACATACAGACAACCTACAACATAAAAAAGGCAGATATAGCAAATGCTTTATGCAATCAATTGCATAGCGTGAATAGCAAATAATCAGAGAAAACTCTTGGCAGATTCATCACAGATTAAATAAATTCAGGCAAAGTATGCAATAAAAGAGAAAAAACCACCTCCCAAAAAAACCCAACAACAACAACAACTTACAAAGCCATTAGTGCATTAGTTTATGGAGAACTATCATGAGTGAGGGCTCAGTTTGTTGGATGATCTAATTGCAATGAACTCTGCCACCTGTAATACTGAAGTACCTCACAGACTCTCAGCAGTGTGTGGACTGTGAAGCATCACAGCAAGAACCTTTTGTACCAGTTTGGATTGGCAGCTTTTCCTATTCCCCTCACGTAACATGAGTTTCCTTTCAACTGGAAGAAAAAGGACTTTCAGAAACTGAATATCATAGCGGGGGCAGGGGGAGGGGGGGGAATAAATTCTTCAAATTGTAGGGGAAACAATCAGGTGAGATGAAAATAGTTTTCAAAGCAAACAGAAGTGTTCATAAAGGCAGGACAACTCACTCTATCCTTCTCTACAGTAAGAAGAAAAGTGACGTGACTGAGTCTAACCAGCATGTTCAGCCAGATTGAAGATGGAGTATGGTATAGATCCCCCGGACTCAAAACACAGATTTTTCTATGATACAAATTAAAAAAAAAACCAAACCAGGCTACAACACAGGGCAGCTTGCTCCACACAGGGTTCACAGAGGGGACACATTACTATGTACAACGCAGCACATTAAAATGACAATGACACACACCACTCAGAGGTGATCGTTATTACTGGCTGCTTAAGGGATGATTTGAGAAATGATCTGTAAGTTTAATTTTTAATTAAGCCAGAAGCCCTAAGGGCCTTCTGAGTTCAAGCGTTAACGGGGGAAGAGAGGGAAATCAATTCTTGGTGATGGAGAGGTCTAGCAGAATCTAGTAGGCCTGGGTAATATATCAAGAAGCTTTTAAGATCAGTCACACAGCTTAACAGAGGGAAGCCTAAAACCCAATTTCAGATAAAAAAAAATATGCTGTAAAGTGGAATGGATAGTCACCATTGTTCAAACCTCTGGAAAGCTACTGTCTTGAGCTCTGACACACATATTACTCAGAAAATAGATAAATGACCAACTCCAGCATGCAGAACTTCACAGGGAAGTCCTCATGCTTAGCTCCAACCAGCTTGAAAAAGCAGACATCTCTAAATGACCTTGCCATTGTGCTAAAGCTTCAGCATGTCCAGAAAGATTGCCATTAACTAATCAGAATTAGTCATCAAAACATCCTAGAAGGAGGCTAATTTGTGCTGAGACACAAAGCCAGTTCCCTTGATGCACAGCAGAGGTCTATCAGGCTCAGACACGGCACCCAAGGCCACCTGAAACCCATAGTGCAGTTTCAGTAGCAGTTAAAGTCAGACATTGAAGATTTTTCATCCCATCTCTTGATTCCAAGCTCACAGGACCAGATGAGTTGCACCCAAGGGTGCCAAGGGAAAGGACCAATGTTATAGGAAGGTCACTCTTGTCATTTTTGAGATATTGGTGCCATTCCCGGTGACTAGAGAAAAGCAAGCACTGCACCCACCTTCAAAAAAGGCCAAAGACACAGTCTGGGGAATTGTCAGCTTTGCCTTGGATTGAACAAAAGCAAACAAAGCTGATTGCCTGCTATGGGAGAACAACTGGAGCTGTGGATAAGGGAAGAGCTGTGGACATCATTTACCTCGACTTTCACAACAGTTTTGACACTATCTCCCACAATCTTTTACACAGCTTAGGATGTATCAGTCTGGAAGTGAGGAGGTGACAATTAGGCAGGCAAAAAACAGGTTACATGGTTAGGCTTCAGAAGGTAGGAGTTAAGGAGTACCTGGAAGCCAGTAGCAAGCAGGAGTCTAACTGAGACCTGTCCTTTTTGATATTTTTATCAGAGACCTGCAGGAGCTGATGAGACCCCTCTTGCCAAGTTTGTAAGTGACACCATATTGTTATGAAGAGCTGATATAGTCAAGGGCAGGGCTGCCACTCAGAGGGACCTCAAGGGCTGTGGGATACACCAAAATCTGTCCTTGAGGACACATCTAACTCCATGTGCATGCTTTCAGGATCCTCCTGAAAGTTGGGCAGAGGAAATGAGAGAGAAATGAGATGAATGGTCTTGTTTTCACAAACCTCCTCTTCTAAGAAACAAGTCATTTATCAAAGTGCTGTAATCCTACCAACTGTCATAACACTTGGTCTAATTACATCTGAAGAACAATAAGCTGTATGCTCAGGAAGAAACTGTCTGCAGCAAGGTTGGTAGAGAAACTCTGCTATACATGATTTGAGATCACAGGTCCACAGGCAAGAAAACATACCACCAGGAAGGGGTTGGTCACATTTGTATAAAGCAGCTTCATTGTATTTTGCAATTAAAAAAATTGGTTGGCAATTTTCTATATTTTCTGAAAATGCCATTCCTAGGGCATTAATCTACATCAGGGAAGGTCTGAAGAGGGTCTTTAGTTTACATGTTGATGGGAAGGGGGGGAAGGTGCAAAATCCATCCTTTGGAAGAATGCAAAGCACATTCCAAAACAGTTAAAAAGTGCTAAAAAGCTGCTTGGGATGAGACTTCACACTGCAGTTTGCTGTAGACATACTAATGTTACCATGGTTCTCAGCAATGCAAGCATTGCTTAACTTCATACCTTGAAGAAATGTTCTTTGAACCTCACAGTGCAAAACCCACTGAAAGGTGAACTGCTCCTTCCTGTGTTGGTTTCAGTCAGACTGCTTGGAACCATACACCACCAAAGCGGAAAGAACAGCAGCAAGTCCACAATAGATGCATTTAGTACGGGGAGGACACATGATTGCTGTTCTGGCACCAACACTTCCCAGTTTGACACCAGATGACCGAATTTGCAGCAGTACAAGACTGCACATACATTCCATTAACACACCCAGAGAAAGAGACAGAGAGGAGGAGGTAGAGACCTTCTCACCAGCAGCAAAGCTGGGCACTTAGGAAACCAGACTTCATTTGGATTCTCGATACAGAGACTTGGGACCACCTGCAAAGCAAGATAACACTTGCACCCTGGATGAAGGTGCCACAGTAAGGACTAGGTAGACAAAGCAAAAATACACAGTGACACAAAGCAATACATACACAAAATATGACCACTGGCACCTAAAATGACTGACTTTGATGGACTGCATCTCCTTATCTTAAAGACAACTGAATATAAAACTTTTCCTACAGTTTAGGAATTGCCTCATGCCTTGAAGAAAATGTACTTGATGCCACATTGAAAGAAAACTTGTTATGTGCAACAGCAAATTCTCCCATCAGTACCCTAAACGTGTATGTTGCATCCTGTCTGCTTGCTGTGGGAAGGGCAAGGAAGGGATCAAGTGAGGAAAAAATGCATAAACATGAGTCTATTACACACACAAGAGAAAGTATTCCAATGTTCCTAGTGCATCCCCTGCCTCCTGAATTGTATCAGTGTCTGGTCTCCACTGAAGTACTTGGACCTAGGACTCCAGGAGTAACAATTGCTATGGATTCTTTGTAAGATTTTGAATCCACCAGCACACACTATGGGATGGATCTTATGTGAATTAAGTGGCCACAGCACCATGGTATCAAGGCATCCATGATCACTGGTATCATTCACCCATGCTTCAGTCCTGAAGCAATGAGCTGGTCCTTTATAACGCAGCAGAACGTGAACACAAAATGCACATTACAGGCTGACACACTGAGCATTGTCCGGGAAGGATCCCACGGGGATGACAGTGTACACAGAGACCACAGGGGATTTGTTACAATGAGGAAGGTGTTTCCAGTGAAAAAGAAAAGTTGTAGATAAATTGAAAGGAATACTACTTATTCCTGCAAATTATGCATTTTCTAAACCAAACCAAACCAAACCAAACCAAACGCCAACAACAAAATAAAACCCCATGAAAACAAAAAAAAAAAAAAACAACAAAAACCAGCTCACTTTTAAACTTCATTGAAACAAATTAGAAAGATTTCTAGTTTATCACTTTCTCAGCAGAGCAGGTCTCTGATGAAGAAATAGCTAAGCAGAAACCTAGACGTGAGATGATGGTATAATTTCAGAGTGTCAAACCTGATTTAACTCAAAGAAATTCTGGCACCAACACACCACCTCCAGTGGCTTCATTTGCCTAGGCAGGCACTCAACAGCGGCTCAGACCCCCTGAGCTGACGCTCCAGGATCCCGATGGAGCCTGAGCCTCCTCAGGGGAGGACAGATGGTGAGTTTATCCACAAGTACTTGTTATCTGGCAGCTGAAATCATGAGTCACCATTAGCAGGCAGGTTAAAGCATGTATGCTGTGCCAGGGTGCGCAGCCAGAGCTGAATACTGGGGTCAGCGAGTCGGTAGGGCTGGAGACTGAGCACCCCTTTGCTGGCAGGCTAGGCAGGGCTTGCATGCTCAGCATAGCACACAGGATCAAAGCTTCTACAGCCAAAACTCAAGTCTAGTCCCTGGAATTCACTCAACAGGTAGATTATCACTGAGAACCAGAATTCACAGCAACCAGAAGGAACGGGAAGGATTACCCTGTTGTTGTCCCTGGGTTGCACATGCACACAGGGGTGATAGAATAACTGGAGGCAATACCCTGCATACAGCACAGGGGCTTGAAGAGCACATGGAGGAAGAGGAGCTGCTCCCCTCCTGCCTTGCTCACCTGTGGCTTCCAAGGCAGTGCTGCAGTCACCCTCCAGCACCCACACAGCTACAGCTACAGCGGGGCTGCACCATGGGCTGGGAAAGGCTCAGCCCCGCTGCTTTGTATGCCTGACAGGCAAGCAGTGGCTGCTGTTAGGAGAAGTTTAGGCTCCTCCTGAGGTAATGTTTTATGCATAGTTGAAAATTAATAGAGGGGAAGATTATTAGAGCTCTGAAATGGGTATGCAGGAGTGCCCCTGCTGCAAATGGAATAATAAAATCAGGTGTGGTTTTGAGAACAAACTCCCCAAAAATGATGTTTGAGCCCTAGAAAGGGAACACACACTAACCCCAGCGACCCCCCCCGAGGGCTCTGGCTATATTCCCCAGACCATCATGCCACCACCCCCTGCACTGGGACAGCTGAAGCAGCTTACAGGCTAAGGCTGCAAGAGGCTTTCTAATCCCCCCAGCCAGGCACGGAGGCCCTCAAAGAGCCAAACTGAGAAGCCAGTCCGCAAACAAAACAAAAAAAAACAAACCCCAAAGCAATAAACAAAAAAGTCAACAGTCATTTGAGTAATACTGGTCCCTTTGCAGGGGGCCAGAAGCGATACACCACAGAACCTGCCGCAGCCCAGCCCCAAGAACAGCCATCTCTCTGCTGCAGTCACGGCCATGGGCAGACACACAGGAGCTGTTCAAAGGCTCAGCTAGGTAAACGTTTAATACTATCCAGTTTGTTTGGATTTTCCTTTCCTTGAGGATAAACCAGGATATGCTTGCTTATTTTGCAATAACAGAGATTTCCATGTCCCAAACAACAACCACCGAACAAAAAGAAAACAACCACCAACAAACAAGCAGGCATCTGAAACAAAAAAAATCCACAAACGTTTTTCTTCCAAAAAGAGTAACCTTGAGACATCTTCACACTGATCCACTTGGGCATAATGCCAGAGCTCACTGGACTTGGGGGCGAATGAGGCAGGGTGGGGAATATCAAGTATTTTCAAGGTTAGAAACGGACTTGTCACTCACCATTTTTATCGAGGTAGAATTCTGAATTATTTTTGGTAGAAAACAGAAGTTTTCATTTTGATTGTTTTTAAAAATATATTTCACTTTTCATTATTTTTCAGTTAAGGCAAAGGAGAAAAACTGATAGAAAAGTCTGATAAGTGAAACCTTGCTTGACCTTTTCTTCTCCATAATTTTATTAGAAAGAAGCTGAGAATGCCTCCTCCATAAACCCTCACTTTTTACAGCTATTCCCATCTTGCTGTGAAAGGATGAGGGGAGGAAGTGAGAAACAACAAGTCCTAGATTTGAGGCAAAAATAAGATTCCCACAAAAATACATTACATAAAAATCTTACCTATAATTCATTATTTTTAAAAATAAAATCCCTTTACTCGACAGCCTGCCTTTATTTGTAGGTGTTCAAATACTAGTCTGATATTTGCTGATGCTACACAAGCATAAATTCAACAGTCTGTAAATCCTGAAATTATGTGTTTAGAGCTTCATTTCAGATGCACATTATTCACCATTTGCTGTTGTCCCCCTACAAAGACGTGCAGAATCCAACCAGGCAGAAAAGCATCAGAGGTCCCAAGTAATCAAACTCAGCGCAAGCGTTAAACAGCCTGGCTGTAAGGAGCAGCATCATTACTCACACGTCCTACCTGCCAATTGCTCATGAACCTTAAGCATGTCAGAAAAAAAGCCAAAGTCAGATTCATGAACTCTCTCCTGACCAAAATAATTTGGTGATAGCCTGTTACTATTACTATTGTTCTAGGAAATGGGCTAACCAGCCCTGCAGATGCTGTCCTTGGTGCACCCACATAGCCCTTCCTCTGCTTGGGCTCAGCACGAGCTCTGGCTTTAGGATCTCCTCCTCCACTTGTTGATTTTGGGTGATCCTATCTACCTGATAGGAAGTATGTCCATGGGTCATTTAAGAGCAGAATGTCTGCATGACAACAGCTGTGTGATTTATTTTTTTTAACTTTTTTCTTTTTAAGCAGCATATTGTGCTTCAGCTGGAAGCAGGACACTGACTATGAAAACTAGATGTGCCAGCCAGAACTATGGAGTCTGAGTAACAGATCGAATTAACCTCCTGAGGTGTCCCTGAGGAAAAATCCCATAATGATTGCTTCTGCTTAAAGCCTGTGCTTTCCCAAATACAGCTTTAAGATCAGAGAAATGAGAAATATTCAGACACCGCAGGCTACAGTACTGTACACAAAGGGTATAGGTGCAGTCTGAGGCTCTTTGCCGACAACTTAGTTTCTGCTCTGAAATGCAAATGTGAAGTCAGCAGGAGCCATTCACATGCACTACATCCACAGGTAGGATGCCAGGCCAGCCTAGAGAATGCAAATCTTTTGTCTACTCCAGTTTAACAGCAAAACTTCTCAGTTCTACTGTAGGAACAAGTTAGTCCCAGAGGGGAAAGCCCCAACCCCAGAGTTACTTTCCTTCCAACAAATGCATAAATATTTTCCTTTAGCAAGGATATGAAGACCATAAAATAATTAGTGATGTTGATATGCAAAGAGGCCAACATGTGAGAGTCCCCTTGTTACAGAGCATTAGCGTTGCAGAGCTTGTAATTAAACTTCAATTCCTTTACAATTCAAGACAAATTCCAGACAGTGGGCTGAAAATACATCTCAAACAGATCTTCAACATTCAGGACCATCTGTTTCCTTTTTGTGTGAAGTATTTTTATTTGCTGCAAGTAATGAGCTTAAGCAGATTTTAGGAGGTTTGTTATTAATAAGAAATGTGAAAAATTTGCAGAAGAGAGAAACAACCACATTCTACACCTGGGTCTGCTCAGGAGCCTGGGCATTGCTTTGAAGGCTGTTTTCCATTACATACCTAAATCCAGATTTACGTTTCTGAAAAAAACAGGTTTCATCTTCAGCACTAAACCACCCTCCATATAACACTGTTTAGAAGAGGAAGAGAATGATTTCCACGCTTGAATCTTCATATATATACTGCTTCACAGGCAGAATGTAATCAGACAGGCTGGAATTAGCCAGGACATTAGGGTTAATGGTCCTACTGCTGCCAAGTGCCACAGGACACTTGGTGAGGGCAAACAACAGAGAAGCCCACCACGGGTCTCATCTGCAGCATGGCACCTCCACCCATCTCTTGTCCTGCCGCAGCAGCCCCGAAGAGCACTCCTCCCATGGGGACAAGGGTTTGCACCAAGGATGAGCAGAGACAGCAGGAGCTGCTTTCTCTTAAACCTGTCATTTGTACACACCCAGGAACCAGATGATACCATCAATGATGACAGACAGGAATTTAAATGTAATCAATATCCTATAGACAGCAAGATCTTACTTAAATTATGTCAAGAGGCTGTATCATCATTGAATGTTCAGCAACAGTTTTGTTGTATGTTTTCCTTGTATGCTCCACTTGTATGTGGAACAACCTTCAGTCAGTTATCCACATCTATTATTAAAGTTCCATTTTGTCCAAAACAGATGTTTGAAATACATCAGCACCAACTAGTAGAAAATACTGGTAGAAAAAAGAAACAAAAAAGAAAAACAAAACAACAAAACAAACAAAAATCCAAACAAACATACACACACACACAAAAAAAACCCCCAAACAAACAGCAACAACAACAACAAACAAAACAAAACAACCCAGCCTTCCAGAAAGACAAGCTCATCAACAGAAGGGAACCAAGAGGACCAACGCTTTCCCAAGCTGTCCTACATCAGGCTGCCCAGCCAGACTCTTCCTTCTCGTGGCCAAGCATCAGACAAGCAAGCAAACCCTGAGTAGCAAGCCCATTCCCAGCTCACCATCGGGCCCATCTCGGTCTTCTCTTACTCTTTTCTTCTCCCTAACATAAAGCTTTTGCCACAACAGCCCCCAAGTCACTCACACCTATCAGTTGCAGCTTCCACTATCATGTGTCCACGGATAGAGCTGAACACCCCAATGTCAGGAGCAGAGCTCTTGCCCCCCAGAGCGGCTATATCCCAAGGGAGGGTGCAGCTCTCATTAGCACCTCCTCCTCACAAGGGATAAGGCCTCACAGGTGCCATGTGTGGGATCTGCCCCTTTGCGGGGTTCCAGCCACACCAGAGGAGTCCAGCACACCACTTAGGAGTTAGTCATTAAGGCTCACTGACCATGAAAGCCCCTGGAGGTACTGGGAGCACAGCATTTTACTAGCCCCGATGATCCCTGGTGGAAAGGACAGACAGCCTGTTTCTTAAGGAAGAGATTACCCAGACAGTATCTACCACCTTAATAATACCGGATAAAGGCATCTGGTCTGCACTGTACACTTAACCTTCCTCACAGCCCAGGACAAGGGCACCTTTCTGCCTCAGCTCTGCTGCTGTCGTCCACAGTGTAAACATTAGCTTCAGGTGGGTGCTACTTCTTACAACAATATCTGAGCACTGGGGCTAGGAATCAAAATTAGCATATTGGTGCAATAGCAGTGAAGTGCCAAAGTGTTTAATGCATCTGGCTGGGCCGTGTCAGCCATTTATTTACTGGAATCAGTCCCTAAATCTGTATTGCGTCTGCTGCCTGCATAAATAATGAACAAAGCAATAAATCTGGCAGGGTTACCAAACACTTTCACTCAGCTTCTCTTGAAGCTGCTAAATTCTGCTCTGATTCTGCTGCCCAGCCAGGCCCCACAGAGATACTTCTTGAAGAAGGAAGGAAAGCAGAAGGATGGGGGGGCTTTATTTCTGCACACTGCTCTGAAGCTTCCAAAACCAATTCCCTTTTAGCTGCAGCCCTGCTTTCTCATTTTTATTAAGGCAGGGAGAGACAGTGAGACCCTTTTGAACTACAGTATCTTACCCTGTTCCAGGCACAGGTCACTGATTTCAAGACAGAAATCTTAGACACTCATATTAAGTTTTCTTCATAATGAAATTCTGTGCTGTCAATATTTCTTCCAAGGTGATGCCACCTGAAGTCACTTGTTACTGTCCTTTCAGCAAAACCCACATCTGCTTCCCTACACTACAAGACCACACTGATGTGGTAGTGTGGGGAGATGCCACCACCCTCCACAAGGTAGGACCAACTGCCAAGCTGCTTGCCAAAAGTTGGGTGACTGCAGCTTTTGGAGAGCCTTTGGCAGCAGTATCAGGGAGACACTGACAGGTATGACACAACAAAGGATAGGACTTGGTCAACTTAACAGGCAAACAGCCTCCAGACAAATAGAAGCAAAAAATGTTTTCTATACAGAAAGCCAGGTTTCTATCTGGAAAAATGTCTCTTCCAACTTCAATTAATTGCTGTTTCTTGATTGCATACATTGCCAAAGCTTTGGGTGTGCTATAATGGCTTTCTCCAACAGAATGTCTGCTTTCTCTGCCATGCATTTTACCATTTTCTTCAGTCCTTATGCCTTTGTTGGCTCTCATCATGCTCTCATCAGGTGTATTACACAAATTTCTGCTTGCCCCAGAAGACTTATTTGTTAATAGATCCTCTATCTTGGCTTATTTCTTTACATTTCTCAACTGTTGAAAGAAATTATCCAACATAAAGTAAAATCAGTTACCCTAATGATCAGCCCTGTAGCATGGATTTTCCTTAGTTTATCATCAGAAAAAAAAAATAAAAATCAGCAAGTTCAACATGCTATCAAGTTACTTTTCTAGTCATATTTTTCTGTTTCAAAATAATTTCTATTCTTCCTTTACCAGAGGCTCTACCAGTTTACACCTTACACATCATTCTGTCATCTTCATTATGGCTTTGGGCTTTTTTATGTTCTTTACTGTAAATTTTGAGCTGTCAGCCTGAGAGGCATAGCCCTAGAATGTGAGACATCAGGACTTGCCTTGTACTCTGGAGCACTAGAATTTACTTTTTGCCCTCTGTCCTGGTTTTAGCTAAGATAGAGTTAGTTTTCTTCCTAGTAGCTGGTACAGTGCTGTGTTTTGGATTTAGGATGAGAATAAAGTTGATAACACACTGATGGTTTAGTTGTTTCTGAGCACTGCTTACACTAAGCCAAGGACTTTGCAGCTTCTCCTGCTACCTTGCCAGTGAGAAGGCTGGGGATGCACAAGAACCTGGGAGGAGACACAGCCAGGACAGCTGACCCAAACCAGCCAAAAGGGATATTCCAGACCACATGACGTCATACTTAGCATATAAACCAGGGGGAAAGGTGCTTGGGAACAGGATGAGCATCTTTTCAATTATATCACTTGTTTTCCTTGGGATTTATTTCTCTGTCTTTGTTATGTTCCTTTTCATTACATTTTTTTTTAAATTACTATTATTTTATTTCCATTATTAAACTATTCTTATGCCAACCCACAAGTTTTCTTACTTTTACCCTTCCAGTTCTCTACCCACTCCCACTGGTCAGGGATTGACCAAGAGGCTGTGGGGTGCTTAGTTGTCAGCTGGGGTTAAACCACAACACCATCCAACCATTTTTTGTGCAGGAGCACTTGATATGCAGCAGTGCACAGACTGTCAAGGAGACTCTGACCTGGGACAAATCTCCAGTCTGTACTTTGGTTTTGGAACCATAAACACAACATGCTGGGAGCTCAGTCCTGCTCTGTCCTCCAAACAAGCATCTCTATTCTCAATGGCAGCTGCAATCTGATTCACCCGACTGCACTTGTTAATAATACGGAGGTAAGGTGCACTTTGTCAATGGATGTGAGTCATTGCTCTCTTCCAGGAAAATCCAAGAAACATTTAACCACTACCCGAGGAAATTTGCATTTCACTCATTCATAAAGGATAAAAGCTCCTTTTTTTCTTGTTCTTAGAAGACTCTACAAAATGCCAAAGTCAATTTGTGAGCAGGGTAGAAAAGATTCATGCAAAAAGCTTAATAAAATTGATTTGGATCTATTTATAAGACAACATCTACTTGGCAGATACTTTTTAAGAACCCACCTGAAAATGCGGTAAATACATAAGCCAAGTTCAAAAAAAAATAAAAATAGTACGTTGTTGTTCCCCACACATCATCCTTCTTTATGGTGCTTTAAATTTAGCTGTGAAATTCTCTAAATCAATCAGAGTAAAACTGCATAGTCACTGCACTAATGCCCAGTGCTTGGGCTGGGAGAGACCTGGCATTGCCCCACTGAAAACAATTGACAGCAATTGTTCCCTCAGGTCTGAGACGGAAAACTGCTGCAGCTCGAGGTGACATGTCTGCTTTTCCATCTCCCCACCCAACTTTACTCCCCACTGTCTTCTCTGTGCTTGTGCTACCTGAGCCCAGGTTCTCCCAGGACTTTGCACATGCCATGCCTAAATAGTTTGAACCCAGTTCAGGTTTCATACATCTGCAAATCTCATCTGCCCTCAAAGCAGGCAAAATCAGCTCCCTTGTAGGAGAGGGCCCATCCTATCTGCCCAAGAAGTAGATGAGATAGGGCAGACAAGGGCCATATGCAATGTCCCTTCTGAGTATACTTTCAAGACCAAACCCCACTGGAGTTTCCTCTCAGGCCACCCGGGGCTAGCCTCAAATGCAGGCAAGTAGCATGGGCAGGCTGCCCCATTGACCCTTAGTCAGCTCAGCTCAGCACTGTAAATGAAGCCAGGTAGGTAGGGAAGGCAGGAGGCTGTCTATCTCCCTTGCCAACTTGCCTTACATCCAGCCTTGCACATCCAGGAGCTCTGCCTCAGCCCTCTATCAGGCCAGACCCATGGCAGCTCCATGCTTCTCTCCTTTCTCTCTCTTATCTTCTGTTTGCTTTAATCAAGAAGACAACAACAATTTCCAAGTAATCGCTAGGAAAACCCCTCAGTCAGTTTTAGGCAATGTTTTCCATTGTCTCATGCTCTCCTGCCCCATCAATGATGTTAAACTGCTTTTTCCAGCTCATGTGAAAGATAGGTGGATACTGTACTCATTTAACCCTGCAACTGTGGCTACACCAGGAGAATGCTTCATGGAAGCCATTAATATCTTTTAAACTAAGTACATTTCTTTTCTACTAACATTTTCTTTGCTGCTTTTAAGATCTAGAACCCTTCCCTCTTTCTTTCCTTTCCTTTCCTCTCCTCCCCTTTCCCCTTCCCTCTTTCCTCTTTCTTTCCTTCTTGGAAATGATGTGAACATGTGCATTCAGTTAAACAGGCTATTCACATGCTTGATGCTTACAGATGAATATTTAGCTTGCGTGGGCCTTTAGTCGCAATTCATGCCCAAGTCCAACCTGTTCACGAATGTAACTGTGAAATAACATATTCCCAAAAGAAGCTTTTCTGAAATAGGAAATACCCAACTTCCCAGGCACCTGTTCAATTACTGCCTGATATTGTGGAACATAAACATCACTGAATAACACCATTCCTTCAAAACTGAACAGTAATATTTGAGTAACTGGACCATAAATATAGTTCACCTCAGGCAAGAGATAAATTACATTACTAAGTGTGCTAGTGTTCTTTAATTAGTTTGATTAGGCATAACAGAAGATGGTATTATTCAGAAAAGCTCCATTTCCTGAAGGAATTGCTGTAGATCCCGATCTCTGTTTTCTGGATGTTATTTGTTGGGTTTCTGTTTTGTTTTGTTTTTTAAACAGGTTCATTAATTGCTAGTGTATTGTTTTAAAGAGGATTTCAAAGAACAGGCAAACATGGGGTCATTAGCAGAGGCTGATGCTGCTACACTTGTCCTTTGGTGCTCATGACCCATTTCCATCTCATGCCTGGATGCAGCTGTTCTCTCCAAATGGATCCCACAGAGCTTCATGCTTGGTGGGGGGGTTCAACAGCTGCACCCTCCACCCCATCAACCTCTTCCAGACTTATGGGGAGACAGACAGACTGTGGCTGGCTGCACACAGACCCCTTTTACAAGTCTAACACAGAGAGAGAGAGAAAATAGTTTAATTACCCATCAAGGTAACACAAAACCTTCAGAAGACTCTGCCAAGTCACCATGCCAATACTCTATAAGACACAAACTTCAGACATGGCTCCCATCTTCTCTGCTGTATGTTACTTATTTATTTACTAGATTTACTGTGCCATTAGACTCAGCAAGACCTGCTGTGCTGTTTATGCTTTGCAAATGCTTGAAACTGTGAAGTATCAGGTCTGGAGGTTCTATTTAACAGTGGCCTTGTGGTGCCAGGTCTGGCACCACTGGCTGCAGAAGTTTTGCTCAGTCCCTGAACCTATTTCTGGGTCACTCCACCATGCTTCTGACTGCAGCCCTGGCCTTCAAAAAACTATGTACAAATTCCTAATACACTGATGTACTCACATAAATCCTAAAATGTACTATAAGGTACCCAAACACTTCTGTGTATCTGAGTACTAGGGTACAATACTTGCCTTCATAAGTCCATGCAAATTCCTCCTCTGATTTTGCTGTAACAGGAAATATATATTTTCTGAATTCAGCAGCTGTTTTTTCTGTAGACATACAAGAAGGTATAACTTGTGGCTAACATTTAAAAATGATCAGTGCATGGTTTCAGAACAGCTCGTGTCCCCAGACAGGAGAGAGTCAGTCCTTTCAGAATACGGACACCTTGCTGTCACGAAACCTCAGTTCTGTAAGTCAGCTCTGCTAAGGTGGATAAAGTGGTCTTTCCTGCCCATTGATCACACAAATCCAATTTGGAGACTTGTTTTCTCTACATGACAGTTACAGGAGACAGACCTGATTAAATCTTTCTGTTCTGATCAAGGAGCATCTCACAGCCAATCCTGTGACTGCGAACCAAATGCCTCCCAAGAGCTCAGCCACATGCTCTGTCTGATGGACTGTGCTTAGTTATGCTCCCTCCAGACCCACAAAACAATGTGCGTTGATACCAACACACAATGTGATTTGAGCTTCAGGAACAGAGACATATTCACCTTAACACTCTCATCCTCAAGATCCAGCAAACGTTGCTTACAATTGACAGACGCTCAGGGTTTTCACATATTTCCTGAAGTACATACAGAACAAAGGCTCATCCACTCCTGCACATCTCTCCTTAATGCCTTCCAGTTAAAATGCTGACCAAGTACTTTATTAATGCCCAAACAGCCAGATATCAAGGCTCTGTGTGCTGTTTATCAAGCAGCACCAAAAACTGTACTAGTAAGTCTGATGATACTGAATTTGATCTACATATAAAGTGCAACCTGTTCCCTACAGAAATGCTCTGTTACAGGTCTTTTCATGGCATGAAAACAATAACCAAACACATATCTTGAAGCTATGCCAATGGATATTTATTTGTGGTGTTTGTGACTGCTCAGTAGCAGAGATTATGGCCATGATGTTGCTCTCAATTGAATGGCCGAGGATTAACTCCTGTGAAACCAGTGCAATTACCCCAGCATTACATTTGAATTCAGAACTGGCATTAGCATAGCTGAATAATTAGTCAGGTAAAGGATGGCAAAACACAGATGCTTTGCTCTTTTTTCCAAAACACTGTAGTGTAGACTCTTTTGGACCAGTACAACTAAAAATACTGTTCCCACCAATGCCACTGACATCATTTCACTTTGTCTGATCCAGAACCTGGTACCTCAAAGGTAACCAGAAGCACAGAGGACTTCCCAGGGTGATTACAAATTTCAGAGTACATTCTTGTTTCTGCCAGTCAACCTCTGCAACATGCTTAGCCCACTCCTGTGCTGCCCTCAACCAAATGGTCTGACAAGTCTGACAGTCTTCAGCTCAAATCACTTCTAATCCTTCAGCTCCTTTTACTATACCGTGACCTCTTTTCATCTCACTGGAACATCCTAAATGCTCCATGACACAGTTATTAGGTGGATTTGAAAGAAAACTCCCCTGAGAAAATTCACATTTGAAAAAGTTCCTATTGGAAAAAAAATTTAGAGTTCCCAATGAAACAGGGACAGCAGGAGGAAAGCAGATTTAATGTTTGCTTAAAGTGTTAAATAAGCTTTTGATTCCAAGCTAAGTGATGCATTTTCATAAATGGGGACACAATTTAAATGATTTCTATTTATTCTAAAAACATGCTTGTTTCCCTTCCAAAATACCTCCATTTAATTGATTTTTCTAAAATTACATTTTTAGGCATGGACAAAAATAACAGCTCCCAAAACTCTATTTAAAAAAAAAAAACCCTCATTGGGTTCCTTTTAAGATGGCAATGTTTATGACTTGTATTAAAAGAACAACCAATAAAGGCACTTTCTGCCTCTCCCTTGCTACCCTGTAAAACAATCTGTCCACCAATCCAATTGTTCCATCTGTTTCCAAAACAAAATTGTGTTTTACTACAAGGATATTCTCTATCCAAATGCTGAACAGATTGTAGCTAAGTATTAATCCATAAAAACCTAAAAAAAATCTTATTAATTCACAAAAATCAATATTCCAGCACACGTTTTGGAGCCAGTTCATTACAGTTAAGCCCAAATTTATACGATGGTCAATGGAAAACTGTCCAAAATGTATCTGTTTACCTATAATGAGACAAACTGGCTGCTAAACCTCATTCTGCCAAAAACAAGCTCTGTGACAGGACTCTGGTTCAGGGAAAAAGAAAAAGCAATCTTACAGTGTACGTAATCCTGTTGCAGTAGTTATTTCTTCTTTAACACAGGTATTCTCTGTTTTTCTTGCTCTGGACAGGGTATTTAAAAAAAGGAGACCAAGCTCTGTACCTGTTCCAACAGCTATTCATCATGAGGGCTGTCTGTCAACTCTTGAAAATGATGTGGCATCAGAACAGTGTTAGTTGCATCAGTCTGAGTGTCCCCTTGCATTCCTTTGAATACTGAATCCTATAAAGACTGATTTTCCCAAATCTTTTATCTTAAAAAAATACATGGGGAAAAAGAATCCCTTTCAAAGCCTATAGCTCTTATGGTGATGTTTTCACTTGCAGTCCAAATACAAGAGCCATTGATACTAACGAGAATTCTTCCACTGGTCTCATTACATATCTCATCTGAGATCCTAAAAGCCTAAAAGTAAACGAAGCCTGAAAGTTGCAGAAATGGAACTCTATTGTCATCCAACACATATATATGTACGTAGATATGTATGTATGCACACATATGCTTCTATGTACAATAAATGATTATATCTGATTTGCCAATAGTGGAAAAAGTTTATATATTTGTATTTATTTATGTATATACGTTTTTTCAATCACAACAACTAAAGTCCTATAATTTTTCACATGGTGACATCAAGCTCTGAGATGTTGCTTCCCTTTCTCCCTAGTTCCCAGAATGAAAGTGTTCATGAATCATTAAGGTTAAATACAAATAACTTGCATTACCACTCAAAGAAGACATGTGGTTAATTGCTGTCTGCCTTCATTGTTAATTGCTGAACAACAGCATACTGGCACACCTACCACAGGCTTCTGAAGATAAACAAACACAGCATATGCCCTAATTGTTTATGTTCTCTTTACATCACTTTTTCTTTGAAAACAACATGGGTAAAATTCACAGATCCTGTCCCTTAATCTCCCTTATGCAAAACACATTAATTCGTCTGGCTGGTAACTCCTGTGTTACACCAAGTCAGAAAAGGGTCAGGTCAAACAAAGACTTCAAAGCAGTTCCAGTAAATTAAGTCATCTGCTCTCCAAGACTAAGATTTCCTCTCCACCCCTTTGCCATACTCAAGGTGGGTTAATTCCACTTCTGCTTCCATTGAAAATGCTGAGCTGATGTTCCTTCCAACACCAGAGTATGACAGGATTATATCAGACACTAAAAGAAACCAGCAGAATGGGAAACCAAAAGCAAAACCAAAAACATATATATATATATATATATACACACTTAACATTCACCATAGAGTGGTTTAGGAGATGGATTAGTTCCATCATTTGACCAAGCATTTCTTTCAGGTTTAAGTCCCTTGGAAAGGGGAAAGTTTCCACTGAGAAGAGCAGCCACTCTGTTCCACTGTGCTGCTGTCTGCAGCCCTTCCCTGGGTTATCTATGAGATTTTTCCTTGCTGTCGAGAAAGAAAAAAGACAGGACACTCAAGCCCCCAGGACAAGGACCTCCAAAAGCATATTTTTTTTCTGTGAGGCTGTCTGGCCAGACATGAAGGCAAATCTCCCCTTTTGAAACAAATACTGTTCATGCAAGGAATTGTCCTCTGACATGCAGTGCTTCAGCCTTCCTGCAAACTGTAAATGCCGCCGTAGCTTGAAGCCCCAGCCTCTGAATATGCAAATGCAATTTGATTCATGAAATGAGATGCATTGTCAAAGGATCTCTGAGAAAGAGGACCACACAGATTAGATACAACACATTTCTCAGATCAAATCAAAGGATTCAGACAGAAAAAAAATAGAATAAGTATTTGCTGGGATGATACACCATCTGCACGGTGTTTCTCCTGAGTTCCTGTATCACGTTCCTCTTAACTTTCCCATTGCTGTCCCTCACATAGATTTTTTTTTTTTCTCCC
Organism: Actenoides hombroni; assembly: GCA_024336885.1. Lineage (NCBI taxonomy): Eukaryota > Metazoa > Chordata > Aves > Coraciiformes > Alcedinidae > Actenoides > Actenoides hombroni. The sequence continues at coordinate 528,263 of WUAM01000103.1, read as the reverse complement.
TTTCACATGACATTAACAAGGTTCTGCTGGAGAGCGTTTCTTCTCATTGAATTTTATTTTCTTTCTGTAGAAACAGACTAGCAAGAACTGTATTTTCCAGTCTATTTCTGGCCATCCCATGTTCCTGACACTCAGGTTGAAAAGTCTGGAAGGCAACAACCTTGCCAAAAAAATTCAGGTTAGCAAGCAAAGGAGATAAAATCAGTAACAGAAGTGATTAAGGAGCTGTAGGTGCTACTTTACAAGGAAAGACTAAAAAAACTAAGTCTGTATAACCAGGTTGAATGACACTTAAATCAGCACATCTACAGGCTCTTCAAGCATTAAAGGCCAAATCTCCAAAAACCTGGAAATCAAGAGGACTTGGGCACCTGCACGCCTCTGAGAGGCCAGGTGAACAGGACAAAACATTTTTTTAAAATTTTTTTTAAAATTCCTCTCAGTCTTTGGAGAAGAATTTTAAATTTCAACATCATGTATGTCAGTGAAACCAGGAGTGTTAGTGGAACCTTAAATAACTCCCTACTTGTTATGGGAAAAGAAACAGAACTGCAGCTGAAGAAATTAGAGGATATTTAGGGTGATCTATGAACATGCTGCCATGTAACAGTGCAAAAATGCAAGAAAAAAGTCAAAGTATAAGGTGAGAGTCTCATATTTGGTGATCAGTGGCAATGGAGGAAAGAGTAACAGTGGAAGATGAAAGCATCAGTTACTCACACATTGAAAAGTGGAGCAGCCAAAAGCTGAGTGAGGAGATTGTCTCCCTAGCAAGTGAATGAATGTTTACACCTAATCCACATTTTGCATTTATTAACTGCTGTATCACTCAGGACAGAGTAGCCAGAAAATTAGAAGCTTATCATTTCTTTAGAGATAGGAAGAAAAGGAGGAGGAGAGAGGAAAAGATGTAAAGAAGCCCAAGAATGCCAACAGTCGAGAGCACATGTATCAGGTGTGGAAGGCAAAGCTTCAGATCCCTGCTCTGCACCGCACAGAACCTTGCTCCCTTCTGGGAGAGTTTTGGAGGTCTCACCTCCTCATTTTCCTGAAGACAGAGTGAAACACTGGGCCTTGCAGTTCTTTACAGAGCAAAATTCCTGGTTTCTGGCCAGTCCTACCTCACAGTCTAGCTAGACTGCAAAGCTGGCAAGCAGCAGTATTTCCACTGCCCAGATGGAGGCACAGAGGAGGGTACAGTGATGGACCAAGGTCACCCAGCAGGCCAACAGCAGAGCCAGCAAGAGATCCCAAGTCTCCAGAGTCCTGCTGTGAGCCATCCTGCCTCTGCTCGCTGGCTGTTTCTATTCCTAATATCCATCACTCAATACAGATGTCATTAGAATCCAAATACTTATTATTAAGTTCAAAAAAATACACAGGGCTGCTTTTCCCATTGATTCCTGGCAGAGTCTTTCTTATAATTTGCCAGATTGGTCTGAAAACAAATACATATAAATTAGCAATATACAACATGACATGAATGAGAACATTCACTCTCTTTAATCATTCCCACAAGCATTTTGTCGTTTTTCTGTCAGTTCTGTTGATAGGAAACTGCTTCACAATTTTAATCTCTTTTCCCTAAGCACATTTTGTTCTCAAAGTTAGCTGATATAAAGCTAACATATTGGAAACAGGGGAGGCTGGTGAGATATAGGGAAGAGCTCTCTTTGTTTATCTCTATTTCAGAGTGAGCAAACATCCATTGGCACTTATGCAGGCATCTCACTCCTCCTCCCCATCTCCTCACCTCCTTAAAATATGCAAAGACATTTTCTCTTTGAACCTTTCTGAGAAGGAAAAGGACAAACACTTCAACTCAATCTTCTTGATTAATCAAAAAATTTTCAACAACCACCAGCTTCCTCTGCATGACATGATGTCAGGCTCAGAACCGCGCAATTGTATTCTTACATTTTGAAAACTGGATCATATCAAACGTATCTACACATTGCCTGGATGTTCTTTTTCTGTCCCCAGTCAAATGAAGAATAAAGGCACAGAAGAAAGACAAAAAAAAAAGATGAACTCATGAGCATCATGGTCATGTCATCCTCCCTGCCCAGCCCTGGGGAAGGTTGTTGCCACATTTGGATTTTGATTTCTCATGTACTTTCTTGCATGCTACAAGGTAAGCCTGGAGGTCTGCACAGCATATCTAGGGATAATCAAAGCCAACATGATGGGTTTGTGACAGAAATGATACAATATGATATGTTGCAGTAATATAACTATTGCATAGCACAGAAGGAAAAATGAATTGCTGGGAAAATATAAAAGTATACAAACAGCCATTATTTGTTTGACATGAACTGAGTAAGATACCACAAGAAAGGATGAGGAACTTCACCTTCTGACCCAGAAGTCAGTAGAACTCATGGCAGCTGCAGCAGATGTTGAATGGGGCAGCAAGTGAACAGTGAAGCATCGATGACTTTGCTTAATTGGGCCCAAAATGCTAGTGTAGTCTTTTATAGGGAAGTTCAGGTCCATGAGACCATGCGTCTGGGTCCATGAGACACAGAATTAACTCTTCAGAAAGGGATGCTTCCATGTAACACATCCAGAACACATTTTATAAACTAGAAAGACAACTAGCTATCGTGAATGTAGATGTTTAGCTATCCCGCAAATCAGAGGCATCTAATAAAAATCTGCTCTCATATCAGTTTAGATCGCGTTTCTTGGCTAGAACCCATTTCCTATTAATATAAAGTGTGTTTGTGCCTATTGCTTTATCTATTTCATGTCTCTCAGACCTAGCTATTATCCATCTTGCCAATAGTTATTTATTACTTTGTGATTATAGGAAAAGTAGGTAATCACCTATTAAATCACAGACCAACCCTTATTATCACCAAAACCATACTCCAATTGCTAGAAAAGAATTGCTTAATTTCATATGTGGTTAAGAGTTTCCTTTTTTTTTCAGCTGAGATAATAGATGGTCGTTGTAAACCTTTTTCCTAGGAAACTGGCAGTTAGAGTAAGTACTCTATAGCTCATGTTTAAACTGTAAACAGAGGAATTGTTCTTGATACATATTCCAGGCACAGAGCTATGCCCAGGGTAGCAGAAAACAATAGCAAATATATTTTAGGTTTTATCTTACAATGTGCTCTAAAAAAAGTGCTGCCATTTGTCAACACACTACTTTCTCCCTTTGAACAGCTAGAGGTAGATTATGCAGACAGGTACAAGGCAGATGACACACACAATGTTCCTCCAATCTTTTCAAATTCTCCCTCAAAACCAGGCATGACTTCCCTGAATGAAGACCAGATCCAGAATAGATATGGACATTCTCCCACTTGCAACAGGAGAAACAGGGAGGCAAAAAGGGTGCAAAACCTTAACAACTGTCTTTCCAAGGAAATGCTCCTTTTACCAAACAAGAGAGCCAAGGGTCAGCCTGCATCATCACTCACACACTTACGATTCTGTGATTCTCTGAAATGTACACAAAATCATATAGTGGCAGAAATAAGCCCTAGCAAGGAAACAAGAAATAAAAAACATGACAGATATTTAGATCAGGTATAAACCAACTGTGTGTGTTCTACATGAGATACTGTATTTGACTGGTAATCAAATAACTGCCCGAGAGTCTTGTCTAGCCAGAGCTAAAAAAGCTTACTTAGAAAGAATTCTAAATCAAGGCCAAAAAAAAAGAAGTGTAGTTAAGTTTGACAAGCTTACATGAAAGACCTGTGTGATAAGCAACTGCAAGTCTTCTGCCAACACCTGACTGACTGCCAAAACACTGGTCATGATTTTAAAGGTTGCAAGCAGATCACTGGTTTAGGTCTCCATGCAGAAACCTGTGAAGTTGAAAAGAAATCTTTGCTATGTTCAGCGAACTACCTTCCACTCTCCCAAACAGCAACCAGTGTAGCCAAAAAGTATTTAGTAAATACTGGACTGGGTGACCTTTAGAGGTCCCTTCCAACACAAGGCATTCTATGATTCTCTATTTGCTAAGCAAAACAGGAAAACACCAGCACTGCAGATAAAGCCATCATATAGTATCTGCAGATAATACCTATTTTCTGAAGTATAATTAAAAGTATTTCACAGTCTCTCCTCCAGCAAGGTGATTCCTAAGACAGCTGGTTTTTTTCCTTTTGCAATACCACCATACTCACAGCTCAGGATTCAGTCAGCAGTAAAGCTTAATTCAAGTCACCACTGATTTGGCACAAGCTGCATCTCTACTGCCGGGCATTTCTCTCCCCACTCCACTCATGCTTAACATCCCCATGGTAGCCTTCCTCCCATCTACTTTCTCAGCAAAAACATATGAGCCCCAGTGCTCATGGACACAGAACACCCTTCAGTGTTAGCTTTTGCTTTCCAGCTTAAGGAAGCTCTTCAAAAATCGGTCTCCTATTTCTCTTTTTCAGGCTCAAACTTTTGCAATGTAAGGGTAGAAGCCATTGCCTGGCTACATTTAGGGAGATATTAAGCACACTTGGGCATAATAAATCACACATGGGTGTGATGGGGAACTTTCACTATGATATGCCCCCTTTTTAACAAATGTTTCTCTCAAAGCTAAAAAAAAAAATAATTAAAAAATATTCATGTTTCAACCTTTTTGGGCCCTTACATTTATCTTTCCTTCCCTCCACCAGAATGTTTTGCCTGTTTGGGGATTCTCTTTCTTCTGAAAATCCAGCTCTAGGAAGGGAGTCATGAGGTTTTATTTTATTTGAGACTGCAGTGTCCAGGCGTGTGCAGCCCAAGACAAAAAAAAAAAGCAGTAGGGCATTATTCTGAACACTTTGGCAGCATAAAATTTGAAGTAATTTCTTATGCTCACAAAAAATGCTGAATCCTCAGCTGATATAAGCAGGCACAGCTCTGCTCTGACTTCAGCACAACATGTCTGATGAAAATATGTCTCGATAGTGTTGGAACCCAAAGTCAGGTGTCCCTGTGTGACCCCAGATACAGTCATGTGGAGAGAAGGGTAGACAATACATTTTCCTCAAATATATTACTCATTTCTCTTCCAAGAATAGCCCCTATAGACTATCAATAAAATGGCTTTTTCAGAAGCAGTTAACTGTACAATGGAACACAGAGATCCAGGAAATCTCCAAGGTATCAGCAGAAAACAATGATGAGAGACCTCAGCCCAAGAAAGCACATAAATCTTGTTAGTTACATCATGTGGAAAGTCCTGCTGACTTTCTAAAGAGCCCAAAGGGTCTTAGATTCCAGGAAACTATTTGCTATTATGGGTTTGCTAATACTGATGTGAAATTGGGGTGCTTTGGGCTTCGTCTGTGCAAGATCTAATGGAAAGCTTAACTGTCCTTTTTTCTAGAGTTAACTGTTTGTTTCTCTTCTCCCCATTAGAAGCACTTTCAAAAATGAAGACCTAGAATAAATGTGTACTGAGGGTTCCCAAAATCCTGCAGCTGAGAGAAAAGTGCAAGGGAATTATTACTGTTTCTATTTATTTATTTGTCTTGAAATACTGCCCAGAATGTCATATGATACGATAGGATCTCTGTAGAGAATAATTCACAGTCTAAACAAAAGACCAGCCAAATGCCTCACTGGGTCCTCACATCATGCCAGCCACTTCTTAGATGTTATCAATCCGGATGCCTTAGCCAACTCGCAATAAACACTGATCTTTTCCTTTTCTTTGTCCTCTCCTGCTGCTTTGTGCTAAAGCCCATGAGCTAGAAGACACACAGCGGCGACTGGAAAGACAGACAGCCTGGTGATGCTTAGATACACAGGCTTTCCAGTCACAGAGCAGAGGCACTCCTTGAGCAATCCTGTTTGCAGGACTGTTCTGGCAGTTCTTTTCTGCTTCCTTGGAAAGGAGTTGGACGATCACTCTTTCCAATCAAAGTTACTTGGAACCCATATATAAAAAGTATATTGTCCATTTTAAATGGGCTATACGGCATTCTCTGCATGAAAAGAAACTGTCTTTAGCATAAAGGAAAAGACCTTTACTAGTTACGTAGATACTGTTTACAACATGTTTTGGAAAATTTTGTCCTCCCACTAAAACAGGAAAAATCATTGCAAGCTCAACAAAAGAAACAGAGAAAGTTTACCTCCACCCTGTAAAGCAGTCTGCCTTTTTGCTTGTTTGTGGCTGTAAATTTTATTAGGTGATTCACTGGGAAATTTTTCGATAAAAGTATTTGCCAGAACACTTTAAAAATGTGTTAGATTCTGAACAGTACTCACAGGACCTACCCAACAGAGAATCAACAATCCACAGAAACAGTTGTTCGGCAGAGTCAAAATTCAAAGACCACAATATTTGGTCTTAAAATTTCTTAAGGAAAATTGTAGATGAAAAAGTGGTACTGGAGAAAAAAATCTGTATGAAGCCATAGGAGCTCAAGTCCTTTGAATTCCAACATATACTTGCAGGTCAGTGACTGAGAAGTATCCATTAGCTCCAAACATACCTCATAAATTTCTTTAACAGAAAACACATGCTTGGAAGGTAATGCATTATATTAGTGTCTAGTTCTTTCAGTTCCAGAAAAAAAGAGTTGCTGTAATTATACCCTCTCTAGCCTAGGGATCTCTACACTACTATAGAGCACATGCTCTTTTATACCTAAACCTTCCAGATAGATGGCCCAAGTTGCTCATTAATTGAGTGTAAACTGCATCATCACTCATGAGGAGTCAGTGTCACTGCACACAGTTTGCAGTCCAGAAAGCAGGTGACAGCTCTGCTTGCAGTTGCATTTGTTTCTACTGCAGTTCCTCCTACCACATGAGAGGTGGTCGTCATGATATAGTCCTGGGGCTTTCCTGTTCAGTGGCTGTGTATGAGGAACCCCGTTCTGGCCAGGCACGGGGCTCTTCATGTCTCCTTGTCCCACTTGTATTGCCTTTACCAAAGATAGCATTCTCCTATGGAATACAGACCTGCTACAGCCAAGTTTTGGGGCAGTCAGGGATCTGGCCAGAGGTGTGGTCTTCCTTTCCCTTGTGTAGGCTCAGGTTTCGCCCTGACGTGGTTTCTGGAAACATCCATCTGGTTGGGACCAGAGAGCCAAGAAGACCTTCGCAGTCCTACCGGATAGACACAGATCGAGGTAATGTTTTCCAAAAGTACTTATATTGAAGTAGCCTGCTTTTAGAGACTTTATTCTGAAATCTACAGAGTTCTTAGAAACAAAAACAAGAATGCTGGCTCACAAAAATAACCCTCACAAAGGCAAACAAAACCCCCACTTATTTCAGTCCTCACCTGGCCAGTGTACAGCTCGCTGCTCCCCTCTGTAGGTCTGGCTTGACCAAGTAGGAGCAAGCCCTGTTGCCAACCCAGTCCATTCCTCTCAGCACACTCAGTGTCCAGTTGCTTGAAGCTACCCAACACCTGCAAAATCCAACTTGCAAATCCAAGGGTACCAAATGCCCTTTAAAAATACTTTCTTTTTCCTTTTTGGAGGGTTTTTTTTTTTCAACCAAGACAATTATTGCTTGTCATAAATAAGAACTGCCAGCTGTGAAAAACATTCAGTTCACTGTTCTAAAAATGCTTTATATATTTTTTTTCTCTCTACAGCAAAGAATTTTCTAACTTTTCTGTGGTGCATCCAGCCAATCAGGGGGTGTAGTGGAAGGAGTAATGATAAGACTATCTATCACTGTCAGTCAAATGACTGGAGCTCCCAGAGAATACTCACTAAGTAGAAAGTGTGGTGTTTGCAGCACAGTGGCAAAACTCTTAGGGATTACTTAGCAGATAAGGATGCTCAAGAAATACCATTACATAGAATGAAGATATGGTATCCGACATGTTAAAATCATGCCCTCACCAGATCTAGGATGTAATTCTTTGCTGTTAAACTGTCATTCCAAAAAAAAAGCATGTATTGATCCCATGAAAAAAAAAAACCACAAAACAAAGGGTGTCTTTGGTAATTAATCCCTAGGACAGAGTTGAGAATGGACAGTGAGGCTGAGATGACGTTACTCTTGCAGATGGCATTGTCCGTAGATGAAGGCTGCAAGAAAGAACCAAGCCAACTAAGAAAATAACTCTTGCTTTAAGTAACTTCCTTGCAGTGTCTGAAACAGAGCTGGAGCAGCTCATCTCCCCCTGCTCCAGCTCTCTTTCAGACATTTCCTTGTCAAACAAGTCACATCAATTCAGACAGATTTCGATTTGCAAGATTTTCACATTTCCATATTTTCCCTTTTATATTTATAGTTTCAGAAATCCTAAAATAAAAAAAAGTCTTAGTTTAAATGCATGGAGCCCAGTAATTAGGAGCAGTGATGTTTCATCCATCTTTTGAGCCTCCTCTGAGGTTTGAATTTTATGGAAAAGTCCAAAATGGGGAAAGATGTGGAAAAATGAGGACTAATGAGTGGCTTCACTTTGCTCAATCTATAAAAGAGCAAGTCAACGGGGTAGGTTGATAGCCTTTTTATACATGAAATATTGTTAGAAAAGGATGATGAGTTCCAGGTTATTCTCCACCCTATTGGTTGAGGAATCAGGAAGGAAGGACAAGGGGGGGGGGGGAAGCGCTTTATTAGCAGGAAAGATTCTTTTTGTATACTAAGGAAAAAAAAAAGTTTTCTTGAGGTAGTAAGGGATTCAGATGAGCTGCCTGTGGATGTGCAAAAAGCCCTTCACTGCAGTTGTTGAGAACAGTTAAACTGTGATATGTCCTGGGAGCTGCGTGGGCTGACTTGATCCTTCCTCAGAGCTGCACCTTGAGCTAGAAAGTCTCTGGCAGCTCTCTCCATCCTTCCACTCCCAGCTTTCTATGTGATATCCTGATGCGACATTGAGCAGAAACATTAATTCTGCCTTCCTGTGTCCAGAGTTACAGTAGTAAATATCTGACCAGGGAATTGAGAGGAAAAAGTCTTCACGCCAAATGAGAGTATGGATGACAAAGACAGCCTTCAGGCCAGGGCCAGGACAGCAAGGGAACAATCACATAAATGCTTACAGCAAATCCAGCTGCAAAAAGCTGCCCACACTCCAAGCACAGGCAATACTTTGAGGGACAGGATTTCTGTAGGAATTAGTACCTTCATGAAGAAAGGCAAAGCTTAGTAAAGTGAAATAATCCCAAATGAGGTTGTGATTCCCACAGCCAGATTTTTGCAGTTACATAAACAGTTACTTACACTATTATGAAAACGCAGGCTGAGGAGGTAAACTGAGTGTTTCTAACACTAGGTCTCACTGTACTGTCAATAAAATTGAAATACTTCCAAGGGAGAAGAGATAGACCAGTGCAGCAGAGCAATTCTGCAGCAAACAGGTTGATTTTTCTCTCTTGTGGCATCAGGAGTTTCAAGCACTCACTCCACTGCCACTGCAGCAACCACCTTCAGTGTCTCACCACCTGGAAGTCCTGTTTCTTTCTCACAAAGAACTATGTTCATACAAGTAGCTGTTGACATTTAGTCTCGTCTTCTCCCCCAGGAAAGGAGAATGGATGTCACTGCTTCTCTGCTTAATTGCCAAGAGGTAGCTGTCTGTCTGTCTTATCACTGAGCTCTTCTGACCAAAACTGATGGTTCTTGTAGGCTATTCAGGTTTTGACAAAGCACTAGCAGGAAGAAATCCCCCCCTCAGACCAGGTGACAGAGTCATGTACTGCTAAACCAACTGTATCTTCTCACAAAGCTCTGTGGTAAAAGGAAAACTACTTAGTCATTTTAACTTGACTATAGGGAGAGCTGGATGACAGACAGTATTTACCAAAGTGACTTGTGTGTTTAGACTTTCCCAAGTTCAGGAAATATTAACAGCTCCATTTTAAAGAAAGCCAGGGGAACTCACACTTCGAGGAGAAATATGTTAGGATCTGTGTCTGAATGTCAGACACCATCTCAAAACTGAGCATTCAAATGCAGAGTTATTCTAAAGTCTAAGCAATACGAGTTCAGGTGGTAGAGCTATACTCCAGGAGGGAGCAGCTGGCACTCCCCACAGCCTTCCAGCAGCTTTGCTGACAGGGCAGGGTGCATGATGTATGTGCACTGTTACTAATCAGTGGCAGGATTTCAGCTTTGAAATGCTCATCAAACAGTTTAACACCTCAATGGAGCAGCATAATGCATTTTACTTTGAAGGTGTTGAGGTGTTCTAATCCCATTCAAAATGATGGTTGGGCCATGTTTACAGTGAAATTCCATTTGTCAGTATAGCATCTGCTTTCCAGATACTGAGAAACTGTAAGGTTTGTGTCAGATGCTAACTTTTGGCTCCAAGATAACACCAAGCATGGGGATACATTAGAGCCTAGAGAGGAGCTCAGAACGGTACCATTGATGCTCTTTCTCTCTCTCTGCATTTCTGTTCCACCCACACCACAGCCCCCTTGCCCTGTGCACAACTGAACACCGTTTGGCTGCCAGAAGTATCACATACAAAAAGAGCACTTAAATAGCAGTGATTTTTACGCAGTATTCCCAGCTGTGGAGATCACACAAAGGTACTGACAACACAGTACCAGATAAATAGGATGCCAAGGAGTATTTCAGCAACAATAACACAAACCATGGCGAAAAAGAGGACACACACAGAAACACATCCCCTTGCTGGGAAACCACAGAACACTAAGAAAAGAGGTTAGAACATCTTAGTGATATCTGTAAGCTGGGCAAAAGGGAAACTGAACTAATAACAAACTTGTGCTTTTTAAATCTGGACTGAATACAGCAAGTACTTTAATCAAAGAAGGAGAAACACTGAAAAAGCCTAGTAGTCTTACTTTATATTTTCAGGATTCATTACTGGCACTACTTTTCACTTAAACTTTGTTCTGTTTTTTCAAAGCAAAATTTTAAAAGCTTAGATCATTTGAAATAAAATTAGCTATTCATTTCAAGCTGAATAAAACATCTGGGCTGCAGTGATACTGAGTTTTTTCTTTCACAGAAAAGACAAGATACCTGCATTTCCCTCAAAACTCATCTTTTTCTTGCTCTCCTCATGAAAGGTGATAGCATGATAATAGCATTCATTGCCTTTCAAGGACCTCATACTCATACTGATATGTTCTGGTTTTCAGGCCAGGAATCCGAATCTTGGTATGCATTTACAAATGGATGCACAAAAGCCTGTATATGTATGACAGAAAATGACAGCTAAACTTCTGCTCTGCTACCTGTAACAAATGAAAGTGCAGATGCAGGTCCCCGTACAGCTTAGATCTACTAATATCTCTTCTGCAATTTGTTCTATGAATCACATCACTTCATCAGATGCCTTCATCATCCTACAAATAATGGATCCTATCACATTGTCTTATTGGTATAAAAATCTGCTGATTGTATTTCCGTTATAAAAAAAACCACATTCCCAGAACCTATTACAGCTGCTACAGGAAGGCTTGACCTGTCCTGCATCAAAGCACTCAAAGTATTATTTACATTGTTATGCAAATATGTTACTATATATTGCCTTTCTTGGGTACAGGTGCCCACACCTTTCTAAGATGGCAGAATGACTGTAACATTATGAAGATGAATGGAATTATGTTAGTCACCCTTCTGATACACAGTACTTTGGAAAGAATAGTGACTAAAAAGGACAACCAATCCCATTTTTCTAAGTGTGGGAAGACATACAGGAGTGGAGACAGAGCAGTACTGCAGTATAGGATAGGTGTGAGTATGTGGAATGAAAAGCATGGAGACATCTTATGTCACCACTGTAACACCACTCAGTTCATTGCTGGGTAGCCCAGAGGGTGGAAGAGGTTCACTCACCTTCCAAGAACTAATTCATAGCGGTTTCAGTGTTAAAAGGGACTAGAATGGTCACAGATTTCTCCACTTTGAATGTGACAGAATTTCAGGCACTAAGTCCTCCACCAGACACATAACTTTTGAGTGAAGTTGATCTTAATCTTAGAAGGTAGTTTTGATTTAAAGACTTCACATGACAATTAATCCAGCACAATGCAAGTTAAATTGTTCAAATGATTCATTCCCCTTGCAGCAAAAACGTACACCTATTTCTAGGCATAATACATCTACTCCTTCTTCACTGATTTCCCAGTAACCAGGGGAGATACTTCTACTTGTGGAATAGCTTTTTAAGAAAGAAAACTTTCTCAAGGCCATCAATATTACAGCCTACTCATCAACAGAATGATAAATGGTTCCTATGGCTTGGTGCCTGCAGAGCTGAATCAGACCTGATGGGCACTTGTTTTGTGAACTGTCCCTGCGTGGCCATCATCCATACGTTGCAGGGGGAAAGGGAGAGGATGTGGGAACAGAACAGGAGACACCGCTGCCGACGAAGGGGACCCTGTATCACATCTTCCTAAAGAGGAGCATGGGACACTGAAGCAGCATAAACCACCTGCCTTGCTTAAGATAGGAGTCCCCAAGCTGTTTATCACAGCATCCACACTGCCCACACAGTTCCAGTTTCGTGGCTTGACCAGGGGCAGATTCAAACACAAATAATAGAATGGGTACTTAGGGTGCTGGGCAACCTTTTAGCTTTGTCCCTAACACAGGACATTCAATACCAACCTGCACAGTGCTAATGTAAAGGCTACAGTCAAGAAATCTGCCCCTATTCTTGCCAGGATCAAGCAACTAGAGTTCAGAGACAAGCCAACAACCTTGCACTACTGAGCATTAACGATGGATGAAAACTCAAAACTTTTCCATCTTGACAACAGCAGTGATTTACAGCAGCACAAATGCTCTGTAGAACAACATAAAGCAAGGCTCCAAGGAGCCAAGATTAGTTACCAGCCAGTAGGAAATAGGAGTAATCAATTTCGTTCAGCCTGGACTGAAGTTTCTGCAACTTTCCTGAGATCGAAAGAAACACGAAGGTGTTTGAACATCATTTTTTTATTAGCTATTGAGGAGAAAATGATCCAAAAACTCACAGAAAAAGAACCAAACCCAAAACACTGCTTGGCTTATGTTTGCATCTTTCGGATGTATAAACAAAATTTAAATAAACAGGGGTTGAGATAAAAGAAGATGTGGTTAAGATTTTTCTGTTTTTCCTGGGGCTACTTTTTGCCACACTTACTGCCATTACGTAGGATCTTGCTCCTTAAAGAGTTCACTGTGAACAGCAAGATTATTCAGAGAACAAACACTTTATACAAGAGCCTAGATCAGACTACAGGAAAAGAGAAGGCAGAATTTGAATAAAAGGATGCTTTAGGCAATTGGACTTCAGCTGTGCTAAACTATATCCTTGATTTCTTGCTGCTCAATGTGTCGTCTTAGTTCATATTGTCTCATTTTGTCTCCAGTAGGTGAGCCAGAAACAACGGGAAGAAGCAGACTAAAGGAAACAATGAGTGATGATGAGGGCTTTGAACAGGAAGGGGTTTGCAGTACTGTTTTTTAAATAAAACGCTTTCACAGAAAGGTTTAACAAAAATTTACCTAGGTTGTAATACCCTGCTAGATTAAAGGCTTAGGCACATTGGCAAAACAGAAATGAATCCTGTGTTTAATCATTGTATTATAATATTCATTAATATTGCAACAGCTTTGAATTATACAATTATACAAATATTTTGCATTCTATGATTTGATTCAGTAATCTCATTTATTTTAGATTTTATTAGCTGTTTGCTTCAAATTCATTCAGTCAGACACTCATTTGGTTTGCAGCAGAATGGGAAGAATGATTTCTTCATCCTAATGGGAAGAACAGAGCCAGATCTCCTATCTCAGTGCTGCTCTGGAGACTGTCTCTTCTCCCTGGAGCACTGCTCCTCTCACACAGGGAGGTAAATTAATCTTCTACCTTCCCCTGATTTTCTTAAAGTAGAGGAAATATACTGGATAAATAAACGGTGTTTTCTGCTTCTGAAAGTCTTCCTGGCCCCTCCAGGGCCTTCCTGCTCCTTCCCTCATTGCTGCACCTATTGCTGTAACACCGTTGACAATTCCTATCCTCTCCATTGGGCATCTCCCCCACTTCTGATGATTTCTCCTTTTTTCCTCCCATACTACGGTACAGATTAGAAGAAGGGGCTTTGATGCAGGCATCTGCTGCTGAGGCTACTTAAGAGCTGTAAAAGAGCATGTAACTAACTGCTTAAGCTGTTTATATGCAGAGAGAAAAAGAAGGATACATCAAAGTTAGAGATGTGTTCTGTCTGAGCCTTAGAGGATTTTTTATTAGCTGTGCAAGAGTTATATATCTCCTTTCCTCCCCCAATACACAGGTTTTAGCCAATTTAGTTTATTATTTTAGGATAACAAAACAAGTGAACAAAAAAGACCAAAATGAAAGTCCCCATGAGAAGACCTCCACAAACACAAATACTATTCCTGCTCCCCAGGAGTACTGATCTAGGAAGCAATTTGGTTTAGCAATAAATTATGGGTTAAATATACAATATTGAAGTGTGCCCGTAAAAGCAATGGTTCAATTCCCTTGTCCACTGCCGAGGCATTTCCCATTTAGAGATGACTTGAGCATTTGGAGCCAAAGATCACTATAATCCTTTTATGGTCTAAACTGAATCTGCAAACAGATAAGGCAAAGACTGAAGAAAAGTCTTCCCAGCAGGTCAGCCTACACAGACATTCACACACACAAGCACACACGCACATTCTCCGTTCCAAAGATTCAGAGTATTTTGTTAGCTGGAGGTAGGATTAAAGAAAAATTTAAGTCCTCCAAAGCCTTTTCCTGAAAATGAACATGTGATAACAGTTTTGAGTTGAATCATCAAAAGCAGTGAAAGGTGAGACTGAGAACAACAAGATGAGTACTGCAGATTGACATGAGTAATGATTCACATGATTAATTCTTTTTAGGGGTTAAAAAAAAAAAAGATGATAAAGCAGGATTACTGCAGCCAGCCTTAGGCTTTAAGGGACTTTGAAGATCCCCAGAGAAAGAGACACATTTACAAGGCAGAGGGCTTCCTTCCAACTTGAAAGGCAGAGGGAGGAAAATAAGAAATAAGAACAGGTGTGATGTTCTAATGCATTGAAAACTGAAAATCTTCTTTCCATATTCATTATGGAAGAATAAACCTGGTGTCACAATCTGATATAACCACACTAAATTAATAAGATCTGCAATCCAGTACTTCAGGGGCTGAAAAGAAATAAATAAAAAAAAACCCCAAACAGCTGCTCTTCCAATGCCATGTTGGCAAAAAAGGGTCAGGTATATAAAATAACTGAGAAATACCAAGTAGCCGCTACTGAAATGAAGCCTTATTTCTAAAATAAGGATCCCACTTAAAAAAAATAGCTTATACACATTAAAAGAATTCAGCTTGTTAAACCATTCACAAAGACAGGATCTCAAAACAAGCATTTCCATTTGCTGCCAAGTCTAAAAGTATTGAAGATTTTAAAGCCTATGTTTAGACCTCATCTGTCAAAGGGTGCTCAAAAAGAATAAAGTTAATTAAAGATATTAATTTATACCATATTAGTTAAAACCACATTACACCACTGAGAAGGTCATCTAAATAAAAAGGGTCTTAGTTTTCTTAACTCACTGGAAATAGATTGAGAAACTGAAATCAGGGTACTTTATTCAAGAGACTGCACAGAAGCTTAATCCAAACTTTCAAGCCTCTATAGGTATTTCTAATTCATAACAACAACGTATTTCCCTAAAATAATTTTGATATATACCTCAGCCTGACACACATGCACAAGTAGATAGAGTGGATGTTAACTAGAGCATAAAACTCCTTGTCACCAACTGCTCTGTCCCATGTAATGGAGGTGGTACAGCGCAAGGGCGGACCCTGCTCCAAATGCTGCTGGCACCAGCCACCCCGCTGTGCTTAACTGCTAGAAACCTGCAGCGTTCACTACCAGCTCAGCTTTCTGGTCTGCTGGAAGTACCTGGGTCACCTACCTACTGCAAACCAATTTCAGGAAGCTGCTGCGTAACGGGTCATCCAAACCAAGTTGCCCAGGCCACCTGCAACAGCAGCTTTGCTGCTCACCTCCCTCAGCTTGTCCCATTGCAGAAATAGCACTTTTCAGGAAAAAAACTGCGGACAAATGGACTGAATTTAATCCACCTCCTAAGGGAAATTAAAATCTCAAGGAAGGGTTGGAAAGACAGCAGTGCCTGTCAATGTCGTCTCAATTGTTATTAACGGAAGGCTACACTACCATGGATCTTTCCTTCTCCCCTTCCCCCTGCTAAGGTGGTATTGAAGCCTGCTCCCAGCACCAGACTTGTGTTGCTACAAAGATGTAGTTCAGAGAGTAGGGTTCAACAATTTCCTCACTACTGAGGAAACTGCCCTTGGAGGCCGTTTTGGCTGCCCCCAGGAAGATGGCTTACTTTACCAGCTTGGCAGTCTATAACAGCCTCTCAGATACACAGTGAGGCACTGACAGGGAGAAAAAAAACCTATTAATTCCAGTTTTTGCCTGCTGCTGCCCATTTTTTCCAGTGGTCTCCAAACTAAGGCCAGTAGAGCCAGGATGCTGGGCACCTCTGTTATTTAAAATCCCCGCTCACTCTGAGAGGTGGTCCACTTCTCCCTGGCTCTCAGAAATGCAGGATGGATCTGGTGTGTTGCTGCTGCAAGTGTCGTCCCCTGTGAGCAAACCCTTTCCCTTTGAATGAAAATAATTTACAAGTATGGAATTGCACAGCATTTATCTGAAACACAGACAAACACATAGCAACTGCTATAAGGTCACTTGGACAAGAAGTAGTAATATTTTCTGTCACTTCTTCTCACCGAGTATCAATAAAGAATGCTTATTACTGCCTTCATGGACTAATTTTAAATGGTTCAGTTCTATTGGTTTTGTGCAGAGAACATTGCATTTCGAATTACAAAATACACCGAGATCAGTAAAGATCTATTTCTTGAAGCTCAAGTTTTAATTTTTTTACTTGCACACCTGATGTCACTTTAAGGCAGGGAATACATTCATATCATATGCAGGGACCTCAGTCACTGCTTCAAGGCAGTGAAAAAGCCCCTGGTACATCTATGGCTTGAGGGCAGGGTCTCTGACAGAGGTGAAGAACCTTAACACAGGTCTTCTTATGCACAAGAAGTGGTGACCCTGGCCAAATGAGAATCAGGCCTATTCATTTTGTCATTGAAACAAAGCTGCAAAGTTATTGATGTATTTAAGCCTGCCAATTTTGTATCATTGCCTTCCCACATCTACAGGGTATTTCCTCTCTCAGAGCTCCTTTCCTGGTCCGGTTGCCATAGTACCTGAGCACCTCCGAAAGCAGTTATCCTCCCGGCCCTTGGTGAGGGAAGCTCTATTGCCTGCACTTTACACCTCTGAAACAGGGTGCAGGGAAGCTAAATGACTTTTTCAAAGTCATGGAGGACACGTTTGAGTTCCAAATTGCTAACATCAGCTTGGACATTCCCTCCTTGATGTTAGCTGCTCTTTATACAGCATCATCCAGCCATTCTTAGCTAAGTGAGTCTTACAAAGACACAGAGCAAGGCATGCATGAAAAGAAAATGACTGTGCAATAGATGTAGGGGGTTGACACTAACAGATATTTGAACTACAAAACCAAAACCAAATTAAAATTAAAGCACCCTTATTAAATTTCTAATTGTCGTGTGATGCCGTGCAATAATTTTAAACCACTGGCACCTTCCTTTTATGTGAGACAAGTGGAGGAAAAAATGGGCTGAATCCAAGTCTTTGTCTGGCTTTATTACGTGCAATTCCTTTTTAGCATTCTGAGCATTTAACCTTGAAAAATAGTGTTGTTTGGCTGCTGTGTTTTCTGATTATTAGTCTCAAGGCATCTCAGTAGCATCTTTATAAATCTGCTCTACTTGGTAAGTATTTCTTGCGGTCCAGTGCTGAAGACTGAAAAACCCAGATCAGTTTTAGCTGTCAGGCAATTAATGTAATTCAAAGGAAATGAAAGGTATGTGCAACTGGGACTGCTTTTAATAACAGAGGGTTCCTGACTCATGCTTCTAAGGGGAACAAGGGGAAAATAAATAAATTAATAAAATAAATAAATAAGTAAAATAAAGCATAGGCAGTGTGCTGGAAAAAATCTTGAGATTCTGAATGCTGTTTCGTTGCAGATTAAATGACAACTACTATTTGGAGAGAAAAACATGATAAATATATTTACTGATGACCTGTTTCAAATGACAGCCATAGTATAGTTACACAGGGCCGCATCATCTCACATTATCAGTTTCTAATTTTTTCTCTTTCAGGTCACTCCTGTGTTTTAAGTCAAGTCAAATACAGGAACTAGGTATTTGTGTTCAGGGGTGCAGTGCCAGTATTGATGGCTGTGTTCTTTGCCAAAATACAAGGGGACAGAGGAAGCTAAGCCAGTGAGATACAAAGGTAGTAAAGGCACAGGATCAATATACTGTGTGTATGAGCCAAGATCTGAAAGAAGTTCCAAGTTCTTCATAGGCATGGGGATGCTCCTGCAAACAGAGCTCAGGAGCAGGGATTTGAGCATGGACCCAAGTGCTGTTGCTAGCAGCAGCAGCAGCAACCGCTCAGCAGGTACCACTAAAGGCCATGGGAGAAGCCAAGTGTTCAGCACTGACTTTGAGAGTCAGACCAAAGAATGCAGTAGGGATTTGGCAACCGAGCTGCACATCCCCACTACTTAGTAACCTTTTTATTCGGTCAATAACTATTCCCAGTGGCACAAAAAGACATGCAAAAGGAGTGAGCTCAAAAGACTGTTTGACACGGGGCAGTTCAACACACTAGTAGTTTGGAGGTGAGTTAAGCAAAGAAACAGGCTTTGTCTGCTTCACCGAGGTCCCCTGGCCCAGCTGGGGGTATTACTGCTCTGGCAAAACAATGGCAAAACCTGGGAGTACACAAGAGCAAATCTTCTGACCTCAAGAGTCTCCCTGAAAAGACCTGGGAGAGCATCAGTGTCTGTGTTAACAAGACGCAGAACCTCTTTTGTGGATTTTCCATGCACCTTCACACCTCAGAGCCTGGAGAGTGCTTTTCTGCCCAGTTCTGCCCTCATCCCTATTTAAATAGACCTCTGTGCCATCAGCAGCATTTCTACATGCATCTCTGCGAGTCCAGATCCACAGCATTCCCATTTGCATGTACTGACTAGTCCAGCTTGTGTCCAATCTTTCTTCCTCTGGAGTCAAAAAGAGCTCTGTCTGTATTAAGATGGCAGGATTGGGACCTTTTATGATACTTCCAATATAGAGTAATTAAAGCAAACTAAATGAATAATTCCAGCTGATCAAAATTAAACTAGCCACATAGGCAGATAAAAGCATCTACTATTATTTGAAGTGTGTGTGGAGCTGCACCTTTAAACACCATGGCAACCAATGCCATTATCGAGTTCTTTTTTGATCTCATTTAAAATGCAAGAAAATTGATGCTTTATTCACTCAGGGTTAGGGGGTTTTTTTGATTTTTTGTTTTGTTTTAGTATGAAAAAAAACTTTGATTCGGGTATGGTCCTGCTTTTAACAACTAAATCCCTTTTCCTGTAACAGCTTTTCTCATCCTTCCTTCTCTAGCTCTCTGCAGGTTGACCATTTAACCAGCACCAAACATACCTCTCTGAGAGCCACTTATTGATCTGTTTTCTACTCTTTAACATACCCTTTCCCTGTTCCAACGGCCGTGTTTCCACTCAAGGCTAAAAGTAGTGGCTTAGTACGTTTTCTTCTTGGCACCTGATTCCCTTAACAGTCCACAAATGCTACATGTTTTTCAACAACAAAACAATTGTTCATTAATCCTGTTTACTAACTTGGAGCCAAGTATTCCCACGGCTTTAAAATAGCTGTGCTATATCCCCTTTCATACACTGCAGGTGCAAGGAAGTAGCTTCCTTGGGATGACATCACACAGCTTATCTGTTGTTTTGCTGTCTGGTTTGTATGTGCAAGTTGTGGTCAGCCATTTCCTTTCAAACACCAGTGCAGGCATCAGTAAATACACAGAAAATTAAATTCTTCTCCCAGACTGATCTAGCTTTAAGCACAGTAAGGCTGAAAACTCTACAGGAATTACTTTATGGGATCAGATCAGTCGAGTCAAGCATCTAATGACCAGCCCTAGACACCTCAGGAAAAAATAATTATTAACATCCTGCCATGTGAAGAGGCAAGTAGCATCTCCATCATACTCTGTGATGCATGTCTACACCGTGGCTGTGCTGGAAGTGTCTACAAGATTTAAAAGATGCATGAGAACTGCCAAAATGGATCAAGACTCTGGCTTGCATAGGTCCTGCCCCAGGACACCAGACAACTTCGGATCCATCAGAGAGAGGCTGCAGCAGGGACACAGGAGATAATTTTCTCATTCAAAAAAAGTTTCATCCAAGCTACTAATAAAATTTACTTCACAACCTGAAGGATGACATACTAGTTCCCTTCCAAAATTTGCTAGCATTAGCCTTCAGGATGTTTTTTCTAGTTCAATTACAAATCCAATCCCCTTTTTAATCTTGCTGTATCTTGGCTGCACTGATGCTCCTCCAGCACTGAACTCCACTGTTTCCATTCTGCTTGCTGTCATTACTAACTGTTCACATCTTGTTCAAAGGACCAGAAATCTGCCACAGCACTAAAACATACAGGAGATAGTTTATACCAGAGTAAAATATACAGGCCCCTTAGGTCCAGCTACGAGCTGCAACAGAGGCACCATACTTTGGAGTCAAACTGTTCATTAAATAAAATGACTTCTTCAATAAATCTAGCCCTTCTTCAGCTCATTAACTGTCCCTCCAAAAAAACATATTAATTTTTACAAGTTTGTTCATTACCCACAGCTGCTTAATATATTCAAGAGTGTAGGCTGCTCACAAGGTGGCCATAAAGAAAACAAACTGTTGGTGGCTATCTGGTACTCTGTCTTGCTCTGTTAGCAGCTACTGGGTAGTTATCTTTTTTTCCTCTCAGATGAATTAAATATTTCTGATTATTCCTAAGAGAAGTTTTTGTCATTCCTTATACATATTCTGTTTCATCAGACACACAGAAAGAATTTGCCTTTTCTTGAAAAATTACTTAAATAAATCTTCAGCCATACAAGTGTCCATGAACTGTGGAACAGAGGCGGAACGAGGCCGAACAAGGCCCTGAGTGCCTCTAGTGACTATGGGACCAAGCTTAACACTCCCACTGACTTTCTAGAGGACATGACGCGTATCATTTTACCATCCTTCTACATATAGAATGTATAAGAGATCTCAACTGTTGCATAGATCAGTTAGGATGGCAATTTGAACCCGTAAAACAGTAAGTAAATAGCAGGTACAATTAATGGTGTTGAACATATTAAATCCGTAATTCTACCCACCAAGTTTTACTTTGAGTCACCCTGCCACTGAACTGCTTATTGCAAATGTGCCGCCACAAGAACCTCAAACAATTAGATTCTTTAGAGGAGTTTAAATAAATGAATAATTTCTGTGAGTTATTTTTCCTCATGAAATTTGACCTTGACAGCAAAGCTTATACAGATCTATTTTGTCCTCAAGAGAGTTAAAAAGCTGCTGCATATTCGATGATTTACACATTTTCACTCACTTAACATAGAAGTAATGACATCTTCTACTCCATTCTGCAAACTTTCACTTAAAGCAGCAATGACCAACTCTCAGCTAAAAAGACTTGTATCACTCTTTGCCACCTCCAACACAGCAACAGGAATTTTCAAGGATGCAGTTTATACTTGCTGGGTTGCTGTACTACTGCCTACTAACAGAATGTATCGTTCTTATACAAGTGGGAGTGTTGACACAGGTATTGAATCTAAGATGAGGTATAGACAGACACTTTCCCAGCACTGGAAGTGTTGTATGTTTTTCAGTCAACACAACACTGGTGTCATGCATACTTGAAATGCCAGGATCTATATACTGGAAAGAAAATTAAACCCACAACATTTAAGAGTTTCTTTTGTCTCCAGTTTCCAGGAAATCTGGTCATAAAGCACGGCTGGATTAAGAGCCCAACACATAATGCAGCCCCATGAATGGTACAGTAAATTACAAGATCAAGAAAGAGTGTTGAGTGAGAACTAGGGATTTCCCTTGAATGGTTGATTTCAGGAGATTTATTAACAGTTATCCAACAGGATACTGGATTGGTACGGGCTGTTAAATATAGGGACAGGCAAAACAACTTTATCTTTGCTGTTGAAACATGGCCAGTCTGACTGGGGTTATCTCAAAGCCACCTGCCTGCTGATGGCATTGGTGACATGGAGCTGAACTAACATTTTCAGTTGTCATAATTGTCACACAGTACCAGTAACTTTCTCTTCAGTAACAGCTTGTTTACCAGATGAGCTATCGCACTCATCTACCAGCAGCATTTTAAATTCGTTGTTAGCACTTTTTCTTAATGTTACTTGACTGAGTGACCTAAAATATGTTTGCAACCACAAAATGTACATGCAGATGTATTATTAGAAAAGATTCTAAAACCTGAGGGAAATGAAATATTGTACTATAAGCCAAAATGTAATCTTCACAGACACCATCTTATTAAAGTCTGAGAAGCAGCCTTTTTAGTACTGTTCCTTCTACTGATATATGGAGGAGTGCCTAGGATATCATATTAGCTCTCAGATTCATCCACTTAGTTGTTTTTCTGCCAGGAGCAGCACTCCTCAAACGGCCAAACAATATATACTGTATTTACATCTGTTATGTTGTGTGCACTTATAAACGTTGGCCAAGTTTAACCCTGGAATAAATATGGCATCACAATCACGAATCATCAAACTTGCCTCCTCCAGAAAGAGTTTGTCCTTTTGTCCTTAAAACTGGATGTTTTTATTAGAAAGTGACATGTTTTTGAGGAGCTGGTTTTGAGCCCTTCATAAGGGAAACTGGGGAAAAAACCAAAAGCCTTGCTGACCTCTGTATAGAGCTGGTCAAAAATTAAGATGTCTGATAAATTGATACTTGTTATCATTCCAAAGTGAATGAAAAAAAAAGGATATGCCTTAAAAGACAAATTCACAAGACTTCACTTAAGAAAAAAAAAAAATACTGACATATCTGACCGGAAACTGCCCATGGCTGTGCCCATAGAGTTACATACCTCCTGCTCTCAGTCTCCTCTTCGGCGTGCCCTCTGCCACTGGGTTGCATCTCCTGGATGATACAGCAGTCCCCCAGCTCCACGAGAAGAAAAATCTCCCAGTACCAGGAGAGCCATACACAAACTGGAAACCTAGTCAATGAAAGAGAAGGAACACATCCATCACTACAGACACACCACCTCTGGCAGCTTCTGTTAATATTGAAATGAACCATGACATCGTCTGAGTTTTTTTCTGAAGAGAAAATAATTTTGACAAAAATCATAATTTTCTACTGGAAATACTTGGCCTTTGTGGAAGCAGAAGCAAGGAATTTTTGTTAGGGGATTTTGCATTTGAAATCTATAGGAAACATGTACCAAATTAATTCCCATTCCAAAGGCAGGACAAGTGGATAAATAAAAGTCACAAAATACAGTAAGACATCCTTCAGTAAGCTCATTCAATGTAACTTACAGTGCAAGCCACATAGTATTTAACATAGGTGGAAAAAAAAATAAATCAGTTTAAGTGGTAAATCAGCTTCATTACAACTTGCTGACAGCTCTGGTATGATGTACATATGTTTCTGCAGCACAGAAACTCAAAGGCATTACTGATGTGTCCATCCTTTTCCATGCACTACATTAACATGCAAGTCATTCATTCAGAATTGCTTTTGCCATCACAAACACAAATCAGATGAAGTTTCATTACGAAGAGATTTCTATAATAAATAATTGACACCCACAGGAGAGAAAATATTTCATCCTTTGCACGTAGACCTAAGCTGTGTAGCTGCCCTTAATGAACTCCACAACTGCACTTAAACTAAGTAGAAGAGTACCCGTAAACAATTAAGACTCTGAAGCTCATAGTAACAAAACATATATCAAGTGAGGTAAGACAGTACTGAGATTTTACAGGGACACAGTGTGATACATGAAAGGATCTCCACTCTTCCCTAGTCCATGCTAATATCTACCACCACAGTAACACCTTACTCGCTTTCAATACTTTGCAAAATAAATGTGGTTTATGGAATTTCCAAGACACAAATTGCAAAAGGAAGTCTTGGACACTATTAAAGTGGTATTTGGCCCTGCTGGTTCCATTATTTCTTCAGAAGATAGCATATCTATCAATAAAACACTGTTATTGCCAAGATGCCTTACCCAGGATGTTCTTTCTAGGATGCTGATGATACAATGACATGGCAATGTGACCTGATGACATCACCCATGACAGAAAAGTTTAACCACCTTTTGGACCTCAAAACTAACAGGTTTGGCTGTCAGCAATACTGCATTAGATAGCCTTTGTATTCACACACTTGAAGCACGTAAGACAGCAGAGGGAGGCTTATGGATATAATCAGGATGTAAGTCACCAGGCTGGGTGGATAAGGGACCAGAAGGGGAAGCCTCTGAAGACAAATTTGCTACTGTACAAAGAAGGATGAAGGGCTGAGACATACTCCTCACCTCCAGAAAGGCACCATCACCTCACTTCCAGAAAGAGGTCTGATTCTGTTCAGTCCTGCAGCCATCTGCACCAGACAGTCCAAGGCATGCATGTCAGATAATTTACCTGCCTATTTCCCCATGCATCTTTTTTTTGTTTCTTTTTTTTTTTTTTCCTTTTAAATCATTCACTTATTTTTCTGCTGCACCATCCTTATAAACAGCCCTGAGGAAAAGTTCCTTTTGCAATGGGATTTTCTCCCCTGACAGCTCACTATAAAGTTCCACATCAGCCTGGCTCCATCGCGTCTGTGCCACTTCACATCACAGCTTAAACAATAGAAATAAATCAAGTAAATGAAAATATGCATCCTGAAGGCCTAATGCAAGTGATTTCATCCATTTTAAGAGCCACCAGCTCTGATTTACCTTAGAACCTTGCTTCTGCCTTGAGGGTGCCTCTGAAGTACCCTGTGACTAATGCCCCTATTTTTAGTTTTGTAGCAGAAGCCAAGGAGAAATTAAAGAAATAAAATGGAAAAATATAATGAGAGCTCATTTCAGCTTATAATGGTATTTTCTCAGGTGACTAAACATTCATTTGACTTTTGGTAGTGTTGAATTTGTTCTCCATTAGGGCAAATATGATTTGGAGGC
The DNA here is from genome assembly GCA_024336885.1 of Actenoides hombroni. Lineage (NCBI taxonomy): Eukaryota > Metazoa > Chordata > Aves > Coraciiformes > Alcedinidae > Actenoides > Actenoides hombroni. The sequence goes on along the minus strand of WUAM01000103.1, from coordinate 503,130 downwards.
TAGCTTGACCTCTGAAGTGTAGAGCTTTCCTTTATCTTTATTGCAGGCCTCAGTTATTTATCAGGTCAGTGTGTGTGCTCAGATTCCAGGAAAACTGAGCAAAGAAATGAAATTAGCACTGAAGACACAATTGGAGAAGCTGGCTGTTGGCTCAGATGAGCAATTTCTTTCAGACTGTCAGTAGCCTCAATACAAGATGAGATGCCTGTCAGAGTCCAGTATGTCATCTAAAGATTCATTTCACTGTATGACAGGAATAAGAAAGAGTACTTAAAAAACAAGCAAAAAAAATTTAAAAAATAAAGTCTAGTCTGGAAGAATTTATAAGTTTTACATGTACCTGCCTGTTCCCTTTTGCATGACCCTACAGCATACAACTTCCGCACAAGTCTTAAAAGAAACCCAAAACAAATCCCAGGAATAGGTATTTTTATGAACTAAGATTGCTGGAGAAAAAACACTTATTAATAAATTACATGTAGAATTAAAAAAATGTTCTTGAAAGACAAGGTCAACCGATTCTCTAAAGGTGGGCAGCTTATTCTGTCTGTTTGTCAGAGAGAGAGAGAGAGAGAGAGAGAGAGAGAGACCAGTTTCATATTCTCTGTGAGAAAATGGCAGATATCTCTGATTTAGGTCAAAATACCTCATCTCCATGGCACGTCTGAGTACACATGTTGGGTATTGGCTGCATAACAGTTTAAACATGATACAACTCTTCTCTTAGCATTTCTCACGTTATCTTTGTTACGGTCCCACTGTAGTGTACCAGTAAGTTTGAACACATCCACAGGGGAGAAGAGATTTTGCTAATTAGAGCATCACTAACTTATTTATCAAAAAGTCATCCAGGACAAAGACCTTGCTTGAGTCTGTGTTGCTTAGAACTTGTGTTATGAAGAGAGAGACTAAAGTGGGTTGGAAAGCTATTAGCAATCGTTCCTCCATCCCTTGAGAAACACTAAGCCAGATTCAACAGGGCTAAGAAGCTCTATGATACAAGCAAAAATGGCTTCCAGATGAAAAAAAAAGAAACCATGGCACAAGTCGGGCTCTGTCAGTGGGAAGTGCTCCATTTAGCAAATTCAATTCTTAGAAATGCAAAGTGCAACTGTAATGGTCCCTGCTGAATAAACAGTACAATTGGCTAAGTTCAGCAGCCTATCTGAAAGGTGACATTTTGCCCAGGAATATTTCTTATAAAATGAAGGATTTCTGATAGTTATTTTTTCACAAGATCACAACGGGAATTTCTGCACTAGTGAAAGGTGCCAAAAGCAGCTGCAGTCAAATCCAATTTATTCCTTAGCATGAACAGCAAGCAGCAATGCAAGCCTCTGCAAACATGCCTTGAAAATGTCCTTGAAAGGGCCGTTTCCAGAGGTGAGCAGGGAGCTGCAAGTCCCAGCTCCACGAACGTCTGCCTCTCAGAGGGGTTAGTCAACAAGGGTGCCAGATACAGCCCATGCAGGGCACAGACATACTCACCTGGGAACACAGTGACATTATGGCAGACTTCACCTGAAGAGGAACAACAGAAAGGTGTTTTTCATGCACTATCCAAAGCCGTGTGAGGTCTCATGCAAGCAGGTGCCACTGCTGGACCAAAGGCCTGAGCTGCCACCTGGCCAGCAGGGTGACAAGTTGCTCCTTGTTCCCTGCCACCCTCACTTACCTGCGGGGAGCAGGGGGTAGGAGGTTTTCAGTGTGAAAGGAAGAGAAACAATAGTCGTCATTAATTGAAAATAAACTGCGAAAGGAACCATTTCTGGATAGCTGCGCTTCTCACAGTGCACGCTGGCTCTGTTGATAGAGCTCAGTGGCTCATTCAGGTGTTTTCCTCTGTTCTGTTTTCGTTGTTTGGGTTTTTTTGAGAAGATACTTTCCTATCAATCTACTAACTCAAGTCTACCAAGAAATTTCCGAATCCCAGATCCTTCTTTGTTCTAGTACCACTAGTAGCAAAGGAACGATGACGATTTTTACACCATGGTGTGTCCCCATGTATCAAATACACCCGACTGTGTTGCTGATGGGTAAGTAACATACAGCCTTCTTCGCGGCGTGCTGCTCTTAGGAGCATAGGCGTTTTGTAATTAATGCTGAAAGGATAAGGGGGATCATCTTGACTGCCTCACCAAGGGCCAATACATGACAGAACTTTGTTTAAGTTTCCCAATTAGAGAGAAATTAATTTGCTCAAAAACACCCTCTTGGGGACAACAGGAATGACCATAATGGCTATTCCAATACCATGTCCCCACAATGCACAGTAATCCACAGAGCAGTGAGGAGAGGGTAAGAACACCTATTCCAAAAGCAGACTCAAAAAGATCAGAAGGGGAACAAAACCACAGCAAATCCTGCAACTGGGACATTCACTTTTTAAATCCCTTTCACAGAGCTGAGGATCCCTCACATCAGGAATTCCTTTCTATGAAAAAACTAATTTCTCATTTTTTTTAAAAAAAAAACTAATCTGTGAAGGCAGCTGTTCTGCTTTGGGTAGGATTTCCAGCTTTTGATAGCTGCTCCTTCCAGTTGTTTAACAATGTAAATTATAGTCACAGTGCCACGTCTTCATTCCACCAGTCAAAGGATTTTGCCTCCCACAATGAATTAAAAAATGCACATTAGGAAAAAGCTGGCAGACAGATTATTGTGATTATCTTAGCAGCAGGTATTTAAAGCTCATTGTCACTAAAGCTTCTTGCCAATGCCCAAATTCTTTGTCACAGTCGTAAGGTCTGTGCTGCTGGGACGTTGCCTTGACAGACATCTTCTCCTCTGGCGATGCTTCTTTTTTGGACTTTGTAAGCGTGGCTCAGCATGCGCTGAAGCAGTGCCACAGTGACATAGGCTATTCATGGGAAGGAGACGTGACCTGCCATCTGCTCATCCTGTATTTTATGGTCTTTAAATTGCACTGTAATAATTTCCTGGCTGTCATCCTGGAAGGAGACGCAGGCAGTATGAGTTCAGTCAGCCAGCAAGGCGGAGGTGAGCAGAGCTTTTGGGCATTAAAGAGGAGAATTATTCAAGCATTAGGTGCTGCAAAGAGACTTTCATGGTATACATGGCTAAGACAAGAGGAAAGGAATTTTCTGCAGGTCTCCAGCTTTCTCTTCAGTATTTGTTCACACAGGACTATTACCTTGTATTGACTGAGTCTGAGGTTTTGACTAATGAAGCTACACCCCAGGTACAGCTCCAGGGAACACGTGGCAGATACCAAGAGGCCTCTTGGCCATGGAAAGCTGAGCTGGAGGATGACTGTGGCTACTGCATACAGAAAGCAGGTCAAAAATGCAGTGGGAAGGGCAGGACACGAAGGCATGATTAGAAACAAGAAGAAGCCTGTTTGTGTCTACACAAGGCTGCAGTGGATGCACAGATGAGCAGCCATCCTGCAGGCAGAGTTTAGCATTCCCAAGGAGGGAGGAGGAGAGAACAGGCAGACACTTCTAAAAGAGAAAGTCCTGGGGTCAAAGACTGAAGTCAGACAGACCAGATAATAATTTTTGCACTTTCTATTATTTTTCCTTATTGAACAAATTAATAGCAATTATGAAAGCTCAAAAGCTGAAGGTGACCTTTTTAAAAAGAGGCAAGACTTCCAGGGGATAAAAATACAGTGTTAATAATGATACAGACAATGCAAGCACTGGAGCAAAGCCTAAGGAAACATAGGATGCTGGCAAGAAAGTAAAATTGTTTGAGTTTCCTTTAATTTTTTTTCATTTCCTTTCCTCTCTGTGAAGGCAAATTGTCAGCTCATAAGGATGAGGAAGTATTTTTGTTTGTTTATGAAGACAGAGAGAAAGGCAGTTTCATAAGACATTTGTCCAGCAGCAGTTAAGCTCAACTCTCTGCATGGTCCATCAATGACTTGCACACACATGGATCTGTCCCATGTTAACTCTTGTACTGGTGTAGTCCAGCCCAGGAGTGTGTGTGCACAGATTTAGTCAGTACCTGCCCCCAGTAGCTGTCAAGTGCTGACAAGATCACAGGGACTATAGAATTAGTGGCCTTCATCTCCTGGACTCCCAGTTATTTAAGGTCACTGCCTCACTAAGGATTTTGAGTCAAATTATCTGCCGGTGTCGATGACACTTTCCTTGGCCTTTGATTTTGCACAAGGCAGAAATCAATTATTCAGAGTGTCTCCATGAGTGGAGTTGACAGTACAGCTGAGATGATGACAGAAGAAAAGATCTGTCCTTTTTTTAAAAGGGAGACTTTGGGGTTGAAACAGCAGGAGCAGCAAACATCCTGAGCTCAGCAGAAACTTTAATGTGATGGTCATTCCCCTGGAGAGCAATCAGCATGGTAACAGCGAGTAATAATTCCTCTGCAGAATGGAAGTGTCATCAGGCACTGACAGAAATTAGCTTTTTAACAGATCATGGCGGGACAGGGAACATTTTTTAAGCCAATGTACAACCAAAAGCACCCATCACATACAGAGCAGTGATCAGAATTGATCCACTCAAAGGAATATCAGCTGCAATATGACTTACACAGGACTTACGCAGGACCACATAGGTCCACCCATGGAGAGCAGAAGTCTCATTTGCACTACTTGAAGGAAGGGGTTGCTTCAAAGATCTTAATAACTGTGGTGTCCCCTGTGGACTTTCTCATCAGACCCATTTAGCCACAGGCTGCTTGGGTCTGGAGTTGGGAGCCAAGAATGGAAAAGTGCTTCCAAATGAAGCCTTCAGACCATGCTCCCTGCCAGCCCAGTTCTACCACCTGAGAAAGCATTAGGCAGACACTGAATCCGCCCCCTCCTCAATTACTCATCGTAGTCCCAGGCCACTGCCAGCTGGCAGCATCAAAAATAGTCCTTCATTTCAGAAGGCTTTGGATCATACCAAGTCAGTGGTCTGTCCTAAACATCAGTTGACACCTGAAAAGAGCTGAAGATGCATTTTCTCATTATTTGCCCTCACCCCTGTGTTCTGACATGTCCCAGACCTGCTTACAACTTGCAATGAGAAGAGCATTTGTTTTTTTTTCTCAACATAGAATTCTACCCCACAGAAATTTGGGTTGCAAGTCCATCGCTTCAGCATCGCAGCTTCCCATGTGGCCAGCATTAAGAAATGTTTCTTCTCTTTCACAACTGTAATGCCAACACCACATCAGAAAATGTTGATTTTGACAAAGGCTCCAAGCAACACCACACAAAGGTGTGAAGGCTTTCAAATATGTTTTAGGAGCCATACAACCCAGTTCACTAGATTTGACAGCAGAACTACTAACACTTAAACCAAATCTGACAATTTACTGCTTTGGGGAGACTCAGAGATACAAATAACAAAATACTTTCAACAAAGACATCTAAACCCACTTATCAATAACTCACATACCTCCTGGGACCCTGCCACTGAACACTAAATATTGATTCCAATTGAAGTTTACCTCCTATGCAATGAGAAAATACCCTCTCCAGAACTTAACAGTTGTCTGGAGAACTTCTTTTTAAGATAAATAGTGCCTAACATTTAATAAATTTGGCAATTAACTACTGTGCTGCATCTAATCTCCTGAAAAACTTGGTTAATAGGAGGAAAATCAAAAAGAACTATTTTGGTAGGGGAGATTTAGTTTAATCTATTAATACATTTTCAGAAAGACTTGCCATCCCCAAACATCTGCTTCTACAGAAGGCTAAAAAAGGCCAAAGAGTTAAGAAGGAACTTTCCTCCCCATAGCCTTGGTGCTTTTGCCACAGTAGCTCAAAAAAAAAAAAAAATCAGCTTTGGCTCAGTCAGAGTTTTATCAACACTTTTTAAGTGCTTTCATCTTGTTGACTTCTATTTATGGACTTTAACTAGTGTTATCACAGCCTTACTAGAGCACATCACGTGCATGAGAGCGAGTTAACTGTCCAACAACCTCTACAACATGTTCAACACTGCAGGAAGAACAAGTATCCCTTCCTTTCTTGGGGTATGGGAAATGAAAGAGGAGAAGTAAGTAAGTAATTACATAAGTAAGTAAATCACACATCTCAGTAAGAGATGCTAGGGGCTTTCAGAACCTGAGCAGAGATCGAGAAGCATCTTAAAAAGAAAGTTGAAGACATCATACCTCCTGGCTAGGGCTCTCGGTATTCTCTTTGGAGTAAAAAGGAGGGTAATGATTAGGATCTGAAAGTTTACATGAAAAACTTGTTGGGAGATAGAATCTAGTTCACCTAATGACTGATGAACTCAGTCAAGCAGCAGAGTGATAGCAAAAGATGACCTGGAGCCTGCCAGTGATTGCCAATGTTCAGTCATGCCCTTGATCTCTCTGGCTTCCCTTCTGGTCCCTGGCTGGCCTGCTTTTTTGGTTGACATGAGACTTACACGTATATGCAAATATACTTTCTCAACTGAGAAAGTCTGGGCTTGGGAGTAGAAAGGATTCTTCTGAGCACACAACATATCATGTCCTCTCAGCAGTCACCTGCAGCACTGTATTTGTCTCCCTTCCAAAGGTGTAACCTGTGTTCACCAAATTGTTTTATAACTAAAAAAAAAAGGAAAATACCATAAGAAAACCTTCCCTTGTATTTATTTTTCTGTCTACATACATTACAGAGATCCCTAGTGAAAGGAGAATGCAGCTGGCAAAGCATGCCACCACTGCTTTTCTCAGGGTACATACATCACCCTATCAGAAAGAAAAATAATTTCTTGCTGCTATTTAGTCCATAGATTTGATCCATGAATAAGATTCCAGTCAAGTCTATTAAAGAACATCAGATAATGACAGAACTACTCAACATACTCGACCTAAACTACAGCAGCAATGCAAAGGACAAAGCACTTAATATGTGCAGCAAAATTTACATTACTAAACTAGCAGATTTTTTTCACCTGGAATCCATTTAAAATTAAATACAATTTTTTTCAGATCTCAGCACTGGTTCTTTTATCATTATTCAAAACAGCAGTCCCATACCCCACAACCACTCTATATTTTTAATAAGGCTTCCTGTGCTAAGACAAAAATGCCATGATTTTATAGCCCAAGGCCAAAGACCATTGCAATGAAGGTAGTCTCCCAGCAACTGCAACCAATTTTGTATGCCTTATATTCTCATTGTATTGCCAAAATTCTGTCAGTTTTGGCTCCTTTCTTTTTTTTTTTTTTTTTTTTTTTTTTTGTTTTGATATACATTCTAGGTTTATGTTGGAAATCAGATTTTTGTCTCTCCCTGAGATAAAAGAATCATAGCAAAACCATTCCCATATCTCCTCAGGATAACTCTGGCATGAGAAGAGAATCAGGCCCAAAGAGTTCAATATTAATGATAAAGTCAAAGGCTCTATGCAAAGGCACCTGAAGTTGAAATGGACTCTGATAGTTAAGAGAAAACCCATTGTCAGCATCAGCTGCTTCTTAAGGGTGTTTTAACACAGGCTTTGCCCACCAGCAACATCTCACTTGCTTGGGCAGAAATTCAGGTACAGTTTCCCTGTGTTATCTAGCAGCCAATATCAAACAAATAATACCAAAAAAACAAAAAAGCAATTGACTCCAAATTGCAAAGAACATAGGCAAGGCATGCTGAGAACAGTATGAGAAGGGTGACTCAGTCACAGACAGAGCCCTCTCTGCTAAAACAGCAAGTGCCCATACAAGAATACATGGTCTACGTGCTCATTTGAAGGCTTTTCTTCAGGAGCTCCTTGAGCATCCCAACACCTGCCCCTCCAGCAACACAGCAGGGCTCATCCTGCAGCTCATCTGGGGGCTGCACCACCTCATGCCAGCTGTGTTTGTGTTTGGAGGGAGGCAGGTTAAAACAAAGTCAGGTTTTAAGAGCAAAGAAAGAAAGGCTTAAGCTGTGAGGCTACTGGTGTGCAGTTATGGACCTGGATCACCACAGGTGCCATCTCCCACAGCATCCTCCTAATGGAGGTCAACCAACCAGTAGTAATGATGGGAAACACTGACATGTGAAAATGCAGCAGCTCCTGCTGAGTGAGACTTTAATTTCAGGCAAATTAAGAGAAACGCAGAGTGAGATCTCACAGGTTATTGCAGCTGGAATAACTCTTTACCTTTCCTTGCCAGAAATGTCAACACAAACAGGGTGAGCTATGAACTCAGGAGAGTTGCTGGTATTTGCCAGCTGGCTACATTAAACTTTGTACGAGATGTGATAACAGACACACCACACTGCCTCCCGTCAGGCAGCTTCTCTCTTCCGTCAGCCTCATCGCAAGTAAAAATTAAGAGTGTTTTTAAAAATGTATTTACTTACATGTTCCTTCTTTTTCGAGAATTTGTCCAAATAAACTGAGAGCAGTTCTCCCTGTTCCCACTCTCCAGATAATGGAGCGAAAGTGAGTAAGAATCCCATATGAGAGGGACTCAGCCACTACAATGTAGGAATCACCTGTCTTGTGCCCAATACACATTTAAAAAGTCAGGTCATGGGGTGGTAGGTAGCAGTAGTTGCAGGTTAATCTTTCCTGTAAGGTGCAGAAGTGGTCCAGAGAGGGTGGTCGACAGCACAGAAATTGAGGCAGCCCCTTTCTCCAGACTCCCCAGGACTAAACACTACCTGCAGACTCAAGGGCATCAGGCCATACGCTAAGTGACATGGGGGTTTTTGTCCCATGTAACCATCATCTGAAGTCCTATATCCTTGTCAGGGCAGCCAAGTGTGCCCCCATTTTAATGGCCAAGCAGCTTGTGATAGAATCTATTGTTTGAATTAATCCGTTACTGCTGCATTTATTAATTTAGACGCTTTAGCAGTAATGGAATTACTACTGGGATGTAGCATGATTCGTTTGTGTTTCTATTTACAGAACATGCTATGGCACATTGTTGTCTTCGCAGTAAATCACGCAAACTGCTGCTGTGTCTCACATACTCAAATATATTAAATGCAACAGCCTCTTTTATATTCTTTAGCACAGAGGAGTATTTCACATTGGCCATGGACATTGCTCCAAATGTCATTGGAAGTCAGCAGCCAAAAGTCTCCGATGTACTGAATGTCACTGACAACATTACAGTGCACAGACAGATAAACACGATGTCAAGCTCAGTGTCTGCTCCAGAAGCTGAAAGAAAGGGATTGCTCAGAGAACAGAAGCCTGGTGCAGCATGGTGTGTGTGCAGCAGAGGGATTCCTGAAGTTGCTCCCATGGTAACTATTACACTGCAAACCCTCATTTTACAATGCTAGTTAGTTTTCTAGGAATCATCCTTAAGGAAATGAGACCAATCAGCAATACAGAACTGGCTATTCTTTGTGAGGCCATATTGCAATTTTGAAGTATTCCAGAGCTAGTGCCACACAGAACAAGTTGGGTTCACACAGAAAACCACGGTGCTGATCTCCACAGCATGCTGCTGGTTCCCCCAGCAGCCGTGGCTCTCCCTGCCTCTTAGAAATGCCCCTGCTGACATTCACAGAAAACAAAACTAAAACATCATCCCCTGTTCACTTTCATTCATTATCTTGCACGGAGAAAGGTGTCTGTGGAGCTAACATCAACTGCTCTGTCTGACTTGGTGCCTGAGCAGGGGTGGCAAAACACCTTCAGGGTTTGGACCCTTCCAGCAGGAACCCCTGTCAAAACACTACTGATGCACTCCCTCAACTGGAACCTGGCATGAGAGACTAAGGGGACAAAAGGTCCACCTGCCACTTAAGTTTGTCTGGGAGAGAAGCCACATCCAAATACCAAAAGACCTTTCCGAGCTGTACCTGCACTGTTCACCTGCCCCGTAACCTCCCCAGCAGGGTCTAACAGTGCCATCTACTGACTTCTACTTCAATAGTTTTCACTCCACCACCCAAGCAGCAAGGGACAATTCTTTAATTTTAATGCTTCACGAGAGAGATGGTAGAGATATAAGCTGCCACTGAGCCACAGACAGCTGAGAAGCAAGAAATCTTCTGGGTTTCACTAATTGTTGTTCCTGTTTTGCTCCAGATTTAGCAACCGTTACAAAGACAAAACATGCATCAGTCACCAAAGATCAGCCACGGGAACAGGCTGATAGAAGCAATTGTGCTTGTATGCTTTTAAAAGCCATGATAACACATAATACTCTCAGCTTATTTTAATTAACAGAGGCAGAATGAACTAATCATTGATGCCAGCGCAGTTGGTCTGAGAGCTGCGCTAATCTAGAAGGAGAGCCAGCACTTTGGCAAAGTGAACGCTGTGGCATACGCTACCTAGTTGGCTTTAACACGGGCAAAGATACTGCGACCAGAGACCAACAAACCAGCAATAGTCTGAACGCCAGCACTTCCATCTTCATCAGCCAGTGCTAATTTTTGTGTTAGCAGCCGATCAAGAGCCAGCACAGGCAGACTTTAGTGGGGCCATGTGCAACTCTTTGTAATAAGAGGAAGAATGGTGTGAAAACAAGATTTAGAGTACATCAGAGAAAAGGCTCCAGCCAGCTTTTACACCGAGTCAGGCAACAGAACTACCATAAGCAGCAAGCAACAGAATGCAATAAACCAAAAACTGGCATCTCTGGTTTTGCATCCTGAGCTGTTTCCAACTACCAAGACCGGAGGAACGCATATCAAGATATCCGACAGCTGCCTGCAAGGAGCAGGGAGGAGTTGTGGATGCAGCACTGACGGAAGAGGATGCCAGTGTCACCCACTGAGTCCAGCCCTTTCCAGCTGCTGGCACAGTCAGTGCCATTTTCTGTTTTGCTCTTATTCATTTTTTCAGCTCTGGTAATATTTACTAGCTGGGCAGGCTCAGTGATGATTTGGCAATCAACGCTCTGCTGCACAACCTCTACCAGCACTACCAGATGCAAGGTAGGTAGCCAGTCTGTCCTGGCTTCCCATCCTTGGGTTCAGCTCCTTGCCTTTGGGCTGCCTCATGCCTCAGATCCCAGTCACACAACACACTTCATTTGCTCTTCTCTCCCTCCTCCACAAAAGACCTGTCCATATATTTTATTCCTCCCACTTATAATACTTGGGAGTTTTAAAATTGCCTATTTACAGGAGCTAATCACACCCTCCTAAAATCCCACAACATGGCCCCTCCTCAAAGACAGCCACCTCCCCTTTGCAAATATCCACCTGAAAGTAAGGTTTAACCCACTCAGCCCCTATTATTTGGGCTCAGTCCCTGCAAATAATGAAAACTCTGGTCACAACCCAGCATCTCAATATTAAAGCACAGAACAAAAGCAAGTTTTGACTCATATCTTGTGCTACCTGCAGTTCACATTGAATGAGGAACCTCTCTCCATATATTAGCCACTCAAGAAACCAAGAAATTATGAATTCCACTTGCACATTGTGAACTCCTTGTTCTCGTCAGACCAGGAATTATTTAGGGAAGAAATTCATAAACAATTTGTTGTAATGAATTGTTTGAGAAATAGCAATCTGCTCACAGGCTGTTTTCAAAGAGAACAAAGGAAGAATTCATCCAATCACTTAATTAATTGCAAATTATTTTCTCATGTGTAACAGAAGGACTTTCCACTGAACTGTACCTCCTATGCAAAGATTTTTGAACACTTTGCACACAGTAATGCAGCAGCACAACTACACTGTCAGAAAGGAGAAATTGGCTCTGTTATAGAAACAGAGAACAATTAATTGAAGCTAGGCAATACCAAAGTAACTAAAATAGCCAAAGTGATGAGCGACTGGAAATTGTGACTTTCAGATAATGAGGGCTCAAAAGATTTGTGTGGGAAACTGTTTTTCTATTGGGTGGGGAGGGAAGAAGAGAGCTTTGCCCTTGCCCATTTAATCCCAAGAAGCCAGGTCAAGATTTCAACATATTCACACAGAAACAAACAGCAACAACAAGCTTTGAGGAGTTTCATCTTGTTATCCTGAATACTTTATTATAGAATCAAGCAGATTTGCCAAAAACATTTTAAAATGGAAACTTAAGACTCCCATTTGTGCAGTTTCAGATAGACCCCAACAAAATCCACTTTGGGACACTTGCACAAATCAGCACTTTCCCGTGACCTCCCTTTCTGCAAAATATTGAGCTCTCAATCTCTGACTCCAGAGAAACCATCAAGCAATCAGCGCCCATCCAGCTAGTAAGCTAAGCTGCAAGCCTGAGCACAGCCACAGCCCCCTGTCCCTCTCGGGCAGCAGTGGGGAGCAGCAGGGACAGTGAGAGTGGCAGTGGTGGGCCCGGGGCAGCAGGAGGATCCCCAGAGCACAGCCTGCCCAGCTCACAGTGCCCACCGCCCTGCAGAAGATGCGGAGACTGCAGTCAGGTGTACAGACCATCTCTGGCCCCCAGCCACGCTCAGCAAGCGCTTCCCATGCTCAGGAGAGTCCTACATGAACAGCATCCAGCCCAAGACATTTCAGCTGAGCAATTAACCGCAGGAAGGGCTTTGCTCTTTTCAGTAGTCAAGATTAAACGTCAGCAGGCGCGCGTCCCCTTTCCCGGGCTAGCCAAGGCTGACGGCTGCACTTTAGCGTGATCCACGCAGCGCTGTGTGAAAGTGCAGGTGATGACAGCTGTCCATTACAACAACCAAAAATAGCCCTTTACAACTTCAGCAAAGGCTCTGACAAAGTGAGGCCTTAAAAAGCAAATTACAGCTGAATCCCCTTTCCCAGAGAGGCCTGCACGAGGCCAATACATAACAGCTGTGCTCACTGCTACATAAAAGAGACATCTCAGGTCTCCCCTGTATGCTTGGCACTCTGCAGAGAGAGTTGTCGGTCGCTGGTAGTGATGCAAACCTGACTCAGTGCAGTTTGGTTTCTGATTCTGAGTTTGGATGTGCTTATTTTGCTCCCTTGGGAAAGAGGTTTGGTTTTCTCACTGTCACCAAGGACTACTCATTTTTAATATAAGTATGCCGGTTTGGTGCTGAGTAGCTTTACATGACGACATAATGCAAAATGAACACAGCCAGAAGGGGTTTTTCACCCATTTGAAGAGACCCTACCAGACAGTTTACCTTCATTCAGACAACTTTGAACAAGACCCAAATGACACATTAGTATCCCCTTCCTAGACCAATTAAAACTCTTGCAAGATCTACATAGTCGGGCATAAAATAAATTTTGCATCACAAAGTATTTATCTAAAATGCATCCTTATATTTAAGTTACTTCAAATAAGCTCAACTAGAATATCCTGTCCAGGGATCATTATGCTTTTAGCAAAGTTAAAACAACAGAACAGCCTCTTCTGAAATTTTAATCACCTACTCCAGTCCTAAGTTCCTATTGTGTAAATAAAATGATTTAATTTTGTCACATAAGTGAACCCCACATACAAAAGGGAAATCAAATACTTCAGTTAAAGTTTGTGTGGTGGAAACAGCCTCATCTAGACAAGCTCAAAGGAAAACACTCTCATGACTTGGAAAATTATTTTCATTCTGTATCTCAGCATAGAAAGTACAGCTTTGAGATGAGGGAGGGTGGAAATGTGCTGCTGTAGCAGTTCAGGATGTCCCCTGCACGTTGCAGAAGCAGCGAGAGCCTTCTGGTCTCAGTTCCCCTTGGCTCCTCTGCACCTGGACACCCACCCTGCTCAGCCTCCAGCCCTCCTCCTCCTCCTGCCATAGCCACTTTGGCATGGAGGCCAGCCCTCCGCACTCGTCCCCACGTCCTGCTGCACTGAAATGTGGTTATATCAGGCTCTCCCTCCCACCCCTGCTTGATGCCCAAAGCACTGTTGAAGAACAACACTGAGAAAGATTAATTTCTTTAACCTCCTCACTGGGGCAAGGCATGACCCTGGCTCAGCTCACCAAGGTTTGGACTGTCTCTCATGGGACGTGCTGCATGTTTACAGATGCTGCAGCTGCCTTCATTCGCACCCAGCTTTTCTCTCTGCCTCACGCACGTGTGTCAGGACGTACCATCTGTAGAGACCACAAAGAAGCTCACATCACTTTGTGATTAATCCTACAGATTTTAACCCTTGGCCTAGCAAAACTCCACCACCACCATCTTAAGTCTTGGCCTGAACATACATTGCAGATGCTATATCATCATCACCTCAATATGCCCAACTCAGAGAGAAGCCCAATGGTTTTCAAAAAACAAAGAAAGAAAGAAAGAAACAAAAAACAACTACCATAGGATTGTCTTGGAAACAAAGCATAGGTGACATCGGTAACCCAAGAAATTCCACAGATTGGAAAAAACAAACAAAACCAACCAAACAAAAATGAACAAACCACCCTAAACAAACAAACCACCTCAGAATTCAGCCCAGTTCTGGCTCTCAGAAAATCTGCTCCAGAAAGGTGATTTTAGTGGCTACTTAAAAGCAGAGCAAACTTCAGTTGTCAGACAATCTGCGCAGACAATTGAATTAGAGACACATATTTATGCGCCTAACAAGTTTGAATCTGCAGAAAAACCTACTGGGAGCGATTTGAAAAGACTAATGAGACTTTTCCCATCACCGGCTGGGTATATTCTTCCCCTTTAAAGGTTTATGAGCATATCATTTAGTTTCACTACAGCTTTTGCAAAATCATTAATGAACTTGTGAAAACAATTAGAGAGATAAAAGGGCAAGAAATGCGTGTTAGCCTGAAACCTGTGATAATACAGAGTAGGCGACGCAGAGGAGAATGCACTGCTTTGAAGGCATCAGACACAAAATCCTGATGTTTTATGGCTGTTAAAATTATCACCCCTAGTTTTGCTCCTGCTAACCCTAAAGTGGAAAAATATCTTTGTAGAACACGATCTTGGAGACTCTGTTGCTTATTAAAACAGGAGGGACAGCAGAACAACCTCACTAAACAGAAGATGTGAATGTCAGGCCCTATAAAACACACCTCATTAGTATCTGCATAAACTGAAAGGCAGAGGCATGAATGCTATAAAGACTAGATCTGACTTCAATCTTCTGAAGCTACCTTTGAATAACTCCTAGCCAACTACATATTGCCGAAGAAAATGAAATTTTAAAGGGAGAAAAGACCTCAAATCACAGACACAGTGCCATGGATGTCTTTTCTTACTTTGGGTGCACACAGGTTATTTTGGCAAGTAGACTGACCAAGTGCTGTCACCAGCGACTACGCTGACTTTTTCCCCTTGGAAAGGCATCTTCTCCTTCTGTACCAAGCTAACAGAACTGGCACACTCCCGCCCCACAAGCAACCCTAGCAGCACAAATATCCTTCAGCTTCAGAGACTGCAGTCTGTGTGCACCAGAGCTCCAAGCACCAGCACATCAGAGGCTTCCTGGTGTGGACCAAGGCTTGGGACTGAATGTACATTCCTGTCACTAGTGCAGCATGGGACTGAGCTGCACACAGGTGCCAACCTCACTCCAGCTGTCAAACTGCTTCTCTGCTTCCCCAGCAACTCTCAGCTGCTTGGCAGAGCTCAGCACGCCCTCCTCCAGCAAAGACAGTACCTGCTTTTCAGTGCCTGTGCTCTATCTGAAAGCATAAACCTCTTTAATTATATCTATCTCCGTTATGAAGGAGTTACCAATTAATTTCAGAGACTGCTCGGAGAACAAGAGAGAAGCTAATGACTGAATTCCTGCTAGAGTGACTAACTTGCTCCTCTCATAGCATTTTTCTCCCCTGTATATAAAGAGATACTGCAACTGAGCTTGTGCCTTGGCATTCTCCGCACATTCATGCAAGCGGTTTCTCTTCTTCACTACTTTCTCCAGTGAGTTTTCCAAAGCTCTCAGACATACAATTGCTAATTCAGAAAATGGAGACTGCAAGCTTCACTTCTTCCCTTTCACCTTGGAAACACTGCAAGTTTGGCCAGCTACGTGGCAAAAACATAGCTAAATATAGGTCAAAAAACCAGTGTCAATTCTTAGATGATTTGCAGGCTAAGTTTGAACATAAACTGCAATAGAAACTTGATGTCTCTGGGAAATTCTGAAAATCGAGTTCATTCTCCCCCTCCCTGCACATTAATGTCCTGCAACTGGCACATGGGATCACAGCCTGATGGCTTAGGTAATGTCTGAAAAGCATCTGGATCTCAGGAAGGGGAACGTTTTCAGTGTGGTTTCATTTCTGAAGTGACTAAGTCACTTTCAGAAATAGAGCCTGGCTGCCTCAGTCATACCATTATTTATAAGGGCTGGGCTCTCTTTTCCAGTAGCTATGGATAGTTCCAGTTAGGGACCAGAGTCCCAAAGCCTGAGACAAGTACAGTGAGCTCCTGGCTGTGAGTCAAGTCATCTAGCAAAAAAAGAAATGAAGACAAATGGCTAAGAGTCAACAACAAAAAAAAGCAGGATGTTTTACCATGCCCTGCACCCACACTAACTGGACTGGGCTAAGCAGGATTGGTTCACAGCCCAGAAAAAGTACTGGAAACCTTGTCGATGACTTCAGTGAATTTGAATCCTACTCAAAGACTCACAGGTTTTGGTGGTGAGTGAGAAATGCTAGCTGGAGTCTTCTGCCTCTAGGATACACTTCTAGGAAGAGCCACATTGTGTCTTTTCTGCATTGATCAGCATCTTGCACAGACCGCCCTCGTGCACATCAGCTGACACTGCAGTCACTGGTGTCACTCCATAAATCTGTTTGCTCCAATATTTACTCCACTATAGCAGAATTCGGCCCAGCCCCTGTGTCTGGCAGGGAAAATTGCTTTGAAAGGGTCTACACACTAGCCATTCCTCCTTTCCCCAACATGCTCCAGTCTCCTAATTGCTTTGTTTGGATTCTCCTCTTCTCATCCCTCAAACCTTCCTGATGGGAATAAAACACACAGTAGATGACAACTTGCAAGTCATTTTCACATTACGCCTCATAGCTGCTGCAGGAAGGTTATTGATATTGTTATTAATTCTTTCATTTCAATTTTCCCTATACATTTCTGCCCCCAGCAAACCCTCAATGAGAAATTATTTTCTGCATTGTTTCCAGCCTGCTCCTGATGTTGCTCTCAGATTGATCTGAAGACAGATAATACAGCTGTCATTTCTCAAGGCTCCCCTGCCATGCTTTGATAAAACCCAAATCGTGGTTTTGACGGTGCCAGATTTTACAAGCCTATTAAGCTGTCTCTGCCAAGTGATGGTTTTCCCTTTACAAGCTCTGGGCTGACACAGGGTTTCCATGCTCTCCGCAACATTTCACATCCCATCTCCGCCCAACCACCTGCCATTTATTTATTATTTTTTAACCTGACTGCCATTATGGCAGCAGATTCAAATGAGGAAACCAGCACAGCCACGAGGAGCAATCACCTTATTTGTCCTCAAGCAGGGTGTCAAGGAGAAGTGTTGGCACTTCAACAGATAAACATAAGCTCTGTAAATAATAAAGAATACATATAGATATATATACACACACTAAAAGAATATCCTGCCTTCTGGTTCAGCTTTCTGTACTGTTTTTTTCTGACACAAGATCTCCATTCACCAAAGTATTTAAGACACATTTCAGTTCCTCCTGAATCTCAGAAACTTGAAACTAAGCACATTCCCAAGCAGTGCACCGAAATCCCAGCAGCTTTAGCGAGCACCAGACACTGCAGGCGGTAGAAATGTAAAACAGGTGAGAAGAACAAGACCTGTTATCCATTCCAGCTCTGTTTCATTGCTGTCAGACTTCTACTACACTGATGTACAGACTGGATCTTGCAGGTGATAACTGGCCTTGTCTGGTCCTCCCGGATTTTACTCATGTGGGTTACACAGCACAGGCGGGCAGACATTAATGTAACCTTTAACTGAACATTGACTCCCTGTAACATTACCCACTTTCTGAGAGTTTTCAAGGGGTTAACCAATTCTTGTGGTAAGTGGACAAATAAAAGAGAGTTCATAGTGAAGGAAAATATTCATCATAAACACAGATGGCTCCTCTGGACAGCAGCACAGCCTGCCCACAGCAGATGGTTGCTTTGAATCACATTCAGTAGCTCCTCTCTGCAACTGCCTCTAAAAGCTCGTACACCTAAAACAAGCCATCACAGTGGTACCCTGATGCCTTCATGGTGTGTACCAGACCCAGCTTCCCCTCCATGGTCCCTTACCCATCTGTACCTTGATGAACAGCAAAACCCCAGGAGAAGAATCCAGAGCAATTCCTGTTTGCCCATTCTACTGAAACATAGCCAAGCCTTAGGAAATTTTCTAGCTGGGAATTTTTTAATATTGACAAACATCAATTGAGTTGAAAGCAAATTGTTGTGAAATGGAGGTGACAGGGAGACCTTTCACGTTTGCATGAGTGCTGATAACATGCAGACAACAGACCTGGTAGAAAACAGCAACCTGGCAGCTTGTGCCCATACCCACAAGTCTCATGTAGCTCCCAATCAGACCTGCTGTCTGCAGAGATGAGCACAGGCTTTGTTGGATTGCTGCAGAGGAATACAATGCAAGCATGTAGATTTCAGAACCAAAAAGGCAACGTTGTGCTTACAAGACAGAAAAAAAAAAAAGGACTCAGAGAATGAAGTAATGATCTCTGCAGTGCTGATGACATTCTTGCATGACTGAAGAGCCAGGCAGCATGAGAGTGACCTTAACCTTGTATGTAGACCTCAGAACAGCAGCATCCAGAGCAAAATGTCAACTTTCAGAGAATGGTAAGATACTGAAAAGAGTTTAAATTAGAGTTGAAAGAGAATCAGGACCTGGAGAACAATTCCTGCAGAGACAGACATAAAAAACTTAATGTGCCTGAATAAAACAAAGGGTCAACTCAATTGATACTCACAGGTACTTGCACATTGAAGAGCAAGCCAAGAGTAAGCCTCATCAAAATAGGACCCAATGGGCAGAAACTGTAGTCAAACCAACCCAGCTTTGACATAAAAGCTTGTTTCTCAGCACTGAAAGTAATTAAAACATTGAAATAGTTTCCCTGGGGACATGGCAGTCTTCCCCACTGTGAAGTCCACTGGGAAGTATATCACTGCTGGGTGATGTACTTTAATCTGCTTCATCTATCCCTACACATCCAAGTGTCCCAAATAGACATACTGCAGTGGTCCAGTCCCACATGGCCTGCCTCAAGGCTAAGGGCCTTTGGCTTACACATGTTCTGCTGTGAAACAAGAGCCTGAAACCAAGGAGCTCCTTCTGTAGCCAGGGCTTGGCTCTTGCTCCCCTGGCAGGGCCTACAGGAACCTAGGGACCTCCAGACCACACCATGTCAGAGCTCCCTAGCTCTTATATTTAGAAATAGACACTGTGGTTTTTTGTTTGGGTTTGGGGTTTTTTTTGAACTTTGGAATTTGCAGAAGAAAAAGGTATATTCAATAACTCTTGAATGATGACAAATAGTCCCACAGATTGCAGATCACCTCAGCCACTGCCACCATTCTCTCCTTTTCTTCAGAACTTCTGTCTCGTTAGGTGCACTCTCTGGAAACAGCTGCAGTAGCAGCAATGCTGGCCCCAACTCTCTTTTGCTCATAAAAAGAGTAATCTCCAAAAGGCCATATTCTGGACAAAAGACCTCTAACACGGCAGCCCACCACAGAAAGGTAATCTCCCCTCCCAGCAGCATGCAGCCTGTGATAAGACTTCACCTCCAAGTCTGTCCAACAGGGGCTCCCCAGCTCTGCAATCACAGCAAAAGCACAGTACTCTGGACTGGCATGAGGAGAGGACAGATTGATGCAAGCATCTGTGCCATCTACTGCTAGCCCACTTAGATCATCTCCAAACAGTACACTGTGCCCACATCATGGAACTGTCCCATTTTCCTAAACACTATGGCAGTGTCTATCACTAGGATGATACTCTTCAAATGAACTGGTGGGACACCAGACCAGAAGTCTGTACTACGAATAGCAAGACTATTACCTTCAACATACAGGGTCAGGCAACACAGCTCACTTTAAATTCTTCCCTCCCAAGCCTTCAGGCACCTGGAAGAGGCTAGTTAAAAAGCCAGACAATATTACTTGTTCATATGCTTTCCCATTCATTACACATAATTCCAACCAAGAGACTTAACTCCAACTTGATAAACAATTGAGCCACGTTTACATTTGCTCCCAAGTCACTGACTCCCCAGCAACCACTTTAAGATGGCAAGAACACCAAGTTAAGTGGCATTAATTTTCCAGCATGAAGACATGAGGTCATATCTGCCTATTCTACTTCAGGTTTTCCAGTGCAAAAGTCAGCCATTTATTTTTATGCACTGCAGATGCCTTTCAAGCATACAGTAAGTTGTTTCCTTACAAGCTGGAAAATCTTGCTTGAAGAGATCTCTGTTCAAATTGTTATTTTCCTCAAGCTGGGTCAGGGCTTTCTGGCTTTGACCCAGTGAGAACAGCACACACGTTTTCCATGACTTATGTATTGCAAAGACTCGGGTGTCCACGCTGGCAGATACAGTGCTCGAACATCCCCTCCTCTCCACCAGGTTGCTTCCCTTTCCTACCAAACTCTGTCCACAACTCTTCCCAGCTTCAGGAGAGCAGAACCAGTCATGGTCCTCACACGTGACTACACACGTAATTTCCCTATCTGACCCTCAAAACAATGTGAGGGGAACAGCCTGTGTCTTACACTGAGAAGAAGCAACACGTGCACCAGGTACACCGCACAAATGTGTCTCTCAGGAGCACCCACCAGTGTGTGATATAACAATGCAGCCAATGTTGCTGCCAGATGAGTTCACCTGTCACAACTCACGGATCCTCGTTAACCACTTGACCAGCTTGCAGTTATTTGCTTTTACAATGTCTCCTGCTTGACAACAAACCTGCCCGTGCTGCTGGTTCAAAGAAAACGTTTCACAAACAGCCAGGCAGGGTTTTTATCTTCAAAGGAAATTCCCAGTGAGGCCACTGTTTCCACTCCACTACTCTCCCTCCACTGACACCAGGTGTCCACCCTCCCCAGCATGCATGGAGCAGCAGATGTGTGGCAGACCACATTGCATAATTTGTTAGATCAAGGTTAGAAAAAACAATAATAAGACTGCCTGAATGCATGAATAAACAGACTGGTTTAATTATGGGTATGCTTTGACAGAAAGAATTTCCCATTCAAGCCTTTTGCAGTGCTCTCCCAGAAATAGATGAGGACCCCAAGAATATCCACAGCCATATGCTCACATCACCCCTGCTGGGTGAAGCAAAATCCATTTTTGCAAGGAAGAACCTCAAATGGGAATTTTTAACATTTTGCCTGCAGATCTATGGCACACAGTATCTACCAGCCCCACTGATCTGACAACAATGGAGTCCCATCTTGGAAAGTGACTCTTTCCATCACGGCCAGGCAGCACATTTCACCCATGTACAACGTTCTACCTAAAGTATCACAGTGCTTTTTTAAGTTTTACACTGTCATGCTTTATTTATCAGTAGAAAAACAAAATAGAGGTGACTTCTACCTTCTTTCCATCCTCCTGGTCTGCCCTCTGATTATTCAGTAACTTGGCTGCAGAATGCAAAAGTCACCCTGTCTTTCCCAGCCATTTTCCTCAGAGCCACCCATAAACATTTGTTCCCATTTATCAGACATATCTACCATGCATTCATAGTTCTTGCCCTACACTCTTTACACCAAAGACAACAAAAAGCAATCAGGTGATGGTAAAAGCATGTCTGTTGCCCTCTGGTTTGGTTCTGGAACTGACTGAGCCTAGAGAGCCTCCCACGGTGGAAATGGCCTTTCCTCTACAGCAGGCTGGTCTGGGCGTGGGCCAGCTCCTCCAGGCCAGGAAGGCAGATATCACGGGATTAGCAAGGCAATTCAGGCACACTGCAAAGGTCTACCAAGACTTTGGGACTTTTTGTGGTGTTGCAAATTCCTGTAGACACGTAACACCAAGATTAACAGATATAGCCGTGGTTTATTACAAAGCCCCGAGGTCAGCCATCTCTAAAAGGCTGTCCCACCAAACTGCAGGAAAATTTCTCTGCCCCTTCAGACACAGAGACCTGTGAGAAGGCAGTGGAGACATCATCCCTCAAGTGATTTAGCTTTTATTCATGCTGCAATTCCCACTGGCCATCCCAAGTAGTCCCAGCATAGAAGAACAAAATGTCAGCCAAAACCTGACTATCTAGGCAAAGCAACAGAACCACTATTACAGGAAACACCCAAGATAATCCTGCAGGGAAGGTGCAGCCTGAGTAGGAGCAAGCTCTTCAAAGTCAGTAAGTCTCTGGAAGACTGCACACAGTAAAGCAATGCAGTTCATCAAGAATTCAATCATCTCTCACCCTGACTTTACTGAGGTGCTCAAACAACATGGGAATGGAGAAATGGGAATGTGGGTCTATTGGAAAGTGAAAGAAGAAGTGTAAGCTAGAGCAGTGATTTGTCTGGCATTTAGGGGCTGGATTGTGCTCCCACCCTTACATCAGAGATCTGCCTGGACCTTGTACTTCTGGGCAGACATTATTTGGTAGCCACTGCCACCTCGTGGCACCATCACCCACGGAGGGGCCCAGAGACAAAGTCAGAACTCCGTCACTCCCCATTACTTAGCCATGAACACCACAACATAAAACAAAGGAGCTCTCTGGACTGCACAGCAGCATAGAAGCAAGAAGAGACCAGATCGTGTGGTTTTCCCAGCTGGAACACCCTTGCAAAACATCCTCTGCTTAATTCCAGACCAGTTTAATTCAGCCTGGGGCTTTGACACCCATCCCTGTCAACACGTTTTTGCTAGCACAACAGAATAAAGCAGGTTCTGCTGCATTCAGAACACACTTGTTAAAATCTTTAGCACGTGGTAGAATTGCCCTTTAGAAAAGGGAAATCTAACATTTAAGAGAAGAATAAGACCTGGAGAGCCCTGTAAGTTTCCATTCTGATGGGCGGCTGAGAAAAAGCACCACTCCTACCACAAGAGAAGTTGTTTGGGGCTTACTGGATAGTACCACCCTGCAGGTAAGGTGTGGTCTACATTATCCCAGCCACCCCTTGCTGTCTCAGAAGCTGGTCCAACAGACATTTCCATCCATTACTGCTACTCACTAACAGATCAAACAGTAACAGCCCAGGCTTAAGGATTCAGATGCTCCTGGTCCAATTTGCATATAGGGCTGCAGCTGAAGGCCAATGTTTAGTATCTCCAAACTGTTGTTACGCCCTGACTCTTTTCACACAAACTCAAGGATAGGATCTGCCCATGCCACCATACAAGGACACTACAGTGTGACACTACATTACTTCCACTGAGGCAAGCCCTGGTTCTCCCTGCAGACCGACACCATTCATCTATCCTCAAGATAGTACAAGTTCTTCCTCGTGGAGAGAGAACAGCCCGTGTTACATTCTCAGCTATCCTGAGCTTCCCCTTGCCATTGCTGGAAGATCACCTGACATGTATTTGGTAGGACCTGACATGGAGCCACTGTTTCCATCATCTGCACCCAGTCCTTTAGGCAAGGGTCACCACAAATTAATCCTGGCAGCACAACAGCTGAACCATTTCCTCTCAGGGCAAGTAGAACTTCCCCTTTGCAACTCCAAACCATAGCAAAGTTATTGTAAAAACATGGATGAAACATACAATTTCTATCCTTGAACACGCAACACTCACTTTAAGATGACTGGCAGAGGACAGACAGACCTTTTTGTACCTCAGGAGCTTACGTTACAAGCAGGTCTGGCAGCACAGGCAGAAAGTGGGCACCCCTGCATGAGCACACCTATAATTATCACTTCAAAACACCTTACCCAGACTCTCCTGGGGAAGCATTAGCAGGGACTCCCCCTCTCACTGCTGTGTGACCTCTGCCCGTTGTCTGTAACAGTATTTACACTCGTTGTGGTCTTCCTCGCTCTGTGGGCTGGCTCCTGAAGTCTTTTCATATTTGGACTGTGTCAAGTAAATGGAAACACTGACAGGGAGAGTAATTTAAGCATCCAGGAGCAAAACTATCATTAAAACACTAGCAAACATAGGAACACATACTAATATTCTAAGGAACAATAGCCTATCTGAAAAACAATAGATAATTTTCTTCTGTCTTCTGCTCTTTTTATGGCTCATACTACCTGTCATAAGTAGCTATTAAAGAGCCCATACCACAGCATGAAAGAGAGAAGGGGGAACCCAAAATACACTACAAAACAGTCTCCCTCAAATTCTGCCCATCAAATGGAATTTAATCTCCAGCTGTCTACCGTTTAAGAAATATCAAGTAAAATGGTGAGAATAGACTGCAAAATACCTTTTTTTGCCATTATACTCACCACTGAGGGAAAATATTTTTGATGGGGTGACCTTTGCATCGAGCTGCCTTCATACTGAAATGCATTTTGCAGACCATGAAAAAAGCATCTCCTTTTGACAGCTGAACTCAATACACAAGAACTGTTTCAGAGAAGCTACTTTACAAACAGTGGGTGGCAGATGACAATTAGTTTTATTCTTCTATTATGGTACTGATGGGAGGAAAAAAAAATTATCACCATTAGTCACAGTGTGCTTGATACAACAACAAAAAGGGACCAGGGTTTCTCTGTCTTCTTTCCCATATTTTATTTTCCCTGTGTATCTGCAAGCATTATTCCTTTGTACCCACGCACACACTCTTACTCTTCAGTCTGCTCCCAATTTTCTCTGCCTTTGCTTTAATTCAGACCTAAATATGTTAAATATTTAAAGATGTTAAATGCAAATCTGGGCAGCTTCCTGAGCGCTGAAAGCGTTTTGCATTGGTCCTTGAAGATCAGGATAAAGAGCTGAATCTGAGAAAGATGGGGATTAAAAAGGAGGAGGGGAAGAAAAGTGGCCCAGGGAAGAGAGGAAGCACAGAACAAACCCCACACCAGCACACGTCGGTCCCTCCGGTGCTTGCATCACCCTCGATCAGTTTCTTTCAAGGTATCACCTGAGCCTCACCTCGAAGCTGGGACCTTCCGCAGCCCAGCCCAGAGCCGTTCCTGCCCTCCAGGGACGCTGCCGCTCCCGCCCGGGCTCGGAGGTTTCCAGCCCTGATGGCTGGGCAGAAGGGACACACAGGGCACCGAACGGCCACCACTCTGGAGACAGCGGCTGAAAAGCAAGAGGAGACTCAAGGCTTGCAATGCAGCGGGAGCTGGGCACGGCTGAAAGCCCGGCAGCCGCGCTCCGTGTCGGCTTCCCCCGGACCCCCGCGGGGTTGGGCCAAATCGGGCTCAGCTGGGGAGTCCCGGCCCCGCTTCCTCCCGGGCCGGGACCCTGCCCGGCCAGGCATTGGGCCGGCTCCCCAAAAGCTTCCCCCGCAGCGCTGCCCTCCCCGGAGCAGCCCCAGAGCAGCCCCATCGCTGCGGGTGGCCCTGCGAGGGCAGCAGCCCCGGCCCTTCGGAACAGCAAACCCAGGCGTTGCTTTGCCACCAAAACCCCTGCCTTTGGAAGCACCGCGGAGCTCCCCCGAACCCCACCTACCTCTGCAGAAAGATGACCCCAGCTGACAGCCCTTGCCAGCTGCACAAGGAGCACCTTGGGTCTAGAAAGATCAGCGAAGCCCACCTGGGTCTTCCCGTCTCCTCCCCTTTATTCCCAATGAACTCCCCCAGCACGGACCCTGCTCTGAGATTTGGCCCTTGCCGGTGCTCAGTAAACCAGGAAAAGCTATGGCAGTCGCTTGTTGTGTTCCTTATTCGTACACGTGCACACTGAGTTTATTCTGTGATGGGCTGAAATTGAGAACGCTTTTTCAGTACCAGACAACGGGCTGGGCTTGAGTACACTGCATCTTTTTACTAAGAAAAGGACTGCTTTCACCACACAATCTGCAGAAAAGTGACTGTTTTCCTCAGCTAAGCAGACACCAGGTAAGACCAACAGAGCAGAGGCCATGAGGGCTGTAGACCTGTATTCAGCATAGGCCCAAGTTGCTGTGTGAGACACCAGACTTGAAGACTTTTACTGAGCACATTCCCATCCAGGCAAGCAAGTAAAAAAAGGGCAAGCAAAACTAATTAAAAAAATACCCTGTAAAGAAGTTATTTGGCCATAAATGAACACCAAAGTGGCAGCACCAGAAATGATGTTTCACAGGTTTGATTTTTTTTTTTCCTGAAGGTCAGGCAGCCCTTTGACTAATAAAATTTGAGAACCATAGCTGTAAAGTCTATTCCTGCCTCTTTTCTTTGTCTGCAGAATGTATGTGCATGAGTCTCTATTTCAGATATCTAGGGCCACGGATAACTCAAAAGATCTTCAAAAAGGATAAAAACATCCTTTGTGGCACAGCAGCTCCCAAACCATGATTTTGGTAGAAAATAGCGACAGTCATGTGTAAAGCTACACACAGCACACAAAAGGCAATAAACAGAAGTATGTGAATTCAGGCAACCATTGAATTATTTTAATATCAGCAGAAGCTTTGACAATGTGATTAGCATATAGTTAGGCAACATTTCTTTGCATTTAAAAATACCACACCAACTCTGGAAGAGAGCAGCCACCAGCAGAGCTGAGGTGCTGCATTAGCCTCTGTGTGCCATTATCTGTGAGGAGCAAAAGGGCCCCAGGTGCTCCTTGGTGTTGTGGGAAATAGCAGATAGTTTATAGAGCAGTTTGATTTTTATGACAGCATAACAAATCCATCAAGGTCAGCCTGAAATAGTCACAAGACATAGGTATTCACAATATACACTGGCATTCTTTGATAAAAGGCTGTGCATCTCCTATAGTGCTTAAAAAGTTGATACCTATTTTTAAATGAAGGTCTCCAAATGACTGTTTAAAACCTGAAGTGGGAAACAATATTTAGAGCCCATTTTTTGTGGCTCTGATTTGCATGAGGCCGTGCTCCCACATAGCAGGGACAATAACGAGTTCCAGGGGCTGCTCCCAGCTCATTCCATCTGGCAGCACTGCTTCTCTGAGCCCTCACAGCCTGGTGGGGTTTGGATCTGTGCCAGTGAAAATCTTCCCTTCAGTTGTTTGGACTTTGGATGAGGACTGACTTGCACAGACCTTTAAATGTGAGCTTCAGCAAGATTTGCTGAGGAAGGCCAGTTCAGCACATGCTGTCTATTGAAGGTCAGCAGTTCAGGGATGAGCTTCAGCAGGCAGAAGCAGGCGCTGGCCAGGATCAGCCATTATCCTTCAGACAGACCGTAAATTACTTTATCTTTCAGAATGGATGCTAAAAGCAAGGACCTGAATGACTCCTAGACTGAGAGGGACACCTGAAATCTGGACCTTTCTCAAGTCTAGGCAGGGGCTCTTCCCTACGTTTTCTCCACGGCTGAGCACTGACACAGCAGCAGCCTGGCTGCAGCCCCATACTCAGCCCAGTTCCCCACACCCCCATGTGCTTCCCGTATAATCTCAGTTGTTGTTCTAGGCAGACAGCTCTGGTTTTACTTAAGGCAATTCTATGCCTTTCATTGTGTTTTTAATTTTCATTTCACCAAGATTCACTCCCACGACTGTGCATTCTGGCTTCCTCCAGCTTTTGTCCTTTATTTTTTCTGCTGGAGTCAGAGATGATTATCTCTAAGAAAAGAGATCTCAGCTGCATTATGTTGATGGTAAGTGCTGTTTTGCCTGCCCTGTCTGAGTTTCCATGCAAGATGCTTTTCATATAGCTTCAAGTGTTTTATTATTTGCAAATTGGTTGCCACGTCTCCAAGTTTCTCTTTCCCTGTTGCAGAAAGTGCCAGCATTGCTGTAAGGAAGGGACTGCATCCTCTGGGAGACCTGGAGAAGCAATCAATAGAACCTTTGAGAGGACCACAGAAACATTCCACAAATGCAGGCTGCTCTGGTGTGCCATGACCCCCCCCTCAGTGGTGCTGCAGTGTCTGTGTGCCCCAGGCAGCAGGGACCTTCATGCGCCAGAGCACAGCTCACCGACGGGATCACAGGCTTCCCAGCAGCCAGCACATTCACGTGCTGCTACACAAGCATTTTTGACAGCATGTTCTCCAGCATGACATGGGGATCCTCAAACCATCCCTTCTGCTGCCAGCGCTGGGAGATGCCCAGACAGCAGGGAAGCACTGCTGAAGCCCAGGACTAAAGACAGATCCTGATGCCACTCAAAGTCACTAGGAGCTAGACTTGGCCAAGACTGTCCTTCTAGAGCATCATCTTCTCCATGACAGGAGGCTTCTGAAGATGCCACATGAATCTCCAACCTCGACTAAGGTCTGCAGAGAAGTATCTTCCTCCTCCTTTCAGGTAGAGGAGACAGGCTTTCCCCAGCCTCTCCAGCAGCACTCTGTATCAACCTTCCCAACATTTCTTTCCCAACACTGTTGCTGCCTGCTTGTGCTTTGGACCACCAGTTCTCAGCTGCTTCTTCAGACACCTTTCGCAGGCCCACAGTGGCCTTACTGATCCTGTGCACATATCACACAGGCCCTGGCAATACCATAAGCGCTCTCACATCACTTACTGCGCTAGCACCCAAAGCTAGAGGAGCAAATAACCCTATAAGAGAAGGCAAGAACATAAAAACAGGATCCCCTCATTGTCACAGGTCACCAGCAGCCACAAAGGGTCCAAAAAGGTCCTTGTCCCCTCAGCTGGCCGTGCTGTCCATGCCCTACAGGGAACACTTGTCTGACTTCAGCCAAGTCAGTGCTGTAACGTCAGCATCTGAGTTTTTTCCTCCCTTCCTACTTGTCAGGTCCCTCTACTGACAGAAACTACCTGCTCATCTCTCAGCTCTGCATTTACTTCCAGCATGCTGAAAACCAGCAGGTCTGTGCCCATACACAACCCTCACACTATAGAGCATCCCATAGACTTGTGAAATATTATATAGTCAGGGCAATACAACAGAGCAAGCACTACTGAAAGCCACTGCTGGCTCAGCACTTTTATTTTCAATCAAAGCAACATTTTTTATTTTTTGTAATAGCTTTTCCTCCTTTGGCATTTTCATTAGAAGACTATCAGGAAAAAAACCTCTCAACAGTCCCTGAGTGAAAGTTATAAGTATCCTGACACCTGGTAATGAGATATTTCAACCTATGGCCTGGCACTTTTACAGTATTTCTAAACCAGCACTGAATCAAGTGGACTTAGAAAGAATGGAAAGTTTGTTACTCCCAGGCATATGTCTTAAGGTTTTTCATCTTCTATTTCAGCAATGGAAGAACACAGTACAAATAAGGCAGGCAAATACCTGGCAAGTAAATACTTTTGCCACAGTATAATTATTCCCCTCCACAAAAAGGCTTCCAAGACAGCTCCTGACACAGTGCTCAGCATTCACAGCCAACCTGAGGAGCTCTTGGCTCCTCATTCGAAATGTCTCCTGATTTTCCGTCAGGAAACAGCTCAGACAGTTCCTTTGTCCACCCTGTTCTCTTCCCTTTCCCAAGCTGCTCTGCAATCCACCAGCCCGTTTTACTCAAAGTCTGAAAAGGAAAGTAAAGGTCCAAGATTGTCCATTTCCACACGTTCTTACATTAAAACGTAGGTAGAGAGGATGAAAAATCTTATTACTGTTCGAAAGCAACAACTCAAAGATGATGCCCGGCTGAACCACTCGAGTGCTAAGAGATTTGTCCAGAAGCTGTTGCAGTGGGACCCTTGGCCCCATGCATGGCTGGGAGCCAGTGTCTGCTCAACACATGGACCCTCAGCAAAGCTTTCCCTACCTCCCTTGCTCCAGAAACTTGGGGAAGAAATGGCGACCATTGTGGGAAGCCCTCACTGAACTGGTCAATGCTGTTAAAATTACCACAGGCTCTTACTCTAAGGGTGAGAAACCCCAAATCCAATTAAATGAGAAAGGGCAGGGCAGCAGCGGGGCTGCCAAACCCTGACACAGCCAGCATGACCAAACAGGCTTGAGGCGAGCGAGCAACAAGCACCTCCCTGCAGAGCCTCCAACACCACCCCCGCCAAGAGCAGCAGGTATGGGGGCACCTGAAAGCATCTGTCTCACAAGCACAAGAGGAGGATGAGCAGGTTTCCACCAGCAGAAAGGCAGGCAACCTGCACATCCAAGCAACCAGGATTATCTGCATTGCCAATCCCCACTTGGAGCACCCAACTCCTCAGAAGACAATAAATCTTTCACCTGGACACCCACATGTCTGCAGTTAAATTCCTGGGAGATAATTGGAATGTTTCCACTCCCATCCCACTCCAGCCACAGCTCAAGTTAAGGCTGCTGGCTGCAGCCAGGCTGCCAAGAGTCCCATGAGGGCTGGCGAGGGGTGTCTTGTAGGTGCTCTGCAGCAAAAGCAGAGCTACCATGGGCAAGGAACTGGGCATGGAGACAGAGGAGAAGAGGCCGTCTCTTGTGCTGTTGTGTCATTTGTCTCCTGTTTGACACAAGGAAGGGAAGGTTTTCTCAAAGCACAGCCATTCTTAGGCCACTCATGGCCCGCAAAAAATGATGGCATGCAAATGTCAGTGCTAATTGCAGAGACAGGAACATCAACCGCGTTCTGCCCATAAAAATCCATTATTAGGTTTACGCACGCATACACAGACACCAGTAAAGAACCCCTCTGATATCAAGCTGTGCTATTATGCTAACGACAGAGAAATAAATATGCCACACTGTAGCTAATAAGTGTCATTCATATCAGTATTTATTCCAAACATGTTTCCCCCATCACATCTGCTCTGCCTGGAACTGCTTATCACTAAAGAGGAGACCTTTATTTCTAGTGATTTAAGCAGACAGGAGAGCATTAGCAATTAAAGCACACTTTTGTACAGTTTAATTCTTTTTATTTCAGCTAGCAGGGAGTGTTATCTGTTATCACTGTATCTTTCTGTTTCTGGAGCTGCCACCTACCAGCACTGGGTTTGTATTTTGCTGATTTGCAAGATGAGTTCTCCCCCCAGGCCTGGGAACGGGGCTTACGTACAAGAGGTTTGTGATTCTCAGCCCCCTGTGCTGCGCTGTAGGACTGGGTGTCTATCAGTAAAATGGGCTCAAGAGTCATTTCACTGCAGGTCTGATACATTCCTGTACTGCTGACTCCAGCTCTCTGCCACCCCACATGCATTTCTCTCTTGCCCCGTGCCTGCCGTTAGGTGATGCCTGCTGCTCTCAGAGACACCCCAGTACTCCCACAGCCACACTGGGAGCTGCCAGTAGCTTAGCACAGATCAAGTCACCTTCAGTTGTTCCCTTAAGGGATTATTTCTCTGCTCATCAAAGGCTGGCAAGGACTGAATGTCAGTCATTCAGGAAAAGTATTTCAGAACTAAGAACAGTCTCCCGATTTGTGCATCACTCCCAGAGCAACTGTCTGCCTGGCAGGTAGCAGATTAATTTAGTGGCCTTACCACACACACCTCTTCTTTCACCTGATGATGCTTCACAAACAGTAAGCAAGGCATCACACCTAACTCAGAAACTCCTGCTACCTGGGCTGAACTATAACTATTTTTTCCATTAAACGGAAAATAGAACCAAGCCAGAAATCCTCCACCAGTCATGGAAAACAAACAAGATTTTGACTTCTGCCCAAGAAGGACAGATCCACCTGCCCATCCACACCAGAGCAAACACAAGCAATGTCTGCAGCTGGCTCTGGACCCACAGCCTGCACAAGTGAGGCAAAAATGGTTTCAAACCTGAGGAGTGCAGATGCTTAACTGAAGGGCTAATGTTGCTTCCCTAAGGAATGAATCCCAAGGACTGAACAAGGGCCAGAGCTAATTACCAGCCCACGCAAACTTGTGGATTATACGTTGAGGTTCCTGTTATGCAAGAATACATCTGGACATGTTATTGCAAGTGAGGAGACAAGCATCCACATGAACTGCAGAGGTGTAGGGAAAAAAGGAAAAAAAAATAAATCCTTTCATTTTCCCCACAACTTTTTTCATTCTTATGGTTAAAGGCCTGATTTGTAAAGATACTAAAAATCTGAAGTTCTCAGGGATGCTTCTGGACCTTGCTTTTTAAAACAAACATACTGCACAAAACAATTGATCCAATGCCAATTAGGCTCCATCTGTAGAGCTAATGAGACTGGGAAAGTACCCCAGAGGTGGGTTACAACAGCAGCTTCCCTTTTAACGTCATTCATCACCTGCTTTTCTCCTCCTGCTCCCAGATATAACCCTCAGTCCTTCCTGCTTACAGCCTGGTCCAGCTAAAAGCACAATTTACTTGCATCAGTGGAATACAAGAAGAATGGTTGTGCCACGTTTCTTCCCCACAATAGGAGGAGCAAGTCCTTCTCTAATCTAGCTGGGGAGATGAAGACAGAGGGGTGTTACACATTCACATTTCTACCCAAGATCACACAGCAAGTGTTTTGCTACTCCTGCCTTTTTCACTTTCTTCTATTAAGGCAAGAGAGACATCTAGAGATCACAGGTGGGAGATTGCAGGCTTCTGCAAAAAGCTTTCTGTAGGATGGATAGCATGATGTTTTTACATAGTGGGAACAATAAATAAAATTAATGAAATATGAAACAAACCAACTCCTGGCTATAAATGATGAAGACCCAAGAGGGAATAGCAATGGACTGTAGAGCAGCAGGAGAGTCTCCATTTTTCCGTGCCCTCACACAACACTACTCCCAAATTGTGAAGAAAAGCACCTCCTTTGGCAGGCAGAAAGTTTGGGGTGAGTCACATACCCTGCTAGGGTACCCTGTCCAAGAGCAGACAATACTTCAGGAATGCACATGCAGTGATTAAGTGCAGCACTAGCAGATAAAACTGTCAATAAAATGTAACTAAATCCTGTGCCCTTTTAATCCCGAGCAAAGGTCCATGTCCATCCCACCAGCACAACTGCACCAACAGCATCGCTGTTCTCCACTCAGTCACAAGACTGATGAGGTGGGATGACCTGAGGATCAGAATTACAGGCTAGAACAGAGAGAACAAGCTGCTTGTTTCATTAAAATATGCACCTGACCCATTTACTTTTACAGACCATTTGGCATCCACTTTAGCAATGTTTTATGTCACTATAAAATGCGTAAATGGTGGTTGCTGGGTGTTTTCAGCTGGCTGACCTCAAACATCCTGCTGTATTATGCTGCTACATGGCACTAAAATCTGATCAACTACAACTGCACAATGACTACTGCCCCAGTGCCAACCTAAGAACAAAATACATGTTCCTCAGATGTTTTGCTTAAAGAGTTGAGTGTCACAACCAGAGTATGAAGGAGTGGTGTCATAAGATGACTGTTTTAACAACAAACGTATTATAATATAATAAACCAGACTGGAACAACTTACAACTAAGCGGAATGTATCAGTAATTTGAGATACTTATCAGTATTCAGACATCCTCTTTCATTTTCTCTGAAAAGAGCAGGAGAAGGTCAAGGAATTCAAGTTTTTTTCTCCAGCAGAAAATGCATCTTTGTGTATCAAGCAATAAAGGTTACTCAGTTATTATTGTCACTTGCTGTGTCAGCACTTTTCTTTGTAAAAATATTTGTAAACAAAACAAAAGTAATCCAGGTCATGAGCTGGTATTCAAAATACAACATACCAGAGCAAGGAGGTGGTAAACAGGAGGAGAATTTAGAGAAAAATAGATAATTCTATTTTAAAATAGAAATACATGAGTAAATGGCAGCACTTGAGCAGAGAAAGCATCAGAGGCAGGAACAAGACCAGAGGCCACCAGCTTCTGAAACTCCCTGGTTCTACTAGAATGGTCCTCAGGACTAAACTGTGGTTAAATTCATCCAGATATTTATGAGAGACTGCTATTTGCTTTAATTGGTAGTAAGACACTAAACAATAGATAATCTTGTCTTAAATCCAGATTTGCTAAATAGCAATTAGACAAAACAAAAAAATACCTTCTTATTTGAGAGAATGTAATTTTAATTAAAAACCCTAAAACAGCAGCTTTGGCAGTGCCAGAGGCTTTGAAAATAAATTGTGTCCTATTCTCTAACGTCAGCCCCATCTGCACATCCTGACAGGCTCATTGCTGTGCTCCCTGCTCCCACAGCCTGCAGCCAGGGCCCCCCCTGACGCCAGGCACGAGAAACAGCTTCTTTCACCACCATGAAATAACTACTCGGTGACAAATCTGCTGGGGCAGGTTCTAAAGCCACGCTCACCACTTCAATCCATTCTCTGTCCCTGCTTTCTGCTGCACCACCACACACATCCTTGTCTGTCACTACTGGCTTTCATCTAGACTCCAGTAGGTGTGAAAGTCTCGCCAAGATAACTGTTCAGCCATCGGAGATCAAGGTTTAATTACCGTTTGCACTTCTAGTGCAAGTAATTGGCACTCAGAGTTGACAAATAAAACACACACTCCATTCAGGGCAGCCAAGCTGACTGAATTACTTGAGGCAAAAAACACAGAAAAGGATGATGAGGAGAAAACATTTCCAGTGAAGCCACTGTTGTGCACCAGGCTAAACCCTGTTGCCGTATTTTGAAGATCCGTATTTATTCTCATCTCCCTATTATTTTAAATCAGGTTCTATTGCACCAAACACAGAAAAAATTCTCTTTATGGACCAGAATACAAAAGAAATCAGGATATTTCACTCTGCAGGAGCAGGGAGATGTGCAGCAACGCCAAAGCCCTCTTGGTCCCCTGCTCACACGCTCGCCCCACCTCCAGCAATTCAGAGGGATGCTGCCATCTGTTGACAACTTCCCCCTGCAACAAGCAGCAGGTATTTCTCTTAATGCATCGCAGGCGGTTTGAATGTGGTTTATCTTGTTCTTAAGCAATGGCATAAGGAGCAATGTCAGTCAGAATCCAGAAACACTTAGTACGTACCTGACAGCAGAAGCAAGCCCATGACCCCCACAGATTGGTCATCAGCCCTCTCCCAACTACTTCCCAACTCATTTTACCACCCATGACAAGGACTACTGCTGCTCACCTTCTTATGAGGGTAAGAGGGTCTGTCAGCAATGTAGCACTACCATACACTAGTTAGAACACAACTAATTCTGCTCAGTGATTTTACTTTTCAGATTATCCTCATCTAACTTTCTGAAGTTAATGACATGTTTGTGCAGACAAAAGTCTGTGTCTAGCAATGACAGTACTGGATGGTTAGAGCTTCTACCAAGGATTGCTGTGTACAGAAAGGTTCTTGCTTATACTTGCTCCTGTGCAAACCAAGGTCACTGTTAAATCTTGTGCAGTACATTGGTGGGTGCAGAAAGGCCACACCTGCAGGGAGAAGCAGGCAGGACAGGTGACCCCAAACTGACCAAGGAGGGATTCCATCCCACACACCTTATTTAGTATAAAGCTGAGGGATCACGAAGGTCAACCTCTGTTCTTCAAGGGCTGGTATCCAGGGAAGACTCTGACCATTCTGCCTTCAATCCCAATCCATGTGCTCCTGAATCCAGTTTCAGAATCCAGTTCCCGTGTGCTGCTGAGTCCAGTCTGGCACTTGTTCAATGACTGATCCACAGCCTCAGTAGTGATTGCAGGGGGACTTCCAATACTGGTTTGATATATATTTGCATATATTCCATTTTATTATTTTTATTAAAGCTGTTTTAGGGTTTTTTTGCCCAACCATATGTCTCTCTTACTCACTTTCTCTTCCCCCTTGTGAGAGGTGAGGGGTTAGTAAGAGAGCATCTTTCATTCCTCGAGTAGCTGGCCCAGTCCTAACCCTTGTCCATACTGTAACAGATGTAGTCACTCCATGGCACAACAGCTGGCCAAGCAGCCACGCTCACAGACCTAGGTGTTCAGATTTGGCTTAGTAGACCTCCAGCCAAAAGGCCAAGAATTCTCTCAACATCTAGAAGGTTCTGGAGGTGACACAATCACTTCCAGATTCATTCAGTGTCAGACTGCAG
The DNA here is from genome assembly GCA_024336885.1 of Actenoides hombroni. NCBI lineage: Eukaryota > Metazoa > Chordata > Aves > Coraciiformes > Alcedinidae > Actenoides > Actenoides hombroni. The sequence continues at coordinate 467,486 of WUAM01000103.1, read as the reverse complement.
GATATCCAGGATAGCACCAGAGGCAAATATTGGTAATCAAGGGGTTTGCAGCAGATGCTTTTCCCCAGGCATCACCCACCCTCCCAGTTATCCCTACATGAAGGGATCCAAAACCTTAAAAAGAAATCACAAACAGTTATGTCTTCATGGCAGCATGCAAAGCAGCAGCACAATAACTGCCCTACCCAAAACTGATGTTTCAAAGTAGAAATCTGAAGAAAAAAATATTTACCTCTCTACCTCAGTTACTCCTTACACTATAAGATGTAGAATAAGTTTGTGATCTGAAATCAAACTTCAATCATGTTAATTATTCCACAATCCCACATCTCATAACTTTTTAAACCGTGAACAGGAAATCCCTTCTCACAAGGCATCTTCTATTGTTTAGCCAAAAGATGACACCATAGAGTCACAGGTATGTAGTCACACGTATGTAACTACGGAGACACATCTATCCAGCGCCTGGAGGCCATCCCACTGCACAATCACGAGTATGTAGTTTAACACCAGGACTCTCCTGCTGAGGCCATTCTGTGTAGTGACCTCTAACTGTCATTCAAGTGGTAACTATTAAAAGTATGTTATATCGTCAACAGAAATTAACTTGTGACCAGGAATGGTGTGGAACCAACCGCTATTTGAAGCTGGAACTCAAGCACGATAGAAGAGCTGTCTGTTACAAGCACTACCACAGGTAGTGCTCGAAGTCATAAAAATACTGACTGGGAACAGCAGAGTCCATTTGAACAATTTATTAGTATCCTCTTTTTTTACAAGTTTTAGAAAAAGAATCCCAGGATTTTGCCTCCTGTGTGTTTTCGCCTAGCCTCCTCATGGTCCATGATGCCAGCTGAGGTTGTCAGTACAATGTACCTGTTAAGAAAGAGCAAGTGTTCAGTTTATTGGTTTGTTCCACGCTCGTGCAGAGCTGACAGCACTAACTTCATTCCTGTGTTACAACAGTGAGATCTGTTTCTGAAAGAATGGGCCTAACGGAAGGAAGATCAGGTTATCAGACAACCAAAAAGAAACTCCTCTCACAAGTGCAACTTTGCAGCACAGAGAAAACATTTACTGTTCTCCAAATATTTGTCCAAGTCTCAGCGAGAAGTTTCCTCATGCATTCCCACTGTAAAGCCAGTTCAGCTGCTGCAGCAGCTCTACAGTTTCTAGACAAAGTCTGCTTCTATTTTAAGCAGACATTTTTCTTCAGAGCAGGTAGAGTTGCCATGGTGCCAGACAGCTCCTCAACTCTGAGCGCTTTGTCTCTCAGTGTGTTTTGAACGCTGTGCACTGATGCAGATGAGTATCTGGATCAGGACTGACAACCGAAGCAGCCTTAGTCATTGCTACTGCCAACATTTGGATTATCAGCGCACTTCATCCACACAGCTTCGTGTCTGAGAACCTCCTGTCCCACCACTCTATACTCTTAAAAATATGACAACACACACTACTAAGCTATATAGGTACAGCTAAAGCAAGCAGCTTATCACTGGAGTTTTACAAACAGAAATAACAAGGAACTGCTAATCCTGCCTCTGACAGGACAGATTGGTTGAGCTCCTGAAGACTCTTCTAGCTCTGTCATCCCAGTGCACTGAGATTTATTACTCGGTCAGTGAATTTTGGGAAGCAAAAATAATAGTAAGGTTTTCTGTGCTGTGAAGGTTTCTTTAACAGAGGCTCCAAGTCTCTTACCACTTAACACCTAACCAATTTACACACAACTGGGAAGTTTAAATTAAAGTACCTACTTCCACTGACTCAGTAACTGATGTGACTGCTCCTCCATCTATAAATAAAACTGAGTAAGAGAAGAGTCCTTTTTTCCCAGTAAACTGTAGAAATGGTGAAACAAGGATTTACAAAAGCTAAGTAAAACTAGGTCCTTGTTTAGCAGTTCTCCTTTAAAACTGGTTAAAAGGAGCATTTATATGGAAAATAGATTTTTAGACTGGCATTTGCCTCTACACTGATGAGAAAGGAAAGGTGTCAGATGAGTCTAACTTAGGCAGTATGAAAGCACATTAACCCCCCCACACACCACCACCACTTTTACATGCCATGGATTTAACTCTTCTCTGTACTTACCCGAACTGACGTGAAGGCAGTAGGTTGTTCTGCCACTTTTCCAAATCCTTCAGCTGAACATCAAATCTGGGACTGATTACACCACACTACAAAAGAGAATCCCATTATCCCATTACCAACTGAAGAACTTTATAAAAGCAGTTGTGCACATTTGTCATTGTCCAATTCACTGGCTGAAGGGATTTAACGATTGCAATTAAAATAACTTTGGCAGCAAAAGATTAGAGTACCAAGAAGCACACTCCATTACCCATAGTATGAAACAGCACTTCCCCTCAGGGAAGTGGAGACTCTCACACAGCTCTTCAGTTGTTCCTTAGCCTTGCCTCCTCCTTAAATAGAGGGACTTACAGTGGTGCCGAAGCTAAATTAACAAATTAAGCACAAAAGTATACTCTAAACCACTAAAGATTATTAAGCATCCTGTATCATCAACTCCTGTGATTACTCAGGGATATTCTACGTCTAATGATTGTACATACTTAGAAAAAAACCACCCGCAGATTTTAAACAGGGAGGAGGTAACATGCATACAAGTTCCAGAAGTTTTCAAGTTAATTTTACTACTTACTGACCATGACCAGTACAACCACCTCCAGCTACCCCACTGGCTCCAATTATCTTCATAAACCCCAAGAGCAAAACAGAAACACACCTTCTTGCACTGAGGAACTTTTTTTCTGAACCAAACAACTGTTCCTTCATTTCAACTATTGAGAGAAATTTTATCCTGCTGTGCTCAGGAAGCTGTTACAAAATAACCCGGAACAGTTCAAGGACCACTACACTCAAACCTGACACAGGTTATTTTTATTACAGACACACCAGCAGTAATCGGGGTTGGTGTGCGAATTCTCTGCCTACACATGCAAACAACTTTCAGCTGCGGTATTTGTTCACTGGGGAGATGGTCCCCAGCATATTCTGCACAAGAAAGTTTTTTACTTCTCCAGTAAAGAAGCTTAATTGGAAACAATGATGGAAAGCAAAGCACAACAGAACTAGACACCTTAGTGTTTTGGGACAAATGCTTTTACAACATTGCCAAAACACACATGAATACTTCATATGCCCCAGGAGCTTAAAAAGTGCTCATAACATTCAACTTTCCCTCAACTGTAAGCAAAGCCCATCCAGCAGTAGCAAAAAGGTGCCTTCTCAACAGGTACAGGTGTTAAACACGAAATGGAAAGCAACTCAGTTCCTGTCTCTTAAGACAAATCTTCTAGATACAGCTTAAATGTCAAAGAAACCGAGAAATCACAAGGTAGCCAGAAAGCCTCTGAAGAGAAACACAGAGCACTCACAAGCAGAATTCCCTGAAAATGCATCTTACATATTCAGTTTAGAAGAAATGTGAGTAGTCAACCCTGCCATTATGAATCTAGAAAAATTAATAAGCACTGATGACCACTGATAACATCCGTATTATTTTCATTTACAAGGATTCAATAAATACCACCTTATTTACAAGTAATTGTTTCAGAGCTGGAGCAGACAAACAGAATCCCAGCACAGTGAAGGTTGGAAGGGACCTCTGGAGTCACCCTGTCCAACTCCCCTGCTGAAGGAGGGTCACCCAGAGCAGGCTGCCCAGGATCACATCCAGGTGGAACATAAACCCCCCCGCCCCCAAGTTCCCATTTTAACACCCTCCTAGAGAACTGAATTCAGGAACACAAATCCTACCTTGTTGAGTCTGCCTGTGAGATTGACAACAATCTTCCCGGCTCTGTGATCATCAATTATCTCAAATTCGCCAATGTAACCTAGAAAAAATGAGCAAGCAGACAAATCAAATACATAATACTTAGCTACATTGATACAACTCAACTAACTACGTTGTACATAATTAACTCAAGCATCTAGATCTACTTTTACCCCCAAAGCATCTTCAGACAACAGCATCCACAGCAACCGCGCAGGAGCAACAAGGCAGCGCCGCGCGCCCCGCACTTACCGTGCTTCATCATCACGGTTAAGAATCGAACGATTACTTTGGAGCACGGCCTAATGAGAACTTGGCGTTTCCCACGTTTCTCTGCATTGTTGATGCTCTTGAGAGCATCGGCTAGAACGTTCATGCGCACCATGGTGCCTGCGGGGAAGGGGAGAGGCAGTTACATACACCAGCTTTCCAGCACAGAAATACCAAGCAGAGTGGGGTTTTTTTAAAGCTCATTTTAGACCTAAAAGATCTAAAGCGCCAGAAAGGGACATTAAACCTAAATGTATTCTTAGGCTATAAAGCAGATCACATCGCAGACTCAGGTATGCTCAAGTGTATTCACAACCACCATGACAAGTTAGAAAATCTGACACACTTACTTAAACTTGGCTTTATCAGCATGCATGCACAAAGAGTAAAAAAAAGCCACCATCTAGACAGAATTTCATCAGTATGACTGCTTGCCCAGGTGAAACGTCTTGGACTTCAAAACCAAATTAAGTAGTATTAGCTCTGTTCAGAAATATGTCAGACATCTCATACTGCTCAGCTTGCAAAAAGAACTGCAGGATGCAAGTGCAACACAGCACTCTGGAAAGGAAACTGGGCATCAGCTCTTGCTTTCTCGTAATAAAGACAAGAGCACTCAGACCATCACAAGGCATGACACGACTCGGTACTGACACCCCACTTAATAGCTGAGCCGGCGCACTGCCAGCACCAACCAGGAAGGTGCCCCTACCCTGGGCCACGGGGCAGTTCCCGAAGTGGCCAGGTCCTGCGGCACTTCAGGGCCTTTACCACGCAGCCAGAGACTCCCAGACCAGCAGGCTAGGCCAATTCCTGCCCAGGAGGCGAGTGCAGTCAGACGCTTCGTTCCGAGGGCCGCCCCCTCTCCCAGAGCCCAGCCCACCGCCCGCTGCCCAAGCCCTCCGCTACCTCCTCCCAGGCCTCGCCGCACGACCGTCTCTCCCTGAAGTCCATAGACTCCGCGGCCCGGCTCGGCCCAGCCTCACACAGTACAGGCCCGGGCCTGGCTGCCATGCCAGCCCCCGCCCTCAACTCCCGCCCCACGTCTCTGCGGAGAGCGGAGCCACAGGCAGGCGGGTGCTTCCCCCCGCCCTCCGCTCCGGAGGCTCCAGAGAGCGCTAGGGAGGACGCCGGCGGCTCAAAACGGGCCAGGCTGATCGAGCGCGCCCTGAAGGCCCCGGCGAGGCGGGCAGAGGCAGCCGCGGGGCCCAGATGGGGCTAGGAGGCGGTGGATGGTGACCGGGACCCCGCAGCTCCCCCACTCACCGGCGCAGCAAGATGGCGGAAAAGGAAGAGGCCAGGCGCCCGCGCAGGATTATGGGAGGGCCATGGGCGCGTTGTGGTGCGCGGCGCCCCGCGAGATCTCGCGAGACTTGTCGTCCCAGTCGGGAGGCGCCGCGCGCCAGTCGCAGGCATCCCCATTGGCCGAAAGCCGTTTGTCGCACTTCCGGAGCGACGCCGCTGCCCCGGTTCCTATAGCAACGAGAACGCCTGGCGGTGGGGAGGGGTACGGCTGGGCTGGGGGGCCAAAAAGCGGCCTCCAGCAGCCACTGCTGGTCACAGGCCAGCAGCATGAGACCGGGGCGGGGGAACGGACACACAGCAGCCACCCACCCACCGAAAAACCGGCATGGAGGGCACCGCTACTGCAGGGCTGCTTCCTGCCGAGGGCAAGAAAGCTCCTGCTTTTACTGATTTATGCTTGCACCAAGCGGGCGGGCCGTGCTTTTGCCTTATTTCAATGCAGAAGAGGAAGGCGGCTTCTGGGAGGTAACAGCGAGCGTACAGCCGCCTGAATGAGCGTCCCTGTGCGTGGAGAGGCTGCCGCCCGTTCTCCCCAAGACAGCCCTGCGACACCGCCCCGTGTCAGCGCTGGTCCTTTGATCCCAGCACCTCCTCCGGCGACAGCCGGTGCCCGTTCAGCAGAGAGCTGCCACAGCACAGTTCCAAGACTGCACTGGAGCAACTCCCCACAGCTCCAATCTACTGCAAGTTTGGGTCCAATTTGTCCCCAAGTTGCCACTTTTATCAGTGTTAATCACCTAGAGGTGACCTCAGAGCCCTGCGACTCTGCAGCAGCAGCTGTCAACGCGCTGTCACCGCAGACAGTTTTAATATTCACAGTGATCCGTTTCAAACACAAAGCGTTTTTCCGTCAGGACACTGCACCCTGGCACCAAGGTGCCAGCCCCAGCTCCCCTTCTTTGTGGAAAGAAGCATTTACACCATTTTCTGTACATTCACAAGGAGCAAGCCTTACAGAAGTTTCTCTTTAGTCTGTATTTACCTATTCAACAGTTACAATAGACACTGAAGAGAGTTCATTTTAAAACAGTAAACTTTTAAAATGCATGAACACAGGTTTTAGCTTTTTAAAGAAAAATAAGTTCAGTTTTTAAAAAAGGAGGGAGAGGTCATAGAAAAAGCACAAACAATCCAAACAGGCTTATTTACAGAGACAAATCAAGCAGATTCAAGGTGGTTCTGTATAGACACAACATTCATAAAACCAAACATGCTACATGGCTCCATGACAACAGCAGTTTTTAGAACCATCAGCTGTTAAGGTAACACACCTTAACTCATTTTCTACAGTTTCAGTGCAACAAATTGAAGTTTACACTACAGCTAAATCACCAAACTACAGATTTATATATTCCAGACTTCTATTCAACAGATAATCTGGTATATGCAGTTAAAAAAAAAGCAAACAGATTCAGTAAGACAATGGGATCATGATCCTCTGCCCCAGCTTTGGGTATGCACCCTCAGCTAGAATCATTCCTATTCAGCTAATCGTCCTCCTTCCAAAGGGTCAGTAGTAATAGGCCTCTGAGAAGCATGAGCTTTCAGAACTGCCTCTCACACTCACTGTAACCACAAAGTAATGATCAATTTAACTAACACAGGTACCAACATCACATGTTACAACTATGCTCTTTCTTGAGTTGGGTACTTATTCATGGGGGGCTCTTAGTTTGGTGAAGACACTTAATAAGCTCTATGTATCAAAGATCAGGATCTTCCACACAAGATCATCTGCAGGCTGCAGAACCCTAGTCAGCACAGCAAGAGACACAACCCCACAGCAGTTGCTAGAGTGACATTTTCATTTCATCAGAGCGTCAATTAAAAAAAAAAAAGCCAGTGAGCAATACAACTTCTATTGTCTTACTTATACATTAATTCTCACAACTGTTCCCAAGAAAATCTTTTAGAGGAGTGAACAGCAGGTAAATCTTCATTCATTTTTCTTTTCCTTGTGCTTGAGAAGTTTGTTTACCTCCCTTTTCGCCATTCCAACATACTTTGTAATGATCCCATGCTGGTTTAGTCCAGGAAACAGCAACAAGAAACTTACTAGAAAGACAAAAAAACCAAAATCAATTCCTTAATAGTCCTTTAACGAGCTTCTGTTACCTTGCAATTTCCTGCTTCTCTTAAGCCCCAGTAAATGCTTGAAAATAAAAACATAACCCCATGACAAAAAAGAAAGTACCACGCTCATAATCAAAGATCACTTCTACCAGCCTCATACCTTTTCAGGCAGCTAACAAAAAGTTACTTGTTTTGCATGCTGCACACTTACCGATAAGATAGGTCAGGAAGAGATTGTGAACTTGCTGTCCAATCCAAGCAACCACAGCAAGAGAAAAGAGCATGGTCATGAAGTACTTAAAAAAAAAAAAAAAGGAAAAGTTATCACAGACCTGTTTGGAGTTCTCCCACTTCCCTTCTGAATCCAGCAACACCAAAGTGTTACAACTAACTTGAAGTTTGCTGGCTCTTCCACACATGATACCTACACAGTGGCCTCTTAACACTGAGGCTACAGAGTCTACAATCATATGCATTAAGTTACAGCCAGAACTGCTTGGTCTGGGTTGAAATACCAGTTTATTCAGACACGTGCCTTGCTAAAATACTTAGGACCAAATAAAATAAATAAAATCATAAGACAATAGAGACAAACTCCTAGAGCTCAATACCATTTTAGGCTTCTCTTCCTTCAGTGTGAAGAGACGTTTCCACCAGCCAACAATTCGGCGACGAGATTTTACCAAATTGCTGCAAATCTCATGAAATCTTTGCTGCTGTTCTGTAGTCCTTTAAAAGAAAAGGAAAAAAAAAAAAACGAAAACAACCATAAATAAGAATTTAAAATTTCATCTAAAATTTAAGAAATCTCCCATGTTATTTTTCCAGCAGTAAATTTTCCCAGTACTTATCCTGGCATTTGTTCTACTTAGTTTTATACCTTCTCTCTACTGAGCATCGCAATGCAATTGCCCGTGTCATTTTTCTGTACACTGACTCTTAAATTGACTCCCACAGAGCAACCACATTCAAAACAGAAGACTATGGATTTTGACACCAGTATGACAACACAAAAATAATACACACCTGATACCAGTGTGCGTTACTTTGGCTTTTATGTTTGTTCATTATTAGACAAGAGCAGTTATCCACCAGTCATCTTAAAGCAGATACACTAATTTACTTTTAACTCTAAATTTAGGTGAAATAAGGTTCTCTTTATATGCCCTTTTTCAAATCTGTTTCCTTCACTTATGATCACACTCACACTCTCTGCACTGCTTTTCTCTTCTACCACATTTATTACTGTAACTCTTTCCAAACATATGATACAAAGCCATTGTTCATAATTTTTGTTCTTGGTATCTATTATCCATTAATTATTAAGAACTAGTTTAGTAGAACTAACTAGTATCCTTAATGGAGAGCAAAGAACATGCCTACTCCTTCAAAACCATCTTATTTTTCTAGAAGAGAAGGAGCAATAAGGCTGTGTTCTAGTAGTTAACTTTCAGAAAAGGAATGGACACCTTACCAGCATCCCCACCTCACATATTACAGAGATTACTGATTTCTTACCACAGTGAATCTACAGAGTAATCACTTCATATTTGCAAGGCAGATCCCCATTTTGATACAGCTTGTAATGTATTTACAGTCAAGAAATTGTTTTAATTCAAGCTTTCCTCACCATTTATTAGAGCCAAAGATTCTAGGTGCAAGAACAGGAACAAGATAATCAGCCAAGCAGAGGAACATAACAAAGCAGGAAACGCCTGAAAGAACTGATGGGTCCAAGTAGAAGATCATCCTGCAGAAAGAAGGTAACAGATATTATTTCTGGGTGTTCAGACAGCTAAATACTAGGCATATTTAGTCACCTCTTCAGATTGCCTCAGAACTTCAGACAGTAGACCTACCCTCATGCCCAACCCTCAAAAAGATTTTAAAATTTGCTCCTAATAAAAGAAGTTTAAGCACTTCAAGACTATTGCAAAGACATACAGATTAAAAAATACAATTTACTTAATGTACTCTGTGAGAAAATGCTACAACACAGCAAGAGTAGTATGAAGTTCAGTAGAAATTCCTCATTATTGCTCTCTCAGAAGTTGACATCGAGTGAAGTTAACACAGACCAGGGCCGAGGATGAGTGAGTAAACCTATGAAATAGCCAGGTAAAAAAAGAAAGCTGAAAAAAAAAAAGTGAAAGCTCTAACTTGCTGGTTTGTAGGTCAGTCACAGAATTCAGATCCACTATGGGCTGTCACTTGCTCTGTCTCACCTGTAAGAGTGAGCCAAACCTGTTCTGGACAAGAAGTCACAAATCTCCAGTTAGGACAGTGTTGTGTTTTTACCCAGGAAATGTGCCACCACTAAAGTACAGCAGTGTGGGTACTGGAAGGAGCTACCTTAGCTACTATGTGTCTGTAAATGTTCAGATGTGCCCAGTGCTACTTAGTTGCACATAACTGAACTTCCTGAACATTGAAGAAATAAAAGCAGAGCAATGACACAGTCCATTGCAGGCCCAGTCTTTCTAAACATCTGGCACAGTGCTACTGCGATGAATGTTCACCTTTGGTTTTGAAGAAGCACCAACTCAGAATCTGTAGTAGTTCTATTTCCTCAAAGCATCATTCAACACAAGATCTTTCCTGCTATAATCACAGCACTTACAACAAAATACCCTGAGTTCATGCAATTACTACTTCTTTTAAAAAAGAAGTTACTTTCCAGTTTCATTCAATTTCCACCCTCCCTTGAAGACCATAAAATTTACATTAGCCAGAAGACTGATTATTCCTGCCTTGCCTTGTTCAATGTTTATTTTTTTTACTCCTCTCTTCTCCTTACTCCAAAAAAGCACACAACTGGTGAACTCCACAGCTGGCACGGACACATATCTGTACAAGGCAAGTTAAGGTCATCTCGACTACTACCAAGTTACGTAAAAGCATGTACCAGTAACTTCAGCAAGCCAGTTCTGTTCCTCCTTTCTCAAAGGGTAGGACAAAGCATACAAAAAAGCAAAAGCGACTGAACTCATTCTAAACACCAAACCAAAGGTATGGAATAGGAAAGTCTGCCCTATGGAAACAAGCTTTCCATAACAATATCGCCGCTGGTTTGGGGAAAACAAAGCCAAAGTAAATAGCCAGGATACAAAGGGTGAGGGTAGTAAATGAAGACACCAGTGAAGAACATACAGCTGAGAACAGTAAAAATCCCACAGCAGCCATTTGCTGGCAAACTGCTTTTGCAGAAAGCACTGTCCCTTGGGCCCTCTAAGCAGGATGTGATGAGGGTTACTTCCTTTTCTCAATACTTCAGGATTTTCTTCTCAAAAAAGTTCCCATGCATTCAGAAACAGAAGCTGCAGTAAAAGCCTTCCTATTAGATTTGTAAAGATGTCTTACTAATTTACTTAATCTGTTTGCTACCAGCCATGAAAGTGCAGTGGGTGTTCTAAGCTCACTCCACAAGCTACTTACAGAAAAGAAAAGGAAACAACACTCATCAGCGCCAGAGGAAACCAGGCTCTCTCCCAGCGAAGAACTTTATCCGTCAACAAAATCACTTCTCCCCATCCTTGCAACTGCTCTTCCAAGCTAGCAGTTTCTGCAGCCTACATGAAAAGAGAAGAAAACTCTTTTATTACTACCCGGAGTAACAAATTAATTGCCGTACTTGAAGTAGCTAAAGAAAAAAAAAAAGTGTCATAATTAAAGACCCCAGACACAAACCTTTCTGAGTAATTACATTACTAATAATATTCTAAGTTTTGTACTAAGTTATGACATTGTAGCAGTGATACTTTAAAATAGCCAAGATCCTAATAAAGTAGCATCACATCATTAGACGGAATTAAACCTCCTCCCAGATTTTGCCACAGTGTGTCTTTGCCCCAGTCTCCCATTTCCGGTGCTCCCCTCCCACCAGAAAGCCAAGTTTGAAAGTCTAGCTAAAACCTCTCAAGTTTACAATGCCAACAACTGGAAAACTGCAACACGGGAACTATCTAAAATAAACGTATTTTCAAAGACAACTCTACCACGTTAAACTGTAGCTTTCTCTTTGCTGTCCAACACCAATTTTTATTACATGGAAGATGTATAGAAACTCAGAATCCACAGGGAAGTTACCCAACTAATCACATTTGGACTGCAAAGAAAGTTTTTCCTCTGGTTGCTGAAGACCACAATAAGGCAGCCTTTAAACACCTCTTTAAACTCCTCTTCCTTTATTACTTCTACCTTCCTCCCTACACAACTTCAGCAAGGAGGCCCTATCAAGGATGGCATCAGTTTGCTAAGCAGTTCACCTGAGGTGTTCCACATTTAACGCAGCTTAATAGTTTCCCCTTAGAGGGACAAGAGATCTCAGAGATTACAAAACTCAGGTAACTACAAACAGAACTGATCATCCTGTACTAAGAGGTGAAAAGTCATCAAGACCTGTGCATATGCTGGGCAGAGATAACAGAGCAGGTTTCATTCTCGACTGTCTGCTACACTTCAATGAGAAACTGACCCCACTGAGTAACAAAGACAGCTGAACACGGCTATGGTGATAAAGCAGTTTCCCTGGGTGATACCATGGGAAACTATTTGAAAACTACAGTTCAGACTGAAAGAAAAAAAAAGGTAGAAAACTATCTGATATGCCACTGAACACGTTCCAGTCATTGTATTTATTTCATTCATGCTATAAACACAAACTGTCACACGGAGAGAGGGGAAAACAAAGCAGCTGTATTTCTCCAGAAGACATTTTATGATAAACTGTTTTGCTTTATTAGCTCTGGATGTCTACATTTCATTTCAGAACCAAGAGAAAATTTAAGAGGAAACAGACTGGAATATAAGTGTTATTAATAGCAGCCTGCTTCTGTCAGCCTACAAGACAAGTACTCTAAGTTGTTTTCCCACTGCACCGGATAGAGGAAATTTATGTCAGCTTTTGTCAACACCATCTTCAATCCAGAGCCCATCCACCTGAAGTGTTTTCTCATTAATCAATGTAAACTTGCCATAAATATGAGTTTCTTCTCCAAAAGGGGCATCTGTCCCAAACACTGCACATATTTTCAGTACCATAGTTCCATGCACTTTTTCTGCAGAAAATCAAACCTCCTTTCCTATGCTACTGCCAGTTGCTCTATCTCCCATGCTCCAAAAAAGGGTACAGATCAACAGTGCACTCAAGAGCTTCCCTTCATCACCCCCTCCGCATGTTTTTCGTTGTTTTCCCATGGCAGCCGTTGACACCATTACCGAGATAAATACACATATCGCATTTATTTGCGTTTTTAAGCATTCAAACCCACCCTTGACATATTTAAGCTCAGCTAATCATCCGGCTCCTGCACTCTCCTGCATCGCTGAAGCATTCGATGCACAGCCAAGGGACGCCGACACACAGGGACATGAATATTCATCGTAAGCCCTGCGCATCAGGTAAGGCCGCATGCTGCTGTCAGCTCCTGCCCGCGAGCAGCAGAGCGAGAGCCGTGCCCGCTCCCAGGGGCGGCACACGGAACAGCCGCCTCAGACCCAGCCCCGCCAGGCCCCAGGGCGTGACCCGATCCCCGCTGGGGAATCTTTCAAGAGCAAAGGCGAGACCGGGGAGGGAATTCCCCACGTTTCACACGCCCAGGCGGCCCTGGCCAGCCGCCGCCGCCGCAGGCAGGCCTGGTTCCCCAACCTCCCCCAGCGGCGGCAGGGCCAAGGGGCCGCCAGCCCTTCCCCGGTCACCGGCAGACAGAGCACATCCCCGCCGCCAGCCCCTGAAGGAGCCCTCGTCCCAGAGCCGCCCGCCCTCACCAGATGGTAGACTCTGTTGTTGCCACCCTCCGCCATCTTGCGCTGCCCTCACGCCACCGCCCCCTCTGGCGGCGCCTTTTATAGACTCCGCCCACCTGCCCGGCCCGCTCCAAACTCGGGCGGACCAATCCCCGAGCGTCGGTCGCGCCGCATCGACAGCCGGTTGGCTGTTGGGATTCGAATAGCACCGGCTGCCCAATCAGGGTGGGGCCCGCGCACCGCCTCCGCCCCCGCCCGTCGCAATGCGACTGCGGCCGCAGCGGGCGGTGCGGGCGCGCCCGGCCCCGCAGCGAGCGCGGGGGGAGGCGCAGCGCCGGCAGCCTGGCCACCCAACGAGAGTCGCCTCCCCGCCGCGACTTTCAAAGATCACGCTTTTGTTTTAAAAAGCCCCACCCGTCGAACCCGGAGAAGGCGAAGGCGTAACGGATGATGCGCAGGCTGAACGCGCGTCGCCTTTTCTTAACGGACATCGTAGGCGCGCCTCTGCCCGACGGAGCGGACAGACCCTTCTGTCGCGGACATTTCAAGGCTAACACAGCGGCATTGTTGCTGAAACAACACGGCAGTAACGCTCCTTGGCTCAAAGCGGGGCTGACTCCCAGCACAGGTGTTTGTTTCTCTACCGCCCGTGACCGAGGTGAAGCAGTCGGCGGGTATCAGGTGTCCGGGTCAGCGCGCACCAACCCGGGATAACCTCACCTTCCCTCCAAGGTGCTCCAGCTCCCACACCACCCCTGCCTGGCCTTCCTCTGATAACTACCGTCTGCCCCACACCTTGCTGTCCTTCTTTCCGAAGCCGTAGCAGCACGGGAATAGACACAAGAGAAAGGCACTAGGATGGAAATACTTTTTTTCTGACTCAGCTTTCTAAGTGTTTCAGTCACACGTGTTAATGAGCTGATTCACAGCCCCGAGGATGTAATACAATTCCAAAATGAGGGCAAAGAAAACATCTTAGAGTTTTTGGGCACCAAAACTCCAATACATTTCTAACCCAGCTGACCAGCTTGATGGAGAGGAAAAAGAGAAGGACTAAGGATCACAGAATGTTAAGGGTTGGAAGGGACCTCGAAAAATCATCTAGTTCAACCCCCCTGCTAGAGCAGGACCACCTAGAGCAGGTCACATAGAACACGTCCAGGTGGGTTTTCATTGTCTCCAGAGAAGGAGACTCCACAACCCCTCTGGGCAGCCTATTCCAGGCTCTATCACCCTCACAGGGAAAAAAGTTTTTCCTTATGTTTCTGCAGAACCTCATGCTCCAGCTTGCACCCATTGCCCCTTGTCCTATCATTGGGCATAACAGAGAAGAGCCTGGCTCCATCCTCCTGACACTCACCCTTTATGTATTTATAAACATTCGTGAGGTCACCCCTCAGTCTCCTCAAAGCTGAAGAGACCCAACTCTCTCAGGCTTTCCTCATAAGAGAGATGCTCCACTCCCTTAATCATCTTTGTGACTCTGCACTGGACTCTCTCAAGCAATTCAGTCCTTCTTGAACTGAGAGGCCCAGAACTGAACACAATATTCCAGATGAGCCTTCACCAGGGCAGAGTAGAGGGGGAGGAGAACCTCTCTTGACCTACTAACCACTAATACACCCCATTGGGTGGACACCATTGGCCTTCTTGGCCATGAGGGCACATTGCTGGCTCATGGTCATCCTGCTGTCCACCAGGACCCCCAGGTCCTTTTCCCCCATGCTACTCTCTCCTTAGTTGATTTTGAACTAGATGTTTTTATATGTGTTTTCTTTGTATTGAGAACTAATAGCACCTCTTTAACCTGCATGGATATTAAAAGGATAAACTTGCTAAAGCATCAAAGAAGCTTGAATAGCAGATTACTGAGAGTTGTAAAGTACTTTAGAGCAGTAATAGGCATCAGCTACTTGCTGGCTTTTTGCAGCATTGTATAAAAAATTTAGAATAAATATAAAAAGAGATTCTTTTACCATGTAATCTTAGTGAACTAGTGTTGCTCCATCATCCTCTGCAGATCTTCCTGCCTGTAACAATTACTTCCAACATAGTATGGCACAGTAAAGTGCTACTTTTAAGGAATGCAGCTTCCGGTCTTGTTAGGTTAATGGTTTGTAGGTTTTTCTCTTGGGGTGTTTCTGTTCTGCATTGCTGGCAGGGTGTCAGGTTCCCTGCATGCTCATCTGGACCTGCTGCAGTCTTTGACATATTCTTTGGTGCTAGCTGAATAATTTCAATGCCCTCTCTTTCTTTTCTCCTTTTTATTTTTATTTTTTTTATATTTATTTTGTTGTTTTTCAAGTGTAGGGAATGCATTAATCAGCTAACACTGCACTCTTTGGAGGCACTTGCATGTGTGAAAGTTTTCTTTTGATGACAAAGTTATAACAGTTTAAGGTAATACGTATCCATGGATGCCTTACCAGCGATAGCAGCCAATTAATTACTAGGGAAAGTTGTTACAGAAGCAACAGCCCAACTATCGAACTAAAGCTGTTTTTCTCATTTATTCCATTTAAGAGAGGGCATAGATTTCTTCCTTTATTATCTTCTGCTGATCAGAGCTCTTACCTGTGTGTGGTGAAAGGATGGGCTGGGAATTTTCTTCTTGGAAAGTACAGTTACCTCTTGAGAGAAACAGGGGGATTTATATTTTGTAGCGTAGGGGAACTTGAGAGTACTCAGACAATAGAAGACACGTAAGACCCATCACTCCCTGATGCTGACTATATATCACTGTAACTGGAGAACATCCTGAACTGAAATGTAAAAGGAAAGAACTAAAGACAGGATTTATTTTTTTTTCTCTCTCACATGAAAAACTGATGTCAAAGTCACTTCCTTGATCCAGAACTTACAAAGTTAAAATGAGCTCAGAATACAGAAGTCTTTTCTTGCATTGTGTAGCTGGGGGCTTTGTGACAGATATGGGCTGGGGATGTTCACGAGTCTGATAAAAAGCAGAATGTATTTTCTCAATTAGTTGCTGTGTCTCACTTCTATGGAAATCCAAAATGTGTCTTAACTACTTTCTGTTAAAGGAAAATAGAGTTGACAACACTGAAATAGCAAAATGGCTTTTTCCTCATGGTCTTAACTCCATCTTGCAAGTTCAGGTGGTTTGGGTAGTTCACATAAACTTTGGATGATTATTCAATCTGAGTGAAAATGTCATCAGGATTAAGCTAGATATTTTATTCAGAATAGCTCACATAAAATAAACAGCTCTATCATCTTTTCCCCCTTTGCCTGGAATCCAGCCAGATTTCCTGCAATACTGTCAAATAAAAACTACTCTATCAATTAACATTAGATACAGTGTTTAGGCAAACGAGAACTAAATTGGAAGTCACCCAGTCTCTTCTTTCTAGAATCAAAAGAGTGCAATTGAACAACTCTCTTTAGGCAGAAATGATTTGTATCTATGAAATTATACCTGTGTTTTATAGACTAGCTGCAAAGATAAACACACGTGCTTTTCTTTATTCCAACTGTGGGTTTCTCAGGATGTTATACAAGCTGAAAACTAGGTATGGGCTTTGGTAAATAAAGACAAAACAGCTGGAATGCAAGCTGTCTGAAATGCTATTTATATAGTACTTTCTTTTCTTTAGTAGACTAGCTATTTGAAGACTAGCTGTAATTCCAGATACACCGAAACTTGAGACTAACTTTTGGTTGCACCTGTTACTGATAAAACAGATCTATTTTATTTATGTGTGTTCAGACTAAGTACTAGCCATAAAGCAAGTCTAATGTGCATCTGAATTTGCAGGTGCAAAATTTGCTTGCTTATTGTGAAGCAATGTGGAGTCCTGTTGTGTAAAATAAAATGGGTCTCACTGCCTTGACAAAGAAAAAGAAATGCTGAGGTAACATGAATTTTTTGTTGACTTCTTAGCAAAAGCATCAAGGAGATGTGTAGCAATAAGCATATTCACCTGGAAGCTCTGTATGTAAAGGGCAAAGTTGCAGGGATGACAGGCTAGATGTTTTGAGATGAGTTTTTTTGCTGGAAAGCATAAAGAGTGTTAGGACTTGGTACATTGTTTTTCTAAAGAACAACTGGTGACACGTTCTAAGGTCAACATGTACTATCTTTTCAATGCTCTTCTAAGAAGTCAGATTAGTCCTTTCAGCAGTAACCTTTCTCACACTGAGTATGTTTGCTTTCCTGTCTTTAAAATTCATCTTCTTTATTTATGATTCTGACAGCTTGTAGGATTGTATTTTCCATATATCAATTTAGATGTTCTCACTTTGTCATGTTTTGATTAAAAGTATAGTTCTATATAATATACAATGTACGGTAAATATATAACCTTTTAGCAAAGTGTTTTTGTATTTTGGTTCTTTTTCAGAACATTCAGACACAATTTTACCATTCAAGCTCAATTTAGTAATAATGAAATGGTTATCTTTAAGAAAAGGGTGAGAGTTTGGTGGGCTGAAGAAAAGATTATTGTTTCCTCATCATTAGGTAGGCAGAAAATCCTACTGAGGACACAGGGAAATGTCCCCAAAATGTAAAATAGAGAAGTCCTTGAGTAAACATATATCAAATATTCCCCAATATTTCTAACCAGGCAATAAAACACCTTGGAACCAGCCAGTCTGATTACCAGTTGCATTCTTTGTGCTTTGGGCATGCTGCTTTCTTTCCATCAGCTTTACTTACTGTCTTATAATGTATGTGTAAAGTATAATATGCCTACTGTGGAAAGATTTTGTTAAAAGATTTTTCAGTCATGTGAATGGATTTTACTATGGTGTGCTAAATAAAAAAGGCTTCCTATCAGTCTGTCCACTTTCCAAATATTTTTGAAGCTGTTGGTCAACTACCACTAGATTATGGATTAAGTGGAAGTCAGAAGTCTATAAAGCTTTGTGGTAATGTAGGATTGGGCAGGATCTACATTATCATGATTTCAGTTTCATGGGATTCCTCTCACTAAGTGATTGTTTTCCACCTTGTAATGATTTTTTTTTTTCCTTGATTCTTTTTCAAGCAGGCTGTTGCAGAACATTTCATGCTTACAAGCTTTCTCTTAATTTTCTCTCTACTTTTCATTAAAGCCAGGCTATGCTGCTTTATTCCCTTGTCAGCAGCAACCTTGAGCTTTCAAAATTCTTTCACGTTTCAGTCCTTCAGTCTGAAGAGAACTGTATTGCCTCTGCTCTCCTGGCTAATCAAGGTGAGATTTTTTTTAGTCTCTGCAATGGTTTCTAAGTTTCCTTGTGTACTCTAGCAGCCGGCCTTTTCATCTGTTACCATTTGAACAAATTGATCTTGAATATAGGTGATCAGAATTATGTGCAATATTCAGGATGAAGATTTGTACAATATCTTTAGTAATCCTGTATCGCTACTGGAAATATCTTTTAGATCCTAGGACTGCTTTTGCCTTTTCATGGACACACCAAATTAGTTACTCATAATCATCCTCAGATTGACAATACACATAACGTCTTTCCTCTCCATTTTTTCCCAACTCACGAGACACCATCGTAGATCAAACAGTCTTGTATGACCTTGTACTTGATGATAGTACAGTCTACATAGACCTTATTAATACCTCTTGGTTACAGATCATAAGAACATTTAATTAGCATATGCAGGCCTGGATTTTCTGGAGATGAAGGAGGAAATGTGTCTATAGCCCCCTTCTCTGGTAGTACTGTCTTATGTTAGGTGTGCTTTCACATCATGTGATGCAAATTGGCCATGTGGCTGCACAGTCCTCCCACAGAGATTAAGGTTGTGTTAGCCCTTGCATTCTGACTTGCTTTGAAGACCTTTATCTCTCCTATTTAGGAGACAAGTATTTCTTTCTTTAAACATTTCCTTTCTCATGTTACAAATCTTCCTCTTTTCCATATATCTAGATATATATTTTATTGTATCAGATAAAACATCTTGTCAGTATCTGGTCAGAAAAAATAATAAGTGGATTTAATGTAGAAGAGAGAAGAATAGGTTTATCTTATCCAGAAAAATCAAGGACTTTAATCAGAGACATGTAGGTTACTTTGATGTAATCTACCTTAAAGTCCATGGTGCTTCTTATCATGTCTTGGAATCATAGAATAGTTTCAGCTGGAAGAGACCTTCAAGATCATCAAGTCCAACCTTATTCCTAGCCCTATCAAAAACCACTAAACCATGTCCCTAAGCACAACATCTACCCGACTCTTAAACACCTCCAGGGCTGGTCACTCCACCACCTCCCTGGGCAGCCCATTCCAATGCCTGACAACCCTTTCTGGAAAGAAACGCTTCCTAATTTGTAATGATTTGTGTGTACTGCCACTTTAAGGACTGTTGAGCTAGGAACTTCCTAAAATGATTAATAGTGTCCATTTACTTTTTATTAATATTCAGTATTGGAATAGCCCTGTCCTGGCAGCAGGAGTGTAACTGCGCTATGATATAAATGGTTTCTGTTGTTTAGAACAGTTGTTTATATAAATGAATCTCTGGCCTTTCATAGTATACACTTAATACGAAAAATTATTTGTGGAGCTCCCAGGACTTCCATGTTTTCAATGATTGAAGTCTAATAGTTGGGCTGTTAAGTTTACACATTTCTGGAATACAGGATTTAGCTTCATGACTCAGAAGTCTAAATCCGATCTCTGTCAGTCTGAATAAATTTCTAGTATCTTACATTTGACTGATATTTACTTCATTTTACTGCAGTAAAAGGCAGGAATTTTGTTTGAGCTCTTTCTTAATCAGTTCAAATATGTCCAGGACAGAACTGTCTTCATGTGAACAAGAGTGAATTGACATCACAATGAAGTGGCAAAAGGGACAGAATAGTGAGAAGAGTTGGAAATAACTTGCCTGGCATTATCTTCTTTTCTGACATTTTGATGAGAAAATCTGAGAATGTTCAAGATTACATTCTTTTTATTGTAACTTCTGGAAGTAGTGTGACAAATACCAAGGGAAGCAGCAATCATAGGAAAGCATAGTTTTGATTCCCATGTAAAAGCTGAGCCCTTCTTTCTTGAAACTGGTAATGTTTTAAACACGTTACGAGTTGATGCTGATCTCTGTTCTGTTGCCTTGCTTTGACAGTAATATATGATGTATCTAAGGCCTTTAATCTACAAAAGACAGGAAGACACAAAACTGCTTTTGGTTGGAATGTTTGCTTGTGTCAAAGGACATCAAGCATGGTGTCATCTCAAATGTTTCTGCAGTGCTTCAAACCTAAGAATCCACTTCTTTTACATAATTCAACAGGAATGGAAAAAAGAAACATGCACTTTTCATTTTTACCTGCATTTATATGATCTGCAATGAACAGACATAAAACCACATGGGGTTTTTTTGGTTGCTTGACGGTTTTCTTTTTTCTTTGTTTGTTTTAACTGTTTCAGCCTATAGGAAAAACGCAGGTAGGTTTCAGCCCTCAGGTGTAACCCAAAGCATTCTATCACTGCTGGGTCTTTCAGGAGCCACCTGATTGCAAGGTGACACTTCACTAGGCGAGAACTGTGTATTGATGCTGCCGTTAGTTCCTACGTTAGCTTCTGTGAGTAACCTGGGACAGTGAAGTGCATCCTTTGCTCCCAGGGAAAAGGTAGTCTGTTACTGAAGAGAAATTATTGCAGGCAGAGTGTGGAGTTAGTGAAAGTAGTATTACAGAACAATAGCAAACACAAAAAACTGCAGAGGAATGAAACCAATGATGAACAAGAGAATTGGAGCTGGAAATGGAAAGGATGCAAATTGGACGTAACTGGACAGAAAAATTGTGGATGAAGAGGAACAGATACATTTACCGTGTGTTAAAACGAAGACTGAGGTTAAATTGTAGCACATATGTTGAAGTAATTTAAAGAGATTAAATTCTCTGCATTACAGTGTATTCAAGAAAATAGCATGAGATTGCTGAATCTGTCTCTTCAGTTGGAAGACATCAGACATATTTGAGATGGTAAAGTGGGCTATTCAACAATAATATAATACTGCCATACAATAAGTATTAAAAACTGGTACTTAATTTCTTAGTCCAACCTAAATGATTCTATGTACTGGCACTTTCTGTACAGAGTTCCTGTTTGATACTGTGTAAGTTCATGAAGCTACAGCTAATTGTGGTGTGCAGGAATGCTTCCCAGCTCCTGGTCTGAGTCAACACCATGCTGACTTCGTCCTAGTTCTACATCACAAAGATATCGACATAGTCAGTCCCCTCTTGTTCTCAGTTTTCCATGGGAAGGTCATGTAGATGTGTGGGTATGAAAGAGACCTGCAAAGCATTCCAGCCATGTCCCTACTGTAGATGACTGGAAGTCAGCATTGAGAATCATCCCGTGGAAATGTGTGCCCCAAGGTCTGTATGAAACCTTTACAGACCACTGGAGAAAGGAGTGTTCTATTCATGTAGTCTGTATACTCCTTGCAGGCAGTTGTTTTAACTGGCATTTCCCATCTTGATTTTACAGGTCCAAAGGTAGTAGAGTTTCAGGTTGTATTCTGGTATGGATAAGACTTTGAAAATGTTAGTACTGGTACCTCTCTGTCATTCGTAATGTCTGGTTCTGTTGATTAAGTTGAAATATGCCCATCCTTGCATTTTTGTAGGGTTTGTGTACTGTTGCATGAAAGGAAAAGGAAACTTTTAGAATCGCTATTTATAAAAACCTGAGGTATTTCAACTTCAGAACTGGAAGAGTAGCCTTGTACTGTATTTTTAAATATCAAAGTCTACTCTGTTATTTTACTGCCTGCCAGAACATTCAGTAGTTAAATTTAAGGAAACAGTTTATGTTATGGCATATAGCTGTTGATGTAGTAAAAAGCCTGTATTTACTGTAAATTTTGTCTGCAGTTTTGTTTTCATGTGAAAGTATAATGATATAATATACACATATATAGAAAACGTCTGGGTATTTTAGATCTGAGGACCTTGTAAAAAGCAAGGAAAAGGCTGGAGATGAGATAGGTATTTTAATTGTCTTAAGGAACTAGTGGAGGTATCTTTCTCTGAATCACTGCAGTTTTGAATCCATAGTTTTTATTCCAATCGTGCTGATGGAATTAGAGCAAACCATTGTTCATAGCTTCTTAAAACCAGTATTATGGAATACTTTGTAATTCACATAGGGATAGGGTTTAACTTTTAAGTTTAGGAATGGTAATGAAGTTGTATTTGGAATGAAAAACAAATTTAACTGTTCTCACATTAAATGGCACCTATAGGCATTATTCTGAGACAGATACTGGTATGACACACAATACTGTTGTCAATCCATTAGAAGGATGGATTAAGACAGTTTCATGTCTGAGACAGAGTGGTGATACCAAATGTAAAGTTGAATATGGATTTTAAAATTTCTTCCTGCCTCAGAAAATTTTTATAAACCTGTGTCCATAACTGTTAATTCCAAAACCTTTCTCAGTGTAGGAGAGACACAATCAGAGCTTTTACAAATACTCATATGCCTAAATTGTGTATGTCTCATTGAAAGTCATAGAAACTGTTATTCATGTGATAATTTGGGCTCATGAACTATGAAGTGTACTAATTTAATTGACTGGAATGTATCAGTTTTAGAGATTACTGCTCTTCTGATGTGATACCAGCAATATTACTTGTAATTGAGTATTGAAGGGGGAAATACGTAGGAGGTGGTTTTTAGTGAGTGAGTGTTCATCTGGGTAAGTACAGGTTTTCGGCCATTTCAGTGTGAGGGGAAAGCCTCATAGCCAAACAGGCCCCATGACTTATTCACAAGGCTCAAGCAACTTTATGTTGACTATTGCATTAAACATAGTTCTTTGCTATAGCAGGAGTGCACCGAAGACAGTTTGTGGCCCCGTTATCTCCATGAGAGCTGTGTAGGCCTATTACTTCTGATTAAAAGATTTTCCTCAAATTTCTAGCATTTATGCATGGCCATCTGTACATCTTGTGCTTGTGTCAGTGTGAGCAACTCTTCTACCTCCACCTGGATTGAAAACCCTTGGTCCCAGTGGGCCTATCGCATTAAACTTCTAGACCTGTTCTGCAGAGATTGGGTTTGAGTTCACTGATTTTCTTTAGAAACTTGACAAGTTTCAGTTACCTTTTTTTTGAAGTCCTTTTCTGTGATTTTGTCCAAAAAGTCATTCTAAAATTCTTCCTGACCCATCTGTCTTCTGTTTTGGCAGCATGTTTTAACATCGTACTTTTTTGCCACTAGCACTGGTAAATTCATTTATTTGTGTATTTCTTGGCCCCAAGATTGTTATTTTGGCCACCTTCCATAGTCTCTTCTTGCTTTATAGCCCTTTCAATGTGATCAGTTGTATAGTCTCCATACTAATACTGATCTACTCTACCTGAAAGATCTTTCTTGTACAATACTTTATTAAATGATTCTGCAGCGTGGATTAAATCTACTGCATTGGTTTTCTCTGGGAAAGGTAATTTATCTTAGCAATAAAAGATAGTAGTTTTATCTGATAGGAGCTTCCTTCCATCTTCTGCTTTTTATTTATCTTTTCCATTTCTTGCATGCTTATGTGCACAAGCTAATGGCTTTGTATTTTCCTAGATACTTCTCTTGCCTTTTTCAAATATAGTTGGCAGGCTTGTCGTAACAGCTTGTGTAGAATGACTGACAGTTTCTTTTTTCCATTGCCTAAGTCTTTTGCAGTAGGGATTGTCTGTTTTCTCCAGCTGAAGAATGTTACACACTCTCTCACCCAGAAGACACCTACCAAGAAGGAAATGTGAGAAGGCTTTGTGAACCCTTTTCTCCTGCTCACTCTGACATTTGGTGCATATTTATTTTCAGTTGGCATGCCATCTAAGCCAAAATAGGGAGAGAGAAGCTCCTCCAGAGACTTCATCGACTTTTCCTAAAACACATCTTCAGCTTGGATAGGATGAATCAACTGTTGAAGCTCTTTACCTCTTGTAGTATAAATGATACCAACATAACCAACTTCATTTTAGGTGGTTTGTTTGGAGGTAGCTTAAATGAGGTGGATGAATCTCACTCATTCTGTGTTGTATGCCAAATCAAAAGATGTCATTAATTAAAAAAGACAAGTATTTTTAATGGAAAAATACTTTTCACTGCTCATTCATCTCCTCAGAAGGAGTTTTACAGATAATACTTGCTGTTTGAGCCTGTCTAGTATTCAGATGTTTTTACCCTCGCTTGTGAACGTTGCTTGTGACTGCTAGAGGGAATTCAGTCTTTTCACTGTAAAATACAGAAAAAATGCCTAAAATCCAGTACACCTGGTAGGAAAACTGGAGTGAGGCTTGAATATGCAAGTGCATTGAATTGGTGAACTTGAGAAATTGGTGTACAACTCAGACAAGGAACAGCTTGTAAGAAACTATTCAACAGGTAATTATTGTAAGACCCAAATGTAAAAAAAAAACATGGACTGAGAAAAATGATGAGGATGTTTGCATGACTTAGCCTAAAATATTTTTTGTTTTCAACTATATGATGGTGTTAAGACTATAACTTAAGCAATCACCCTTAATTCTTGTGACTACTACTGTATTACAGGGTCAATAACCTCCATTTGCTTAAGTCTGCAGCTAGGTTTCTTTTCCTTAAGGCTCTGTTCTGATTATTCTGTGAAACTATGTTAAAAATTTTAGCTTTAAAAACTGCAAAGCTTAATGTTCTGAAAACTAGGAAGAAATGTCATCAGGTTTTTTTTGTACTCCAGATAATGAAAAAATGACCCCGCACATAAGTCCATTTCTTTTTACCAATCTCTTTTTTTTCCTCTTTTATTTACTGTAGCTCAGAAATAGCTTTTCTTCACTAACAATGTCCCTGTTGTTTATAAATACTGCGTGGATGTTAAGATGCCTTTAACTACACCTTTGCTTGCTTTAAAATGCTGCTGCACTTAATGATCATCCAAGGTACTGAGAAGAAACTTCTCTTTAGGGCACTGTTCCCACAGGCTTTGTTTGATAGAAGCTGCAGAGTGCCCAGTGCAGACTTAGTGTCTAGAGCACTAGACTTGAAAACCACAGTCTCAAAAAACTTTCCTCCTTCTTGAGATAGGTTAGTGAGAATGGCATTATAAACATAGCATTAATAGAAATTACGTTTAAGTTTATGAATAAGCTAATTATTTTTACAGTTTTAAATGTAGCTTTGATTTTTTTTTTTTTGGTTGTTAGATCATTTTCCTGAATTAGGATAGTAAATGCATTTCTGTTAACAGCATGGCTGTGATGTACATGGTCTTGGTCCACCTAGTTACATGGGGAGAGGGAATCAAGAGAAGGGTCTCTTGATTTAAGCTGCATTTGTGGAAGAAATTGGAAAAGGGAAACTTTCTTATGAATGCTAAATCTTGATCTTATGATAATGAATTTGGCATGTACCCTGGTGAAGCCAGGTTTACTTGCGGTTTGTTTCTGGACCGGAGGACACTTGCATAAATAAGCCTTTCTTAAAGAGGGAACACTGTTGTTGGTTTTTTTCTTTAATTTCCACGAGCCCTTAGTAAAATCCATTTTTTATTCCTGTAAGGGAAGTGAGAGTGATAGTATAATAATGAACTATAAGTGTTGGGTTTTTTTTCCAGTCAGTATTATAAATCTATTTCTATGTCTGTTCCAGGAGAAAATTTTTATTGGGTGAGTTTGCTTAGGTTTGGGTTGGTTTAGGTTTGTTTGTTTGTTTTTTATTTCAGTAGAATTGCCCTTCTTCATTACTCACATGTTACACTCTGTGATAAATCTTCACTGCTTCTCCTCACTTGAGGCTACTTCAAGAAATGACTCATGACTTTCCAATGTGTATATAACCTTTATATATCTCTCTTAATGTATTTTTCTCTTTCACATCTTAAGAATTACTGACCTGGTCTTGTTCAGTAGAGTCTATTCATAATGAGAGCCTTTCCTTAAGCTGATACTACTACGGCTTTTGTTACTAGCAATTTTAAACTGAATTTTTACTATTGTCATGTTTTTAACCAGAATCCCACTGCTGCCAACACTTTATGAGGTCATCTCTGAAGCCAGTTTTGTCTGATGTGGGCTTTGTTTTGACTTGCAGTTGATAAGAACACCAGACCATCTCCTCAGTTTACCCAGTGCAATTAAATAACAACAGCTAGAGTAGTTTGGGAATGATTTGGTAGATAGCAGACACAGCGTTGGGTAATGCACACACCGATTTGAGAGCAGTCATCGTAGTGTTTCGTGCAGGAATATAACCCCTCTGTCACTTGTGCTCCTTTATGATGGCTGTCAGGAATTAAAAATGGAAAGGTAGACCTCTTCAGACAGCAGATTAGAAGGTGTGTATCTTGGACATCGTACAAAAATTCCTTACAGAACCCTTCACCCTTCTGAAGACATACAAAGCAGTAGGCATTCTTCTCTCATGGAATACTTAAAAGCTTGATACCCAGGTCAGGCAGTGAACAGTTTGATGTCCCTCCTAATCCACAAAAATGTTTGGAAGAAGCCATAGATGTTTCAACAGCTTATTTTGTTGAACAGAGATGCAATTAAATTTCTGTCTTTGGAGGTTTTCAAGACTTAGCTAGACAAAACTATGACTGACCTGATAGAGCATTGGTCTTATTTTTAAGGAGAAAACTGATCCAGATGATGTGCAGAAGTAATTTTCAAACTGTGTTTATTATTTTTTTTTCCCCTCAGGTAAGACACCAGCTGCATCCATATAAAAGTCATCTTTTCTGGGTAATTAAATGTTTTAATGGGTGCATTCATACTCTGCAGCAGCAATCTCAAATTCCCAGAGAAGAGTTCTTTCTCTTCCTTAGTGACTTGCTAGCTGTTAAAAATACGTAGTGTTAGTATTTGAGAAGGATTTTTAGTGTAAAAGCATTGTAGACACCTCATTCTGTATCTGTGAATTGCTCCAGAAAGCTAATGCAGGTTTCTTAGATGAAGCATGATGTATTCAATGGATGTGAAGCATAGCAACATTGCAAATGGATGCAGTCATTCTGCATGATTTAATCTGATACTTTCTAGATAGGCAGATAAACATCTATACCCTATTAGTACTCTGGTTTTCAAAGTGTTTGTTTGCTCTGTGCTATGCTCTTTTAAAACTATGTTGACTTCTTTCCTCCCCCCGAGAGCTGATAGTAAGATTTTGTGTGGTGCTCTAGATTTCTTTTAAATAACAACATAGATATCTTGTATTTACTCCATTTCTCAGCTTGTCTTGCTTATATATTACTCTGTGAGACAAAGTAATAAGTGCCTGTACCTAAGAACACCTTCTGAGATCATATCTTAGTAGTGTTAGAAGCACCATTAATTAGTTTTATTCAGTACAGTTTTACTCAGTTTCTAATCATTGTTCAATGAGTTGGTAGCTGCCATTTCTGAATCTTTATGTTAAAGTCTGCTTTTCTGGGTCTTGGGGAAAAAATATTCTTCCTGTGTTGCAGGTTAAGGAGGAAGTATTCTTATAGTCAGCCTTTTTGAAGAACAAAAAAGTATTCTGGAACTTTTTCAGCCTTTCCACACTCTACATAGAATTGAAAGTAGCAGGCAGTATAATTGAGAATGACTTTCTTGTCTGTTAGCAGTCTGTGGCAGCTGGAGTTCACCCTGACTCTATGTGCAGAACAGGCAGTACCTATGATAATTAATCATTCTCACTGTTTCTCTAGGTTCTTGTACAGAACTTTCTTCACCTGAAGAAGGTCTTGGCTGATAATACCAGTGTTAGCACTGATAACCATAACTGTTGCTAATTTAATTAGTTACTGGTTGATTAGAAACTCTCAGGTAAATACTGACAACTATGCTTTTTACTGTTATTGGAAGCTGGTTGGTTAAGGCAAGGCTTCTGTTATGGGGCAAAATACGTAATGCAAGATGCAGTTATTGTCAGTATACTGAGTGCAAACAGCCCATTCACATTCTTGCTTTGAACACTTTTTTACCTCTGGGATAAGAATCAAGGGAACAACCTTACGTATTAAACCACAATGTTCTATGTGTCTGTAAATTTGAAAATGATGTGTACTTTCAGATTATTCAGAAATATAATAGGAGAAGCCCAAAGCTGTCCAAGCTGGGAGCTGTCCTACGGTTGTGTCAGTATTGTAGCAGCTACTCCAGGCTCTGTCTCAAGCTGGGAACTGTACTTCCAGCCATGTCTTCTCACATTGATGTGAATGTGGTTTGGTCTCAGAGCTCTGCAGTAAGCACAGGTGCTGGAAGAATGTTGCTAGTGCAGTTATTTGGAGCCTGAACAATCATTTCTTACCTTCCTGGAGCAGGAATGATTGTCCAGAAGGCAGCATTGTAAAGGCTGTCTGTGAGTCATAGTTGCAGTGTGGTGACTTGAGGTATTCTAAAATAAATTGCCATTTTTTAAATGAAAAGGCAAAAAGCCATGAATAACATGAGCACCATGCACGGTAATAACCTTGGCCACAAACAAGCTACCCAGTGGTATTTCACTCTGTGCAACTAGCAGGCTTAGGTTTCAAATGATTGCATACCACAATTTATAATATATATTATATTATACTTTCATTATTATTTATAGCATTATATA
>WUAM01000103.1:406964-438642 GCA_024336885.1 Actenoides hombroni | reverse complement strand
ACTCTACACTTGCCCTTGTTGTATTTCATTTGATTTCTCCCTGCCCAACTCTCCAGCCTGTCCAGGTCTCGCTGAATAGGAGCACAGCTCTGGTGTGTCAGCCACTCCTCCCAGTTCTGTATCACCAGCAAACCCGCTGACAGTGCACTCTGTGCCCTCATCTAGGTCACTGATTAATATATTGATGGATAAGGATGACGCAGTTGAAGCAAAACCATGTCTGTACTGATGTGTTTGATCTTTTATAGAGCGTTTTTCACTCTCATCCAGATCATAGGTAAAAAATACTTTACTGAACAACTTTCAAATTCATTTACACATTGCTAAAAGCTGAGTGGTTTTGTGTACAAACGTTACACTTAAAAAAGATGAGAATCCACTTCCAAAATCTGTCATTTTACCACAACAAAGCTCAAACAAAAGCTAATTTGATAAGGAAATAATGCCAGTGATTTTGAGGAAGTGTGGACACACATTGAAGTGTGATGTGCTGCTCTTCCTCGGAGTATTTGCAGCATCCTGCAGAAGCCACCTCTGGCTACGCCACGTGATCAGCCACTTCCTGATTTCATCTGTTTGTATAGAAATCATAGAAATGTCTCAACTGGAAAAGACCTGTATGTCTTCGTGAGCCACAAGCACTTACCAGCGGAAAAAGCAGGTATTTCCATCATCTCCAGTTCCTGTCAGATTCATTCATCTTCCAGCCAGTCTTTCAAATGCCACCTCCACATCAGACAACTGTTAGGGCTTTTCTCCCATCCTACAGAGCCCATGGCAGGGCAGCTCCCTCCTGTTAATCATTCCTCCCTCATGCAGCAGGCAGAGGGAAAAAGCGAGCTCTGCAAGCTGCCCTCCCCCCTACCCCCCACCTTCCTCACTGAGCAGGCAGGCCTTCTGAAACACCATGTCAAATGAAACAAAGCTCTCTGTGTGTACATGTGTGTTTATAGATTGGGTTGTTAAAATCAGAGCTCCAATGCAAAAAGCAACAACTGGTAATAGCAGTAGCTGAGTGAGGAAAACCTGTTCACCACCTCCCATACATTACCCGAGCTATAGAAAGCCAGTTGGTTTTTGCACGCGTCAATGTATGACACAGGTCATGCTGCAATGTGATGCATTCTTCTTATGTTGAGATTCTCTCTTACCAGATGCACAGAAAATTAAATGCCCAAGCTAACTTCAAAGCACCTTTAAAAAGAGCAGTTTAATTGCTCTGTGAACTTAAAACAGACACAGTCACAAAAATTTTACATGTTAAGCCTCCACCCATTCATCATACCCAATATATTAAATGCATCTCCAACTTTTTCTTATGCTATTAATAAAAAAAAAAACAGTCTGATGGGTGGCAAAACTGTCCTAGTAGGCAGCTGTACATTTAAGCAGCAACAGCAGATTTATGGAATATCTGTACTTTCAGTAAAATTCTTTAAAACATTAACAGTATACTCACAAATAACTACTTTCCATTAAAGAAAAAAAATATTTATGCATGTAATAAATGGCTATGGTGTTAAGAAAGCAAAAGATGGGATGGCAGGTATAATCTTAAACTTATTTCCTCATCCAATTCTATAATGCATAAAGGGGGGTGTTTGATAATTTTAGGAAAAGCTTGCAGAAAGAGAAAAAAAAAGCAAAACAAAACAAAATCAAAGCCACCTTTGATGTACTTGAAAGTCCTAAAACAGGACAGCCAAATGTACTAGGCCTAGAACACACTAATGAATAATTGAAGGAAATTAAGGACTACAGCATTTAGAAGAACAGAGGTTTAACATCTTCCCTCCAGTATTTGTGAAGGAATATTTTTATATGGTGCTTTTCATTCAGATATCAGAAAGCAGTTAAATGGGTTAAATAGTATTTGATTATTTTATCAGGGGGTGGGGCAGTTCTATGGGGTGTCACAGAGCCAGGGTTCATGTCTGCTGCAATTCCCCTCCCACTGGAGTCTGTGCCATGAAACCCCCTCCCTTCCCGTGCAAGGTAACCTTGCACTAGCATTACGTGGCACCAGTGCTTTTAGAGAAGTCTTGTTCATTTTTCCTTGAAAAACTACCTCCTTCCCTCTGCTTTATGGGGGAGACTTGAGTCTCTTAGATATTTGAAAAATGAGACAAAATATATTAATCACCAAAGGCAAAACTAATTGTTGCAAGGGATACACAGACCCATGATGTCACTGCAAAATACCGAAATAATTTAACTGCACACAGCAGTTGTCATTTCAATTTCAGTTATACCAACTTGATGCCACCATTATTCCACCAATATAATCTAAGAATCCACTAGTGGACTTCAGTTTGTTTGACATACCCCAGTAATCAGTTTGGCAGAGCAGTGCTCACATCCCAGCTTTCCAGAGGCTTTAGAGAAGGGGAGCAGAAAGAAAGGCAAACTAGTAACTGGATTTTCAAAGGGCTGAGAACATCTCCAGCACTAGCTTCCATAGTTGAGAAGGGGTAGCAATCTAAAACTGATAAACATACTTTGACTTCCAGAAATTAGTTTACAGCATGGCCCCTTGGTTGGCATTCACTGCAGGTGAGTATCATGCACAAAATTACAAAGCAGGTGAAGCTGTAGGTGTCAAAGTGTTCAGCTGAGGGTATGTATTTACAAAGATTTGATTCTAGATTTTGTATTATTCTAGGTCTGTCTTGCTTCAGAGAAAAAAAGTAAATCAGTTTTACTGAAAAAAAAACCCTAAGCAACTCTGTGCCATAAGAAACACATTATCTTTTAAAAAATAATCTCTTATTTAATATACAAGATGCAGGCAGAGAAACTGCTTTAACCAAGACTGCACCAAGTTGCTGTATTGTTAACATTTACCAAGAAAAACATGCCAGCACACAGAAGGTGACAGTCCCAACTCCGAAGCATGTGAGGCATATCCTCCACATAAGTTAACAAAGATTTAAGTCTGTGTAGAATGCTGCTCTAATTCAGGATTTGTTTTCTCTTTGTTTGCATTAGGCACTCTATTGTCCCCCTTAATTTTCACAACCACAAGCAGCTTTGTATACAAGGAAATTATGAATACATTTTCTTTTCTTTTTTTCTTTAAAACTTTATTAAATTACGCAGTAAGAACCCATCTCCACACAAGTGTTTCATTTCTGGATAGCAGAGGTATAATACATGAGCCACAGGTGAGTGCATTACCCCTCCCTTTGCCCCAGCTTCCAAGAAACCAAACAGCATGTACAATACACTCTTGTTACTATGGTACTGCAAGCAGACTGTTCGTAAGGTTATTTTTAACTGGAGAAAAATAAAAAGGATCGACAGCATCAAGTGTCTTGTTCTGCATATGAATGTTCTTCACTGCAACATTCAAACACCTTCTTCCTTGCAATGCACGGCGTGGCAGAGGGTTCAGGAAGCAATGGCAGTGGAATGCATCTGCACAGGAATCGTTAGATACAAAGCCTGGGACTTCCCCAATCAGGCAATCAGAAAGCAAAAAAAGGCTGCATGTCTGTTGAAAATTCTTACACTTCAACGTGCATGTCCATGAAAAATTGGCAACAGAGGAGAAAGTGAATTCAAAGACCTACTGACTGAGGAGGGAGAGCAGTTAGCATAGTGCAAATACTGGAAATAATACAGGTTTGTCTGTTACTCATGCCTGGTGTTAATTTATGTTATCTGAAAATTAGTAGCCAAGCTTTCTACTCAGATGAACTGCTGCAAATCCATTCAATTAATTTTATGCCAGTAGTGGGCATGGCTCAAATCCTTGAACACTTAAATTTTGATTGAAAAAAATGCTGTATTATTTCAAGTGTGTTTTTACTCTGAAAAGTGACTAAAAAGGCATAAAGGATCTTCCCACATCTATCATTTTTCCAGCAGCTGCACCTAATGAATTCACCAAGTTTACAAAAGAGAAACTTTTTCTATGTGGCTACACAACTTTATCTGGGTTGAGAATGCCAGTGTGCACTTCTGCTTCAGCTATCAGCACTTGTAAAATTCTGTAGTTGTAACTGAATTATGTTCAGTTTATTTGCTCTAAGGAAAGGAAGCTGCCTTTTCCTAAAGGTGTCCCACTTCAAAGAGGAAACAATAAGTCTTTTAGACAACTGACAGACAAGCAGGACATCAATCTGAGTAAGAAGATGCCATTTTTAGAGAGACTTTTCTGACCATAATCACACTTTGAGTGCAGAATTGATAAAAAAAAACCTTGGTGGAAGATTTGACTAGGGATGCATTATTGAACAACCGTTTGTAGAAGTAGTATGGCAAAGGAAAATTACTTTGCAGAAATCTTTACAGATCTAGTTGAACAAAAAGTGGAGAGTCCTCCTTTTCTTGGACTATAGGTATACCCCTGTGAACTGAAGCACTATAATTTACAAGTGTAAACTAAAAGTATTAGGAAAGTGAATTAAAAAGCATATCACTCTACCTCCACCAGAACATCACTTTATTGTTTATCTGTCATCAACAATGTAAAACTCTACTAGATACTCTATCCTGGTTTTTAAAAAGGTAAAGATTACATTGGATTAGCTACGTCGTATGAAAGAAACTACAGCAATCACAGTAGAATGAGATTGGAGGGACAATTTGAATTACAAAAAAGTGTACACTGCAAGCAGAGGGAAGTGCACATTAAATCAAATGCCTGGAGGATTCATTACTTTTAAATGCACAGTGACAATTTTGAGAAACTGTACATAACAGAATTACAGAAACGACTTTAAAATAACCAAAATTACATTTTGCATTTGACCATCCAACTCATAAATAATCATTGATGTTCTATATTTTCAGTGCTTTTGGAAAATTTGTTTACCAAACAAAATTGAAGTTGTTAATTTGACTAAACTGTGAAGTAGGAGGATTGAAATAAAAAGTATATTGGAAGTACACCTAACCTACAAGAATAAGCCAAAAGGGGTGTGTGCAAGGAGAGGCTGAGAGGAGAGAAAGGAAAGAGGAAAGGGAGAAGAGAACAAAGGCTTCTTCTTCTATCTCAGAAGTTCTTCCAATGCAGCGTGTATCTGATGTACAGCTCTTTGCTTTCAGTCCATTTCTGAAGTTTACATTTTGTAGCCTTTTTCCGTACTAACTGGTCAACTCAACCAGCACTGTTGCCACGCAACAAGAGCAACAAGAATCTGAATGCGTCAAATCTTCCCTTGCTGTGATTTCTTCATGGCCCCATTTTTTCTGTTTTTCTTTGAACAGGGTTCGGTGTTTCCTGAATTGTTCACAGGGTCAGGTGGAATTGAGTTCCAAATCACTCTGCGGTTTGTAGCATCCCGATTTCTTTCTGCAGCTAACCCCCAGACACGTTTGCAGTTCTTCCGTAGCAGAAAGACAAACCGTGTTGTTCAAGCGGTGAGCGTTCACCCTTGACCGTGGGGGTTGCAGACCATTGTGTTTAGCGTATCCCTGAGTGCAGCTATCCTGCAGGATTCACTTCCCAGTGCACCGAGATTTCCTAGGTTTCCTCAGATTAAGCCCCAGTATGCATCACCACCGACTGTGGTGCGGCTATGGATGCCTGAGGCCGAGTTGATTCTGGTGGATGTCTGACCTCGCTGAACCAGACTGATCTGCGTTCTCCCTACTCATACCCAGGCAGTCCAACCTTCATACAGCTGAGCCAAGTTATCTAGATTAGTTGCTTCCTTAATCACAAAGTCAACCTATTAAAAAGGTCAAAGAGTTAATTAAAAATAAGCTAGATTCTTAAAAGTGTAAGTGATCTTAATATTTGCTGTTGAATGTCACCTGCAAATACAAAATTCCAGTGGAAAAAAAAAACAACCTGTAACTGTAAACTTCATCTTACATAACTTTCTGTAGTCCACATAAGAAATAAGCATTTGTCCCCCAGGGGCAAAAAAAGTTCACGCATCATCTCCTTCTTGAAAACAGTCACAACATGTTCCAATTTGCATCAATATCTGGGTCACCTGACTCAGTTTCCCAGAGACAGGAGCATGGTTGTGTTATGCTAGTAAAGACACGTTCTGTCCTATGTATACAGCTGTATACATCTCATGTTCTCCCTGGGTATCAAACACTGTGTAACAAATGTTAGCCAACTGATAGACAAAAGGCAGCTCTATCCAGCTAATGAGTTTATGTAAATCTACAATGCAGAAAACAAAAGCAGTTCAAAAAATGAATGCAGCAATACAAGGCAGCAGCATACCATGATTTGCGCTGGAATATATCCCACATCTTCAAAGGGACCCCTCACATTCACAGTAGGATTTTACTCCTTAAGGCACACATTTCAGTGTACATACACACGTGCTTACTACCAAATATTTAAAGCAAGGACCAGCACTGGAATTTCACTGTTTTCAACTCACCTGTTCAGCAACAGACATTCTCCTGTTGGGATCCACATCTCGGCCCTCTAACTTGGCTTTGACCCGCTTCCACACGCTAACTGCATATGAATTCCTTTCCTGCACAGCTAAAGGTACAAAATAAAATCAATTCAGTTTTACATTCCTGCACAGAAGCCCACCACTGAGGTGTTGCAGGGGTTTGTGTTGTCAGTGGTGGGTTGGGCTTTTTTTTGGGGTGTGTGTGTGTGTTTGTTTTTTAAAGCCCTGTATTTACCTTTTCCTGTTTTAGGGTCCCTGGCTGTCTTTTTGGGACTACAGGCAACACTTTTGCCAGTTCCTGGGACTGTGCTTGGAGGAGTATCTGCTGATGTGGCAAGATTTTTCTGAATTAGCTTTCTTGCATTCTGTGACATCACCTCTGGCTGAGTTTTCTGCCCTGTATTGCTACGTACAGCTGGAAAGCAAGTTTAAAGGCACTTAAATTATTCAAAATAAGGTATCATAGATGCAAGAAAAAGCACAGTTAAATGCACATCAAATGCAGGTATCAGTACTTCAGTACAAATGCATTTTAAACTCTGAAGTAGTTTCTCCAGTCTTTCCATTTTCTGATTTCTTTCACTTCATAAACAAGAGGTTTTGGTCCATTGCAAAACATTTATGTTAACTGGAATTTTATGGGCTCTCTTAACCTCCAACTCTATCATTTGTATGGCAGTTATAAAACGCAATTCTTGTTTGTGATAGAAATCAGGAACCTGCCTTAGTCCAAATATTGACAGTAGAATAATCCTTTAAATAGAAAGAAATCCATGCTCATGAGAAACTTCAGAGTTTAAAAACATTACAAATGAAAATTTTGCAAACACGAATGCCTTTATAGGTTTTCAGGATTAATTTCAAAGTCATCATAAATTTTAATACTAATTTTAACAGAATATCAACAGTTCAACTGATATACATGACAGTGCATTCCATGTATTCTGGGCTTTGTGGAATGAATTCAGATCTCAAAGGCTATTCCAAGGCTTTCATCAAGTGGCCATTCAGTATTGTATGCTGAATGGCTTGAATTTTAAAGGTTTTTACAGTGATTGTCTATAACATCTACCATTTAATAAAAGGTATGATCCCCTCTTTAATATCTATTCCTGATGTTTTAATGTTTTTACTTTTTCAAGTATTACCTGCAGCAAAGGTTGGCTGATATGTAGCAGCTGACGTTGGGCTTGAGCATTCATTTGCTGTATCCGTGACTAAGGGTGATGCAAAACCCACTAGATTATTGTAGACACTAGGAAACAGAACAGAGTTGATAAACATTCACACAACTGACTTACTGAAAACTCCAAAAGGAAGTTAAGTCAATTTCTGTCAAAAGATTTCTGAATTCTAAGACAACCACCAAGTATATAGCCCACGCTGTGTTTCTGCTACATACAAGCAGATAAGCAAAAGGCCCTCACCTGAGAGAAGGTGACTTTCTTACCTTTGGCTCTGTGTTTTTAGTTCTTTCAAGGTGGGAGTTATTTCCTGCAGCATTTCAACATGTTCCTGACTGCGGACTTGACCCATAACCTGAACTAATGTAAACAAAACTGTCTGAATATTATCTTGCCACGATTTATATTCACCTAAGAACTGCCTAACACTATTGTCATAGGGAACATCTTCACCATCTGCCAAAGCTGCTTCTTCATCCTGTAACAAAGATACAGCAAATCATTAGCCTTTTTTGCACATTTTGGTTAAGAGAATGAAGCTGAGCATTTCTTACTCTTTTCAGCCCCTCAGTTTGTCATTTGACTATAAATAACCATCATTTTCAGTAGTTACATTTCAAGAAAAGAAATTCGAAAAAGATCTAATACTTTACTGATTAAAAACCAAGAGGATTTGTAAACACAAAGAAAAGTTTCAACTGCCAAATGAGAGAAAAGGTTTAATTCAGTCAAAGCCTGATTAGCCTAATTCTAGAAATAAAGCTTTATCAATTCTCAGAGATTAAATTTTGTGTCTTGAACTCCATATTCATGAACACATTTCACAGTTTCTAGATGCTTTAAAAAGCACATAGCTACGAGTGTTGATTTTCTTAAACTACACTGACATGGGTTTGAGGAACAAATTTAATGAAGTTTTTGGCATACCTTTGCCATAGCTTTCAGTAGATGCTTGACATCTCCAAGTTGTCTGTTATGACCCGTGAGCACAGTTTTAATACTATCCACCAGATTCTGAATTGTTTCACAAACTGTTTCTATTTGCTGTTCTCTTTCTGTTTGTACTGTTCTCTGTGTAGATATTTCCTGGGTCAACTGCTTGTGAGCTGAGTGAAGCCATTCAGAGCTGCCAATAGGATGTTCAAGACCAGTGCCCTAAAAATAACAAACATTTTTGTATCTGTATCCAGAAATAAAAGTCAAATACTGTGTAGATGCTACTACCAAGTGTTTAGCAGCTGAAGAAATACATTCTGTAATCCACAACCCATTAGAAGGTATACATAACATTAATTTAGAATGAAAGAGAACTCATGATTACAGTGATTTTGTAATGTTTTATATTTTGCTTTGACCTTTACTTACCACTCTCTGAAGCAAGCGAAGCTCCAGTTCAGAGACTGAACTGTTGAACTGTGATGCAAATGAGCACATTTGTTGACAGCGTTTGAGAAGTTCAAATAGTGCAGCATCAAGATTTAAGGCTTCTGCTGTTCTAGTACGTAAACTTTCAAAATGAATGATATTACTGCAGAGAAAAGTGACCTGAAAAATCAAAGCAAGAGTAAGAAAAAATTACTCCAATTAAACTATTACACAAACTGCATTTGTTCCATAGCCTTAGAAGTGAGAATTCAAATGCAGTAGTAAAGCTGCTCTGTCCCATTAGCAGTATCATTTCAGGGTCATCCAGCCCTGCAGCAATTCTCCCAGAGATTATTCATATTGCTTTAAAAGTGAGATTCCCAGAAGCATTTGTTCTTTAGATGCTGAGGAGTTAAAATATCTTCTATGTACATCTCAAGTAGAAAATAGAGTGAACACACTGAGGAAGTCTATAGTAGCAGTATACTTATGTATAGTACCTGACTTGCTCTTTGACTTTCTTTCAGTATGAGGTTTCTTCTTTCAGCAATAGTGGCATCAAAATCTTGCAAGACTGGTGCCAATGCAGGATTAGCACCTCCTGCCCATTTTAAACGCTGCTCAATACTTGCTTCAAGCGCTGCTAGTTTCTCCTGCATTTGGGAAGAAGGAAAAAAACAAACAAAAAAACCCCACCATAGATTTAGATAATCCATACTCATGTATATGCTCTAAGCCTAACTGCCTAGCTTAAAATTATGCATATATAAACACATGCAGACACATTCTTAAACCCATATATACAAAAGAATGTGGTATTCACGATTGACAAACGTTAGCTTATGCTGGCTAAAGGTTTATTTTCAGCACACATCACAGCTGGATTTTACTGTTTTGGAAAGAGTGTTCCTTATCTAGATTTTCACCCAACAGAAAAAAAACCCCAAAACCAAATTAAAAGTAATCACATTTCTAGAGTAAAAGTTATATAAAAATATAGGAGTCCTGAATCTTCAAAAAACGATTACAAACAGTGCCTTCACAACTAAAAAGGAAACTCAAGAAGCTAACAGTACTTATGTTAAGCAATTAAGTAATTTATATTACTGATACCCAAAAGTCTAAAAAGCTGAGCCAAGCCACAGCACACAGCAACACAGAGAATAATTTCATTGCCTCGGTCTACACAGGAAGCTTCTGACATTTAACTAGTAAAATGATAGTAAGGATAACCTAAGTCAGACAAACTTCAAGAACAGGAGCACGATCAGCATTCAGAAGCAGCTTTCATGTATTTGTATTTTCACTCATTAAACAGATTTACTGATATTCCATAGAGAGTATTTTGTACAAGACATCAAAATCAAACAATATAACAATATACATAAGACAGACTGAGAAAGATGAATGAAAATACCACTAAATTTGTGCTTCAATAGCAAGAGACACAACACAATCTGGAAGTGGCAGATAGTTCTGCAATTTGTGTTTGTCACATCCCAGTTTATCGCTGAATAAGCCTCCCAAAAACAGTAGTACCTGCACTGTTGCAATTGAAGCTTCAATCTGACTGAGTGTGTGAAGTTTCTTTTTCATGCTGGCTAAAATTGCAGAACGAGGTGGGGGAGTAACAGAAATAGCTTGTGGGCGACTGATGAGGAGATCTTCATGTTGCCACTAAGGAAATAACGGGAACATTTGATTATAAGTATTTCTCAGTACAAAATATTTTGCTTCATAAACAGCAGTTCTAATACGCTGGTACACTCTCTAAGTAAGGGTGTTTTAAAAGGGCCAGCTGTCAGACAATACCAGCACACTTAAGATTTCTAAGTCTGTGTTAAATTTCTAAGAGTGTGTTAAATTATATAAGTAGTTGTAAACTATGTTTTGCTGGCTTGGATATTTATACCATTAATCAGTCATTAACTTACTAGAAGTGATTTATACACATTTCCTCAATCTAAAGGAAAACTTAGCAATATTCAGAAGTAATTCACAAAGCCAAGACAATTTTGCTTACCAGTCTACTTAAATGATTTATTAGTGGACATGAAAACAGCCTTTACCCTTAACCTACAAAGCACTACAAAATGAAGATCAATGATACTACAATACAACTGGATAGTAGCACCGGCCTACAGTTCAAGGTGCACAATGGCATTTATTTAAAGCCTCAGAAGAACATTTTCAGGATTGATAGTGCTGCTATTTATATTTTCTCATGAGGCAAACAGTGGGGCAAGGAGACCATTAAAACTTTGAAGGAAAGGTACAAGACAACATTCAGCAATGCCTACCCTCTGTTTTAAGCAACCTCCTCCCCTAAAGTCTGTTTGAAAAGAGGGGGAGAATGAGACAACATTGCTAGTAAGAAAGCCAGTGAGAGACATCTTTTCTAATGAATAATTTAATGGTTATTGGAAAAAAATTACATGCATTGGCTCCAAAAAGAATTTAGACATTGCCATGTCTGCATCTTATAAAGCAGCTAGTCTTCAAAAGAAGCTAGCTGCAACACCCTTTTCCTTTCACATTTACAGAATAATTTAAAACCAGAATACTTTACCAAGTCCCTTAAAATACTATTCAACAAAATACGAAGTTTTTGTGCTCAGACACAGTAACTAAATCTCACTTTCCACAGAGACAAGCTGGAAAGAAATAACACGCGTTGTGGTCTTACTTGGAACATGGCGATATGTAACTGTACTCTCTGGAGACTGGTCTTGCAAGATGAAATACTGGTTTCAAGTCTGCGCACCAGATCATGCTTCTTCCATGCCGTATCGTACGAGCTGGCTAATACTGTTGCTCTGTTCATGACCAACTGTGAGAACTTGCCAATTTGGATGTTGTGCTCCACAGCTTTCTTGCACAGGTCATCCACAGAAACTTTGCTTTCTGCTCCAAAGTCTTTAGCCTCTACCTGAGCAATGATATCGACACCCAAAGCACTGATGAAACTGCACAAAGTCAGTCCCAAAGCTTGATTTGGAAGGCCAATTAAAAGCTGTCTCACAAAGTCAGCTGTAAAAGCCTTGATCGGTTTGGCCATTTGGTCTTCGCTAAAACAAGAGTTTCTGTAAAGGGCTTTCACATTGACAATTTGAACAGGTCCATTTACTGCGTTCTGGTCTTCAAGTGAACTGATTCCTTTTAAAGGAAAGAAATGGTATTTTTGTAATAAACAAAACACTTGATGCATCTGCAAAAATATTATCTGACTTACAAACAGAGCGAGATTACAGGAATTCATTTCTAATTTCTGCATGCTTGCCATATATGAAATGTAAGTTACAGTACAAGTGACCATTTTACATTCTTCTCAAAAGGACAGCAAAAAAGTGAATGAATACAATAACATTTGTTTACCTGACAATGTTTTAGAAAAGGTACCGCAGAGCCTGAAAAATTCTTTAATTGTTTGCAGTCTCTTCAGAAAGAAAATTTCCTCCAGAACTTGCCGATTGTTGTCATCGTCAAAGAAGTTAACCTGGGTGCTGCGGGCTTCCCTAATGATGTCAATCTTGCGCCAAGCAACAGGGATTTCCATTTTGTTCAGCTGAGCAATGTAAAGGAAATAAATTAGTTGTGTTGTTATAAAGCTTTCACCCTCCTCACTCTGAGTACTCTGAAAAGAACAGATCCATACCTTTTCAATCAATAGACCAAATGCAGTTTCCACTTGAGCAAACATTCCATCGAAGGCTACCAAAAGCATCTGACCAGCTGACATTTTGGGAGTTTCATCAACAGAACCATTTCTTGGCTGAATTAGCTCACCATACTGAGCATGAAGTACTCTTAAAAAAAGGAAAGAAACTTTAAATGTTTATGCTTAGCGTACAAGAAATAAACAGCATTTTCTTAAACTGATTGATTCCACAGCTAGAGCAGATTGGAATTAAGTTGCATCTGAACAAGCTGAAATTTTTCCAGTGTCTTCCAGCTCCGGCCCCATCTCACTTACCACATGAATCCTAATACTAGTCTCATGAGAACAATTAAGGATATCATATAAAATGGTGGTGTATTAAAGGATCAGATACAAAGCACACTTAAAATACAGGAAGAAGATACAGACCATGCTTCCTATAAGAATGGTAAAAACATGAATAGTAAATGATGTACTATCACCTTTCCTTCCTTGAAAACCAAGTACTGATTTTATAACAGACACATATAACTGACTGGAGCATGGGGCAAAAATGTGGAGGATAAGGTCTTGGGTTATGGCTGAGGTGGTTTAAACAGCTTGCTGCTCCTGAAAGGATGGTCTTACCCTCTCCCTCCCTTCTATTACTTTTGACACTCAACTAACAGGCTGAGCAGGCTTGCCAATGAGTAAATCAGAAAGAAAATTAACCCAAGAGAAAGAAAAAGTAAATTCTTGTTGACTGGTATAGCAGCCTTCATTGTACCACTGACGGAGCCACCCCTACTGGCTCAAGGGAAGCAGCAAGATCACTTCTACTTGGCAGGAAGTTTTTGAATTGGCTCAGTTGTCAACAAGCACTTCCCCAGAAAGGTACTATCCCACATTATAAGATGCACAAGTCGTTCTGTTTTGTTGGGGCTTTGTTTGTGGTTTTTTTTCTTGGTTGCTTGGTTGGTTTTTAATCAAGTCACTGAATCACATTATGCAAAAGCTACTCAAAGCTCCTAGTAAACAGAGTGCCATGGTTACAAACCCTCCCTTTGACAGGTAACTCCTGTAAACTAATGGACCAGTTCCTATTTTTAGCATCCCTTAACTTCAAACATAAAATCACAGCTACCTATTTAGGAAAGAGTTGACTACAAAAAGTCAGCTTTAAGCAGATCTAAACATCACCACAGCTCTGTATTTCTATGTATGCACCTGGATAAATGCACAAACACAAAGAGAGGAAACGTGTGTACTTTAGACACGGCACTTTGCTTAAGGGTATTCTTGGACAAGTAAAGCCTGTACATCAAACAAATCATAAAATTCAGACAAACCAATGTTCTACAGCCTTCATTCCCTCATACCTGAGCTAATAAAAACTGTTAAGCGATTTACCTTGCAACATCAATGTAATGAGTATGTGTTTCTTCCTCTAGTCCCATAGCAGCATTTCGTAAATAGGCTTGAAGAGATTCAACCAATGTTTGCAAAGGGACTCCATCAGTTGTTTGTTCAATAAGATTATCCAATTCATGGAGCATACTTTCTAAAGTATACTCTCCTTTCATTAAGCACCTGAGCGCTTCAGGAAAAATGATCTGCCGGAAGTTTGAGTTCAATTCCTATTAAAAAGTATGAGAACATGAGAATTTTCCCCCTCTCAAAAGGTATCATATGTAACATCTTTCATGTTTTAGTATTATACCATCCCATAGCAGACATTATCTAAAAGATAACATGATGGTGGTCAGCCAAGAGTCAAAAACTGTTTTTTTTTAATTTGAAGAAATCAGAAATACATTAAAACCCACACAAACCCAAAGATTTGACATTTGCACAATGTAGCAACAACCACCTCAACAGCATTGGCAGCAATTCCACACAGCAATCCTCAGCAGAGGATTAGGGGTACAGAGATCAAACTTTGCAAATCAATTTTGTCAAATTATGTAGCTGTTCTTTTCCACTGTGTAACTATAAGCGAGTTAAATTATTTACTGAATTTGATTTGCTAAAGTGATTTGACTAGATGAGGGAAAATAATAAAAAACTTGCTAGATACTGATTATTTGCTAAAGTCCCACTCGTGCCACAGAAATCAATGCAGGTTAAGCAAAACAATACTTTAAGAGGCATAAAGCAATTTTCCCCAAGGAGAACAAATCAGAGGGCTAAAGGCAGCTACAGAAAGAACCAACCAATG
This sequence comes from Actenoides hombroni, assembly GCA_024336885.1. Lineage (NCBI taxonomy): Eukaryota > Metazoa > Chordata > Aves > Coraciiformes > Alcedinidae > Actenoides > Actenoides hombroni. Next base: position 423,864 of record WUAM01000103.1, on the reverse strand, counting down.
CACCCAGTCTCCAAAATGAGACAAGACACACCAAAAAGATTAGTTATCTAATCTTGACTGCTCAGTAAGCTAAACAGCTAACCTAAGAGCTCACAGGGAGGACAACAATGTGTGGGTGAAAGATCTCAGCTACAATGCAATGACATTGCATACATGTTTTTGAAATGTTAATACTTCGAAGAATAATGAAACAAAATTATGACAAATCTCAATGTGCTTACTCAGGTTAGTAGGAAAATATTTTGCAAATGTAATACAGTGGAACCAAAAACCTCAAAAAACTTTTTGAGCCACACCAGCTCAAAATAAAATAATGAAAGCAAGACATGAAGCTGGTGTGTCTGTAGATCCGATTCTAACTTCTTTCTCGTGGTTATCTACTTGACAATACTTTTAACAATTTGTCATGTATAGATCAAAATGGTTTCTTTCAACCAACAAAAATGTAAATGGCAGCAGCAAATGTGTGTTCAGCTCAGCCATGTGCAACAATCATGACTAAGGTTTAACAAAAAAGAACATCTCGGCAGCAGCATAAATTAAGCATTTAGCTGCTTAAGGAAGAAGTTAAGAATGGCTTTAGCTGAAGCCTTAGAAGGTTGTGGATGAAAGAAAAAAGTAACTAAAAGTATCACCTGAAGTGAGATATATACTCCATTCGCTAAGTGAACAGCTTCTGACGCTTCGATTGGGTTAGGAATATCCAAGTCCTGGGGTACAAGATGACACTGCTTCAGCAACTGCACAAGGCACGTAACATTCCCACTCATGCTGCAAAGCTCCTCCAAGAACCAGGCTCCATCTCTTGAAGTCAAATCAACCAGTTGCTCTCCAGCACTAGATGCTGCACCTTCCATCATCAGATTTCGCCTAGGTGAATTATGACACTTACTTAGACAACCTGCCTGTGACTGCATTCTCCACATAACTATGTCACTTGAGTATTCCTTTCATGTGGTCTCACACATGAGCCCACTTAAACAATTTAGCAAGTGGCCACTCACCTCGTCAGCGTACAAAGAGCAGAGATGATAACACTGGCTAAGCTCAGCGAGCCCTCCTCTCCATTTTCATGGAGGAAAACTTTGATGCAACGTTCAATTTCTTTCAGCTGCTCCTCACAAACAGGTACAGTAACTGCCTCCTGCTTCAAGCGCTCCACCTGCCTGATAAGTCTGTTATTTATATCTGCTGCATAGCGCTGTAGAGTCATCTCTGTGGCAGTTATGAACTGACACATACTTGGAGGTGGTTGAGGAGCATATTGCATTTCATACCTGTAAAGCAAAAGTATGCAATGACAAAATTCTCCCTTCTCAAGCATGAGAAAACTGCACTCAGCTTTTTGTAGGTGTATTGGGTCTGACTGAGCTGGAGTTAATTTTCCCCATAGCAGCCCTCCCAACGCCGTGCTCTGCATGGGAAGCTGGAAAGGTGCTGAGAACACACCTGTGTTGAGGCCACTGCTGGGCAGAGCTTGCCCAGCACCAAGGATGGTTTTTCAATGTTTCCCCTGCAGTGGGATGGGGTGGACAACATCTTGGGAGGGGACATGACTGGGACAGCTGACCCAAACTGGCCAAAAGGATATTCCATACCACATGATGTTAGCTGAACTCTAAAAGCTAGAAAAAGGAGGTGAGGGGTGGAGGTGGGGATTTGCCTGTCTTCCAGAGCAACTGCTACGCGTTTGGAGCCCTGCTTCCCAAAAAGGGGCCAGACATCTCCTGCTGATGGGAAGCAGAGAATAAATCTTTCTTTTCTTTTGCTTCTGCACGTGGCATTGCTTTGCTTTTCATTAAACTGCCTTTGTCTTAACCCACAAGTTTCATCTTATTTTCCCCCCCCAGGTCCAGCTGAGGCCAGGGGGAAGGGCAAGCAGGGGGGGAGTGATAGAGCAGCTTTGGGTACAGCTGGCATCCAGCCAAGCTCAAACTACCACAGTAGGAAAAATAGTCTGCATTTGAATAGCTCCCACATCACCTACTCCATATCAGCTCAAAATACCAACAGCAGTTGACAGCTACCCTAATGACACTTTCATGAACTCCTAAAACGTACCATATTTCCTATCTATTTGCAAGGACAGAGGAAAATCAGTAATCCTTGAAGCAAAGAATGAATAGAAGATAAAAAAATCAAAAGGAAACAGGTTTTGGTGTAAATGCTTGAATATAAATCTAGATCTTTTAAACCAAGCAGTAATAATGCTGAAATGGCCTGTACTTTAGAGGAAAAAGAAAAAAAATTGCTTGAAATCCTCTTTAATAAAACTAAAATAAATAAACAAACAAATAAATCCTTAGCTGACTTAAGTAATTGTTAAATGCTAGAAGTTTCTAAAACCTCTAAATATCACCACCCTAAGGCCACAAACATGATTCTTCACGTTCATTACAGGGCAACATTACTTGATTTTATTTTTGCAGTAGAGATAAAACTCCAAACAGTATTTTTAAAGCCATTTTTCATCTTTTTCTCCAAACTTCTCGAATTACAACTTAACCTTGTCTTGCTTTATAATTAGATTGGTACTCACAAAAATATTCCCTTTAATTAGGAAATTAGAATCCTGAAGTAGTTTGAACATTAAGTTTTTCAAGCAATCCATTATTCTGTCAACTTACTTCCTGAAGATCTCCTGACAACGCTCTATGGTCATGTTACAGATGAGTTCTTCCATCCAGGTTTTCCACTGCTCTATCCGGTGCTTCTGAAACACAGCTTTAGGATACTGAAGAGCTACTGTTGCATAGTTGTGCAATTGTTCAAGACAACCACGTAACACGGATCTTCTCTGCTGGAGAAGAGCACCAACTTCTCCTTCCAGTTGTTCACACTGACTGATTAGATGTGCCTGCCCTGCGTTTTGGAGAAATGCTGTTGCTGGTACATAACTTGGAGGACCTTTTAAGAAAGATGGTAAAAAATTAAGATGCATCTCTGAGACACACATATTCTGTAGCATACAAATACTGAGTGTTAACATCTTTTCAAAAATATTCTTTTGCTTGTGATAAAGGAGGCATGGAGAATTCATATTGAGACTTTTGAGCACAAGGTAAGAGAATAACCTCATGCCCAGCTAGGGTAAGACAGGCAAGTTCCTTCAGATAGCTTGGCACAGAAACCTTGAAGTGCTCTAAACCACCCTCTGAAGAGCCTCCTTTCTTTTCATTCATTATACACAGGTCCTTGCCTTTAAGCTAGGGAAAGCTCATAAGCCCTCCTGATATTAAACTCTAGTTATTTTCCAACAATTAAAAAACCCCCCACAAATACTATTTTATACCTAGGTCCATTTGTGTGCTAATTTCTTGAAGAAGACTTGCAAGTTGTGTTGCCTCTAAATTACTGAAAGCAGTTTGGTAATGTGTTATCCACTGCTCAAACTCATTCAGCTTCACCTGGATTGCTTCCTGGACAGCTCTTTGTTGAGACTGCAACTGTGTGTGCTCAGAATACCTGAATTATTGAAGCCACAGAATCAAGTAAGTACTACAAGAAAAAAAATACTTAACTATATTGAATACAAAACCATATTGAACAATACAACTACCTTGTTGACCAGAAAATTAACATATTCTTACCAATTACACAAATTTTCTACAATGTTTTATTAATAATTAATTCTGTTCATCTACAAAATGATGAAGGCATGTGCATATTCATGCAATTCTGAAATCCTTGATCAATTTCAAATACACTTGAAAAATAAGTTAAAGGATTAGAAACTTGGATCAAAATAGTTTTGTACTATATCAATAGCTGCCTTATGTGGATTAATATGACGGGACACCAACACATTCTGTCTCCTGCCTTGAAGGTCAAGTGTAGAACATGGACTAGCACAGGTTATACTGATAGAGTACGAGGCAAAGGACATAAGATTAATAATTAGTCAAATGGTTTCAACAGTTCTGTACTTGCTTACTGTAAGAATAGCTTTTACCCACTCATTAATTTCTCTCACATATAAATTTTTAACATATAACTTACAAGTACATTACTAAACCACCAACTGTATTGAACTGTAAGGTTCCTGACAGAATTCCTGGCTGCTCCGTACCTGTGCTGAAGTGTGTGGGAGGGATGATCCACTCCTTCTGCACCTTCCAGAAATTCTATCTCCTCCAGTAGTTTTCCTTGCAACTTTTCTACATCTGTCAACTGCTCTTGCAGGCTCAGATACTCTTCTAAACTACTGTCCAATTTTGGCAGCACAGCAAGCATTTCATCTCTGTTCTTAAACCAGTTAACCTGTAACCAAGACACAGACATGACAGAACTGGACTTAATTCAACCAGGTAAGGGAAAGAAATATATGGTAGCACTTAACCCTTCAATGTTGTTCATCTGGGGCTACCTCCAGTGCTACAAGTGCTAAAGCTTAACAGACATTCTTTAATTGGTCTGCTCCTCTAAATCTCTTATTTATATTTCTCCAGCCCAGATTCAGGCAAATTATTAAAACATGTTTTAGAATTAAGTATACAGAAAATGTAAACTAAATACTTGCAAGTTCCATATAAACACCACTCTCAATACAAACTCAATTTAACTCCATAAAATTTGTGAACTACTTTTAATAAGTTACCACCTCTTCCAGCACCCCCAAAATACAGACAAATGAAGTGAAAGCATAGGGCCTACTTGGGTTATAAACCAGAAAATTATTGTAGTAAATTCACCTTTATTTCAGCCACTCTTGAAGAAAAGAGACTACGTGTAATGTCTCTCTCCATTTCTCTTTTGCTTTGTTTATTTTCAGCCTGCTGGCCACCCCCACCATAGACAGCTCCAGCAAATCCTGCTTCACCTCCTGCTGTCCAGTCCACCAGAGGATCATAAACAAAAGCTTCAAGTAATGTAAGCAAAGTCTCTCTCCCACGCCGCATAATATGAAGGACCTACATCATATTTTAAAAGAGACTCATTTAGATCTTGCATTATCCTTGTAGAGCAGTGGAATTTTAAATGCAAAATACTGTACTTGAATAGGTACAGGAACCTGAAACTTTATCCCTAACCACCACCAATACAGGAAGAATAGCACAGTATACAAACACGCAGCTAGCCTATAGTAACATCACTGACTAAAAATCACATTCTAGCCATCTGCACAAACTATATTCTTGCAACAGCCACTAGAGGAAGAAAACTCTACTTTGTTCAGTGCACTTTTCTTTCCAAAAACATATCTGGAATGCTTATAAAGGATGAGCCCTGAAGAAAGAGGGTAAACAAAACTTCACAAAAAAGCTTCAGGAAAAATGTAACATTTCACATCTAGAGCTACAAGTCCTCCTTTCCCCCTGAATTGTTGTTGTACCACTAACTGCCTATGTACTTATCTGACATTCTCATATTTCTTAAATATCTGCTATAGCATGTATCTAAAATAAGTCCAATTAAAATCACAGGAGAATAGGCAAAGACTTTATAAATCAACAGCAGAATATTTAACAGAAGAGTTCTAAGATACCATTTGGCAAGTGATAGCCCTCAGTTTTCTGCAAGTTTCCTAACTTACCTGTTCACAAGAAAGCCTGAAAACTCCTTCTACTCCTGTCACTCCAAGTGCTGTTTCAATATTGTGCGTCATTCGGAATGGAACCTTCTCTGGTACCCTAAGGCTTTTCCCTTTAAGATAAAAATTTAAGTTGTTTCTTTTAATTCCTAAGAAGGGAAACCTTTTATTTGAATAACATATAGCATTTTTTAAATTACCTTTTTCAAAGCAAACATTATAATCTATGTGGACAACTTCTCCTGTAGTCATATCTATAAGAACATTATCCAGATGTCTGTCTCCAAGACCAATGATGTAGCCAACCATGGACATAACTGCAGTGGATCTTGCATATGACTTTAAAGAGAGTTTCAGGAAAAAATTATTTGTGGGAATCCTCTGCCAACACAATGGACTGACTACCATCTTAAAACATTATTTTATGTGCAAGACAAATCATACCCAACTTATTCCGAGCTGTTTTCTATTTGTTACCTGGCAATATCTTACAAGAACTTTCGTATCTTAGGCTGATAATTCTAGTATAATAATGTAGAGCTACCAGGTGTATACCCCCTTTTTTTTTTTCCCCTTTAAAATTCCACATGGTAAAATTGCCAATATTTCCTGTTACATGAAACCTCAGCAGTGCTACCTCACCTAACTCATGAGTCTCACTGCTTGAACACATCCAAGGCATTTGTTGCCCTTCATCCCATTAAAAACACAGCCTTTCAAAGGGAAAATACATTTGATCTAACTCACCTGTGTAACTCTCCACCACTCATCTGGTGTAGTACAAGATGACCAGAGCTCCTTGGCTAGCAGATTCGGGGGAGTTGCTTCCATCAGTTCTTCTAGAACAGCCCTCATAACATTCAACGGCCAGTCACGACGTGACACATCAAGACTAAGCCCAACTGCCTTTAAAGCTGGTCCAATTTTACTATAGTAAAGTTCACTGGGTCTAGGCACTATTCCAGGATTCTGAGGAGTCTGGTAAGAGTCCTGAGCCTAGAAGAGGTAAAAATGGTAGTTTATGTATTGCAACGCATAACTTTACTCTTATCAAGGTAAATTTCAAATATATGTAACTGTAGAAATTATATTTAAAATGAAATGGAAATGAGAGAATCCATAAAAATTATATTAGTTCTACATCTCAAAATCAACTCTGCTTGTTCAAACACAGTCCTCCTGGAGTTATTGAGCCAGATCAGTATATTTATGTTACATACCGTAATATATGTAAATACATCTGCAATTTTATTGACATGGGTGAAATCCCAAGGGTTATTAACATACAAAACCATCCTGCATTATTGTGGACAAAACACAATCCTTTTCAGACTACGTTATTTAGAATTGCAAAGCCAATCTGCAAACATGTTTCTCTTCTGAATTGTTCTAGCTGGCATCAAAGACCCTTGTTACCTTTTGGGCTTGTAAAGCTGCTTCTCGTTGTTGCCACCGCTTGTAAAGACCAAACAAAGGTGTAGCTCCATCAACCCACTGGATCAAACCTGACCTCGTTCCCAGAGGCGTCACAGAGTAGTGCCTCGCGTGGAACCTCGGCGTCTCTTGACGGTTAATGGTAGCGAACATAGTGTTCACAATTGATAAGAACTGCATGATTCTTTCATCTAGATGCAAGTCTTCCAAACCTGTGATCAATTTATTTTGTTTAAAATTTAGTTTCTAGGTAAAAAATTCTTCTCTTAAAGCCAAAAATTTAGCATTTCTTGAAATCCTACTTGAGACTATGAATAGCTCCACAAATTATGCAGACTAAGGATGAGTTGCTCAGCCTAAACCTAAACATTTACATAGCACTTACCTACCAGAAGGACCAGTTTCTAACAGTACGCTTTGTAAGCGGTACACACAACAGTTACTAACAAAATGAACAGGTCTTTCCCTTTCTGGGAAGGCATGAAGACTCTACAGTTCTCTTCTGGGTGCTACCTTAAGGCTTCCAGAAAAGTGCATCCACCTAATCTTATCAGTATGTAAGGAGAACACTGTTTCTGATGCAACCCTTATAAGGAAGAGATCTGAAACACCCCTGACTTACAGCTTCAAAAGGCAAAATTCCTTGAAAATGTATGGTGAAGTGGGAGGTGTAGAAGAGAGGGAGCAGATGCTCCAAACAACCGTCTCCTTACCATGCAGGTAGATAAAACCAAAGTTGCAATCATGCATCTTCCCAACTTTAATATAGTCTAATTTATAACAGAAGACATTAACTTGTAAGATAAAACTTCCATTTCTTACCTTTGAACAGGTAGGGATAGTTCTTCCCATCTGAACCCAAGAAAAGCAGTTTTTTAGGTTTGGTTTTGGTGGGCAGGATTGTGATGGTGCTGCCCACACTATGAATTGTGACTGTGTCTCTGGTAGATACTTCTCCAGGAAGTGCTATTTCAGTGTTCATCATGGCAGCCAACCAAGGACTGATTTCTTCAAGTCGCAAAAGGTAACTAGCCCGTTTCTGTGCTCTTTGCTGCAAACTTAGCATAACCTATTACAAAGAAATTTTTTGTTTTAGGCTAAGGTTCACCTTAAAAACTAGCGTTAAAAAAACCCTACACTACCAAGACAGACTTAATGCTGCTCATCTTCCAGGAAGCATGTAGATATTTCTTAAACCATCTTTCATCCTTGCCAACCTACTAATCCATCTACAGCTTAGGATGAAGATAGCAAAAACTCAACATCCTTTATGCAGCAAATATACCCTGCTTGGTGATAAGCACCAAAATCATAACAAATCAAACTCCTGAAGAGGTTTGCTCCTGCATTTATAAATATTTGAGCTGTTGTCAAAGGCAGCTGCACTCATCAACCTCCTGTTTATGTATCTGTATGCTTGCTTGTTCTGCAAAGCAGAAGGGGAACTGCAGAAAAACCCCAAACGTCTATTTGTTTGTAAAACCTACGTTCTGTCTTCAGACTTGTAAAAAACACCAGGTTGGCTCTGGATAGCCCAGTGAATACAGATTTTGTTTCTCTTCAGATCCATAAAAAACAAAGACAAGATCACATCATTGAAAACCAAAGTATCTTTGGAACGATTGCTGCACAGCCCATGGACTACGCTTAGATAACCAGAGTAGCAACTTATCAAAATTTAAATCAACTAAAATCAAGTGGCATAAAGTTTCATAAATACAGTATTTAAAAAAATAAATTCCTCTTCCCCCAAACCTGACAGTATCCCACACAGCAGATACAAGATTTGAAAAAAATAAAATCATTTCATTGGGTAGAAATGCAATAATGCAGAAATAGAACTCATTAGAGAGGCAAAACTTACTGCACTTTAGTGTCAAGAATGCCTGTGGTGATTGCATAGAAGACAAAGTTTCAGGCTGCACCTTTGATATGGCAAAAGAATACTAAGGAGAGGATCAAGTATATGGTGCAGCAAAAGCATCAAGAGTCTCTCCATTGTACTTCTAATCTGTGCATATAATACCTCTTTAAATGGGAGCCAGCTGCTTCCAGGTTTGGCAGGATTCAAAGGATTCTTAAGTTTCTCTAGTGCATTTTCAATTGCATCTCCATAGTTATCCTGAAACCATTTTTCATGGGGAGTTTCTGCGGGAGCTGCAGTGATGCTCCGTACGTGTTCCAAAGCGAAGACAATGGGCTTCATCAGAGCTGTGTGCTTTTCACGCATGATTGCTATTTTCTCCTCTCTATTAAAAAAAAAACACCACACCACCAAAATTTCCTCTTACTTCCATAAAACCAAGTTACTTTATAAGCAGAGCATTAAGAATTCAGAGGTTGTTACAGCTCCAAAATGAGCTTTTCTAGGATGACAGTATTAAAAGGAAAAGTATTTAATTCCACATTGAGTGTGTGTTCCTCTGAACCACACTTTTTCCCCCCCAGACAAAAACATTTGAACTGGGTTCTTCACCACTGGAAACCCTAAGGAGCTCAGAGCTCAAACCACTCTAAGGAACTGATTTCCTTCAATAAAAGAGCTCTTTACTACTGCTAAGATAATATGAATTTGGGAGCAACACCATTGCTGATCAGTTTGACTGTATGATTCCCCAAGAACAACATTCTCTTAAGATTATCATTAAATCAATTCCAAAACGTCATACTTCCGTAAAGTGTTGTTGTTTTGCACCCTCTTGACTTCATCTTCCAGTTGTTGAATCCTTCTGAGGACATACATGTGCTGCTGCAGTAAAACTCCCAACCAAAGTTCATCCCAGAGAACTGTAACTCTGCGCAGCTCAGCCACTAGCATCTGAACCTGTATAAAATAAATCAAGATTCACTTGCTTCTAAGAGTACCAGTATTAAGACTTAATTTTGTAGACTAACAACTCAAAAAAGATGACAACTTAACAGAAATGAGGCACCAAACCTTCAGGAGGGCTACCCGCAAGATATTTGTATCACAAAATATTGTATACGAGTTCATGTGGCATACATTTGGATTATTTACCTGCAACACCATTGTTGGATTTGCAGCAGAGAGTTTCTCCACGATTTTGCTGTAACAATCTTGCATCATTGCTTGATCTTCATTTAATCCAACTTTAGTGTCATCTTTACTACTTTCTTGAGAAGCTGGCGGGCTCCCTCCATCACATTCACCACCCAACAGTTCTTCCCCTTGAATATTACCCAACAAAGTAGGGATTGCAGAAGGCAGCTTGTTTCCTACGTTAGAAACAGATGTTAAAGTACTAGGTACACTGTTCTGGCTTTGAAAGATACATCACTCAAACACTTCATTTTGCACCAGATCCCCATATTACATTAAGTACTGGCAAAGTATATGACTATGAAATTGAAAAAAGAAACTTATTTGCTAAACCAGTAAATCAAATGAAAGGTATCAGTAAGGTCCTGAAATAAAAATACTTTTAAGATAGAAAGTATCACAGCTACTGAAAAAAACCCCTCAATATCATTTTATCCAGTATACAACACTATATTAGCTAAGGTGTAGTTGAACATTTACTTTTAACTCCATACCTGAAGTCTGTGATTCACTGCTAAGTGAAATGGTACCCACTATGGCAGGATACAGTATGAGATGAGGAGAATCCTGAGCCACCCGACACAGTAAATTGCAAATACTCTGACGAACATAGACTTCTGGATGATTCAGGCGGGAGAAGAGCTGAGGTATAATACCTTCATACAAAGGAAAAGAAAATGTGACCATTCATTTCATTTCACTTCAAATTATGCTGAATTTTATTTCATTTTACTTTTAAAAGCATGCTGATTTTGCATTGGGAGAACATATACATTCAGTTTCCTAAGAAAACCTTGGAAATAGCTGTCTTTTGCAGTACAAGCAATAGCTTATTTTCTCCTATCATAAGTACTATAGAAATCCTTCAGTCAAACACTAGGAACTGGGTTATGCACATTTTATTTTTTCTATCATTTTTCAAAAATAAGGAAAGTCACATGAGTAGTTCTTGAAGTTCGCAGGATGTTTCAAAGGAAATTACAACTTTGCAATAGTTGGTCGCCTCTTCTGCTGCTTTCAACACTTCAACTCAACAACCTTTGTGGTAAAGTCCCTGAGCAACCAGAACCAGTATTGTAGTGACAAACAGCTACTTCTCAGACAGCTGGCTTTAGCCACGCAACCTTTTCTGAACTATGCTACAAACTGCAGCTAGGGAAAAAAACCCAAACCCCCTCACCACCCCCCCCCCCCTTTTTTTTTTTTAATATTGCATTTTAAAATGCAATACTTCACAAACTACACCTCCTTTCTCCTTTCAGTGTCTTAAGGTGAGGGAGGGGATCAGAACCTATGCTACTTAAGTATTCTATGATCAGAATGCATGGCAGACTTGAACACCTTTAAAGTACTCAGTAAAAGACAGGCTCTCATTCTATTATGCTTAAATAAAAATTTTATCAAAGCACAATGAATACATTTCACTTGTATTTATAAACAACTACAAAACATATACTTACCTCTCCATGGAGCAGTCGGTGTAGTTTCTAGTCCATGTTCTAGATACTGCCTAAGTTCTCCAGCGTGTTTGACGAGCAATCGTAACAGTCTCAGGGTTGCCATCACAATAACATCATCAGTGCTTTGCTCAGAAGTATTTCTTAAATGCAGCCTGGGATCATCTTCATCAAGTGGAACCTTGAAAGAAAGAAATACTCCACTAAGCATATAGTTCACCACTCAGTAAAGTTTGTAACTGGATTTTCTCATCAGCACAAACACTAACCTGACCAGCATTGAGTTTAAGGAAAGTAAAGTATGCACTGCAGGAGAGTTTATAGAGACTGAAGATTCTGTCTACAACTTTCCTCCACACTTTAATTAACCCTTCTGTTGCATTTTCATCAAGATCTGAAAGCCAGGGACAACTTGTTAATAATTGACGCCATATAACATCCACCATATCATCTTCTTCATTGTCTTCATTTTCAGTGATTTGTAGAGTCATATCTTCATCCTAAATGCAAATAAAGGGAAAACAGATTTAAGTCCTCCAACCATTGCTACAAGCAGTGTTGGTTCCTAATCCACTTTTTATTCAGGCAATTCATGCAACTGCATTACTTGCTCATATTACCATAGTTCATAGAACAGACATGTTACCACTTAGCTAACAGATGCCTTCTTAGAGAACTCTTGTATTGTCTGAATTTTAACTTTAAAACACTTACAAGAGTTAGTATGAATCAAAAGTAGAGGAAAAATAAGGTCCACACTGAAGTTGAACATTTTTTAAGCAAGCAAATTTACACTTACTTGAATCCCAGCTGGACGACACACTGCCTGCCCAAGAATCCCATAGATTTTCTCCTTATCTTCCTCTGCAATGTTGTCTGGAAGCAAGTTCTGAACTTCAGATTTTTCCCGGGGCAGCAGACGAACACCTTCTCCCTGACTGTAACATTTAATGAATTATGAATCTCCAATCTATTAGTATTCATACAGCTACCAAACCCATGAGGATTTACTACATAAAACTTATTGAAGGAAGAGATCTTCATCCTTATCTCAGAAACTCGCTTGTTTTCACAGAGGGCAAGTTATCAAGAGAATATTCAGTTCTCTGCTCACGTGTGACTTCAGACCACAAAGAACAGTAATCACAAATACAAAGCTAATCAGAAAAATAATTGTGCTATATAAATTTAAGCATTAGGAGGAATTTACCTGGCATTATCAACTACTTTCCGGCCCCATCTATAAGCCCAACTAGCCAGGGCTGCCCAAGATTTGGCTACTTCAGGTGCCTGTACTGAAGACAAGTGATAGAGCTGTCCCAGGATGAAGTCAGGCTCTCCAACTCCAATGTTTACTGTCATGGGAGAAATAAAGCAATGTATATTATGACACAAAACCTACTTCAGATTTCCTTAACATAGAAAATAACACCAAAACATTAAGTATGTTTTTTGTTTGGTTGGGTTTTTTTCAGTCAAGTTAGAACCCAAAGGTGTAAAATTTCCCACATTTTGTGGCAACAGCAGAAGTGTACAAATTAAGCACACATTAAAGGTCACGAGAAAAGCTAAGGGAACAGCTTTTCACACTTATCAGGGCCTTCAAACTATAAACCCTGTTGATTCTTGTTCTGAAAGATCTCAAACTTTAGCAAATACAGGTGCTGAAAGCAGACAAAAACATGACAAAATCTGATATCCTCCTCAGAATAAATGCATTCTAGTTTCTTCTTCAGACTATCACCATGTGAATGACAAATACAAAAGAAATACGAAACATCAATATTAAGGTGTTTGGGTTTTTTAACCTATTGCACAAAACACAGTTTATACATATATTAGGAAAATAGATATACGAGTGATGGAGCATTTAGCCTTCATCCATATTAAACTGGTGCTACCCCTCAGTGGAATCACCGGTAACTAATTGAACAAAAAAAGAATAAGAAAAAAAGTCTACCTGTAGATTCACTTTCAATCCTCGGATATTCTTCTTCTAGTGTGTTAACAGCTTGGAGATCAATCAAATTATATATGTTTTTAGACAAAACAGACAGACCAGTGTGGTTCTGCTGCTGTCGAGCTCTATATACTTGTTTCAACTGTCCTGAAATTTCTTTCCATTCTGCTTGAATCCATTTAGCCAATGTGAGAATAGATTTAGCTACTGCATATTCAGCTTTGGCAGATTTGCAAAAGGATATGGCACAAGAACTCAGCATTTCCATGGCATGTGTTGACTGACCTGCATATCATGAAAAGCGTATCTTCAGTAGAGTGTTAATTTTAGTCAAAATACTACTTCTGAAATTCAGTATATTCAGACACAGCTTCTAACAACGTAGCTTTACAAAGCAAATTCTCTTTTGAAGTTAAAAATGACAAGTAAGACTTGTGAAAACACTTGTAGACTGAAAAAGCAGTTAACAGGATGAAATCAGCTCCTAATGATACCATCCTATTATGATTTCAAGGTCAGGGGACTTAGCTTGGTTATAAAGAGAAGAAGATCAAGTATCTACAGCATAATTAGCAAATGCTCACCTGCTGTGTATAACAATTTTGTTTTCTCAATATCAAGTTCAGGACCCCATTTTTCATCTATCTGACCCGGTGCAGACAATTTTTTGAAGTGCTGGACTAAGTCTTGTGCAGTGGTGGTTTTTCCTAGCTGAACTTCACTGCACTGGGCAAGCAGTCGTGTAGCCAGGGCAATATTTCCTCGCTTCCGTGCAAATTTCGCTGCTGTTAAGCCCAGCTCCATAAGGTGGCTTTTAATTGGGACTGTTGGTTCTGAATAAGAAAGCAAGACACTGTAAACAAAACTACTGAACAAACAACAACTGCACCTGGGTTATAGAGGTAATTTCTCTACAGTGTATTCTGTACACAGCCATCAGTAAAAAATTGCTCAGCTCTTTTGTATTTCCTAACACCTCCTTCAGAAATTTGGAGTACTTAATTTCTGCCTAGAATATTTATATACCCCACCTGAAATAACAAACAAACAATAAATAAATATATAACACTAGATTATCTGTGGGGTAAAAGAATGTGTCACTGCAAGCAGACTTCAATAAGATATTTACCTGTCCCCTGATAGAAATACAATTCCTATTTCTCCCATTAAGTTTCTCCCATTCCACATTTAAATGGCATTCCTGACTGTTTTTGAAGACCATTACTGATAGTGCTGAAGTGTTCCAAAGTGAAAGCATTTAAAGTATGAGATGAGCAAGTAAAGTGCAATTAGAGGAGTACAGAACTGCTAAACATTTCAGAACTTTTCTTCTTAACACTGTCTACATTACTGTAGTAACCGAGACCCCCTAGCTGTAAAGCAAGACACCTAAAAAAACAAAACTTGGCTTTAAAAAAAAAAAAATCCATCTAGAATAATAGAAAAAGATCCACCTATTGCTTTCAGAAGACTTAAGTTGAAGTTCTGCATTTACCTTCCATAACACTAAAACAAGAGCTTATATACCTTTAAGTTTTTCCATCAGTTGATTCTGGTACACTGTGTACCTCAGTGCATGCATCCATGGCCTTACATCATGCTGCTTGCATGACCTCAAAGCATCATTGAAGAGAGGTATAAGACAGTCCTGAAAGACACAGAATAGTTGTCATGAGAGACATCTCTAATAAAATCTGTTTTCATTTATTAAAACCAAAGACCATTTTAGTGAAGAGTAAACATTCTTATGTGCATTAGTAGCCACTCTTATCAACTAAGAAAATGCAAATATGTTATAGAAGGGGCCAGCCTCTTTTCAGTGGTGCCCTGTGAAAGGACGAGAGGTAGTGGTAGCAAGCTGAAACACAGGAAGTTCCACCTCAACATGAGGAAAAACTTCTTCACTGTGAGTGTGACAGAGCACTGGAACAGGCTGCCCAGAGAAGTTGTGGAGTCTCCTTCTCTAGACACTTTCAAGACCTGTCTAATCTGTTCCTGTGTGGCCTGCCCTGGGTGTTCCTGCACTGGCAGGGGGGTTGGACTCTATGATCTCCAGAGGTCCCTTCCAACCCCTACCATTCTATGAATCTATGTTTTATGCAACTCTAGAAACTAAACTTGCTTGATTTTGAGAGGACAACACTGAAAGCTCAAAATCAAGTAGAACTGATTTCTAAATGTGATTAGAAATTAGAACTAAACAATTCAGTGGTTGAAGTCTGACAATGAGTTTCACTGCTGAAGTGACTGGGTTTTGATAAATATTTAAAAATTACTTTTAAAGTAAACTGTGTGTGTTGTAGGAATAAGTGTTACAATGTATTTAAAGAAGGAATATCAACACTTCTCTAAAAAGTAACTACCAATAAAACTTTAAAAACATTAAGTGTAACTGAAAGAGATGGTTTATTTATAAAACTATAGAAAGAAGTTCAATTCAGATATAAATAAAAAAACCCTGGGTCAAGGTGCATCAGAAAACTAAATGAGGTCTTTTTACAGTATGATTAACTGTAAATGGTCAAAAAAATTAATGTTCTACATTCAATACTTGATGACATGACAAGGAGAAAGACATTACTTCAGTTTAGGCTTTAAGCACACAAATATACCTCTGATGTCAGCCTGTTGGATACAGTGTTTTCCAAAGCAGAAGAACAATACAACTGAAGAGTGCTCAACACTGGTAGAGACTGAGACACAGTGAGTGTGGAAAGTCTTAAAGGTCCAATAGCGATTCGTGATGTTTGCTTTAAGTACTTAATAACATTTCTGAAATAAAAGAACCAGTCATTTTGTTAGCTTGACATTAGAAGTAAAAGAATGATGTAAAAATTAAAGAAAAAGCAAATTCAGCACCTTGAAAGAGATGACAGGAAAATTTTTCAGTATCATGCACAAGTTTAATAATGAAGTATCATTCTGTAACTGACAAGAAGCAGCAATTTATCAACTCAAAAAACTACATAATCTCCAAGTTAACCGTCATCTTATTTTTCCTTTGTAAGGTCCTAACTCACAACAGCTACAACTGGTAGCAAACCCCCCCTACATGCTGAAGTACAAAGCAGACTATGCTTCTCACAAAATTGTTTTTAACAAACTAGAACAAATTTTCACAGTATATTACATTCATTCATAGCACATTTCAACTTACTCGGATATTGACTGCCACTTTTGTTCCTGTTCTATGTGGTTTACAGCTGTTGCCAGACATACTGAACTTCTCAAAAGCTGTACTTCAACTGCTTTTTGAAGTTCTCTTGGATCAGGACTTAGCATATTAGGAAGGAGCTTCTTCATGTCTACATGGAGATTAAACAATTGAAACCAACTAGGGGTTCATAGCAGTCAATCTCTCCTCAGAGTCATGTGAGCACGGAGTATATACCTTTCTATATTGAATTCTAGTCTAAGGGTCAGATGTGGTTACTGCCTGGTCTTTCTCTCTTTCCTTT
>WUAM01000103.1:371814-406864 GCA_024336885.1 Actenoides hombroni | reverse complement strand
ATATGTATTAATATTAGAAAGTGATGATAGATTACTTATAAACAAACACATTAGCTCGAGAAAACACACTTGTATCAACATTCATAACAACCACTGCCACTCATTTGAAGCTCAATTCATAATGGCTATGGTCAGTCCACTGAACACCGCAAACTACATTCAGAAATTTCAGTCTGTCATTCAGAGAGACAGATAGATGAATAAATATTCATTTTTGTAACTGAAGTAATGTCAACTTATGCATTTATACCTATTTTTTCTTTGGATCCCCCCGCAAGCAGGTTGATATTTTCTCCTGGTAATAATTCTAGTTGTTCAGTGCATTCAGTAAGTTGTCCAGACTCAAAGCTGCTCAAAGATCTGCAATTCAATGTTTATAGTTTTATTTCCACTTTTCTTACTTCACTCCAGTTGGTAAATATCTTATACAACAAAAAAAGAAAGTCTCAAGCCTAACTCAAAATCCGACAAGAGCACTTATGATTAATTCTAACCAAAAATGCCAGTTTTCACATAGATCAATAAAAGGCAATAGTGCTGCACCAAATAGATTGATTCAATATTAAAGTGAAAGAAACCACTTCCCCAAGCACGAAGCTTTTCATAATTCCATCACACACACTATATAATACTCTTCTACCATAGTCAGGAAGAAAAAGATTGACCTAGGAAGAGTTTAAAAACAAAGGAAAATCCCAAACATTTCCCCCTCCTTTATGCACAGAAAAGTTTTGGGGCAGAATTTAATGAGGCCACGGTTTCAACTCTTCACTTTACATGAGACCAAAACTGGAGAAATACTGGAATATTGTGCAGGTCATAAGCCATATAGATTTACATAATCCAACAGCCCAAGGTAGCAAATTTAAATTTGTGTTCCTCATTGTTCTACATTAGGAAGTAATTTGGGCATACTAAACTTTTACAGAAGTACACAAAAAAGGCATTAAAAGGTTAAGAAGTTTGATGGCTTATACAGAAGACTCAAAATTTCAATATTCCTGTTACTATCCACTGTTAAAGGAATTATCTACGTATCTGCATTAGAAAAAAATAAACCAAACAACCCAAAACATTCAGCATGTGAAAACTCCCTTTTCTACGGAATTATTTTGATCCCCATTACTACAGAGAGTCTCTTCTCAGCCTGCTCAGGAGCTCTTCACAGGATTTTTTTTTTTTTTTTAATGATATAGTATCTTAACATCCAGTAATTACCTGGATGAAAACTAACTCAAAACAGCCAAAATGGCCAGATCTCTGCAATAGTACAGCCAGCACTTGTGACATTTATCAGAGAAGTACAGTTGGCTTAGCCTACAAAAACACGAACATTCAGAACTGACACATTTTCACATCCATGAGAAGCACTCATTCTCCTAAAGGATTAACTGCACAACTCTGAGTTACTGCAGGAAAAGGATTGTCTCTTCCTCTGACAGTAGTCGTCACCTTTTCAAATCTGCCAGATTTTATTTCAAAACTTTCTTCTATGCTTTTATTTTTGAGTCACAAAATTTCAGTGAAAAGGATTTTATAATGCTTACCACAACGCTATAGAGATGGAAAGTAATTCAGTTGTCAAAGGAAATAGAAAGGACTTTTAAACCTTGAAGGACTATTTCAATGTCAAATAATTTTTTCCATCAACCAGACAAATATCACAGATTAAGAAATAAATGCACAAATGACAACTCTAAATTCCTATTTTTAAAAAATAAATAAATAATTGAAGCAGCCAAAACCACCTCCTTAATACACTTTTTATATTAATCAATTAAAACACTTTTAAAGAACCATAGCACTGACAGGCAATTTATTTTCTACTATTAAGTTGTGCAAAAGGACATCTGCCAATAGAAGTAGAACAAATTCACTGTCTTTTACTTTCAACAAAAATACATTTTTTCTTGGATACTAAGAAACCTCAGCAGTCAGAAAGCCACAGAAACTATTTCGAATGATGCTACCTCTTTACTCATTGATAAATAGTAAACATCATGGCCAAGTTTCTCTCCCCACCCCCCCAAAAACCACAACTTTCTTCTCATCATGCCTCTACTTCAATGACATCTGGATTCCATAAAAACTTCAATATTTCATAAAAACTTTCAATATTTCTAAGATACTAACTCTAAGGTACTGTTCAATAAATTAATTGTATCCTTACTTTATGTAGTTAAAATCTGCTTTCAGATTAATTGAGGTATTACTATTGCTTTTCTTTAAGTCATGGACCATATTTTGCCACTCCTGAACAGCAGACCAGTCAGCAATGGAAATGTAACATTCACATGCTTTGTTACCCAAGTAGTTTATAACTTCAGGTGAAGAGTCACTTGGCTTAGTCAGAACAGTTTTTCTAGTTTCTCCTGTGAAAAGAAAATATAGTATATATAACAAAAATGTTCATGCTTATGTATTTTAAAACAACAATTCTATTATTCAAATATAATTTCTATTGTCTTTTGTCAAGAAAAAGAATTTAAAATTAGATAACAGTTACATTATTCTTCTTTCACGTGTACTTTTTAAAACAGGCAAACAAAAAGAAACAGAAAACCAAACAGAACCTCTCAAAGGAGGTTTTGGAACATTTTAGCCCATATCTGTAAAGAAGCATCAAAACCATGAAAACAGAGCTAAATTAGGAACAAAGAAAGTCCCTTTTCAAAGATGAAACAGAATACTGTAACAGTCTCAGAAGTTAAACTCTGAGTTATGTCATAAATACCAAACCTTAAGTTATGAAGATCAAAAATAATTTTGAATTAAATCAATAATTTACGAAATATTTTACCTATTATTTTTAGTTTCATTCAGCTAGACCTCAGTACTGCAAACCCTCACATCTACACATACCATTGGTTTCAATGGCATTGAGCAGTTCACTTCAACTGCAGACAGAAACAGGTTTTCAGGTTTAAGAATTAGACACTATCATTACCATGGTTATATCATTGAGTGTTCTAATTTTGTGCCCATACAGTTACAAAATTATATTTCTCTTAAAAAGAAAAAAATAAATACTGACCATTCAAGGAATGCTTTGGGCTGGCATTATTCACACTGTTTGAATTGGCCAACTTGAGAACACTTTTGTCAAAGCCTGTTATGCAGCAATCCACTCCTGTCATGGAGCACAGGTGCTCCTGGTATTCCGCAGTTGCTTTTTCAAACCTTAAAAGGTTTAATAGCTTAGTCAGCATTTTACAGAACCAGTTTTCTTTTTTGGTAATTAGACTCTATTTTAAACGATTCTTTACCACAATACTCAAAAAAGTTCATGTGTCACCTTCAGAAGAAGAAAGGGATTAACTGGCTGAATTTCCAGGTTATAGAATAGAATAAAAGCTTTTCCATTCAGGTTTTAATGCCAAGTTCAAACCAAGTACAGATTGAAGGAGATAAATGATATGTGTCACACTTTTTACTTGAATGATTAAAGCTGAATACTGATTAACTACATATTATTTAATAGGGGATTGTAAGACTGAGTCTGAGGCAACAATTCACACCTTAAACCTGATATTTCTGAGAATCTTCTCATGTATTATTAGAAAGCTGCTTGTTATTTTAAGGAATGTTACGAAAATGGGCAAAAGACAGTTACAACATAAAACCTCATTTTTCTGTTTTGTTTGGGGATTTTTACATGGCAGGTAAATAATGAAAGGTGTCCCTTTTATTTCATAGGGAAGAAAGGATGCATTCCTTTAAGGAGATGAAAACACCAAAATGAAGGAATACCCTATCTGGAACACTGACCCACTTATTTCATCTGCAGTCACAGATTCTACTTCAACAGATGTAAAAGCCACTTTTTCAAAGCTGAACTAAACTGCAAAGCATCTCCCTCAGAGTTCCTCTCTTGGCAAACTGTGGCAGGTAAATCAGATCATGCCGTTGGTCAAAAACTTCATTGGAAAATACTTAATATTTTACAAGGGACGTTTACAATATGAAAGTAGCATTGTTGTGTACTGAAAGCAAAGAAAAAAGAATAGCTTAGGAAGACCATTTATATTCAAATTCTGGTAATTTAGTTAAAACTAGAAGTTAAAATAACTGAAAATGCTGGATGCACTAGGTATCTCTGAAAGACACAATGACTTTAATTGACATGGAAATTAGATCAGTAGCCTTGATTCATGCCACAATTTAAGATTCAGAGGTTGAGCTACGCATAAGAAGGAAAATCCAAGTTTGTAACATCCAGTTATCTGACAAAACGTACCGCCCTTCTGCTTGCTGAGCTACAGAATTGATCCAGGCAAGACTCTTCCCAACTACAGAAGACGACCAAACAGCGATACCCTGAATAGCTTCCGGACAGTGAAGCTCACATAATGCTTCTACCAGCATCATAATTGTCACTTCCAATTCATTTCCCTAAAATCAAACCAGAAGCTTAATTTAACAAATCTCATATAGAATCAAAGCGATATACATGGTTAAATACTTGGAAATGGTTAAGAAGTATTTCACTATATATCTCTATACGTGAAGTGCTCCCATTCACAGAACGTTAGGGGTTGGAAGGGACCTCGAAAGATCATCTAGTTCAACCCCACTGCCAGAGCAGCGTCACCTAGGGCAGGTCACACAGTGAATGCATCCAGGTGGGTTTTGAATGCCTCCAGAGAAGGAGATTCCACAACCCTTCTGGGCAGCCTGTTCCAGTGCTCTGTCACCCTCACCGTGAAAAAGTTTCTCCTTACGTTTACATGGAGCCTTCTATGTTCGAGTTTGCACCCGTTTCCCCTTGTACTATCACTGGAGAAGAGTCTGGCTCCATTCTCCTGACACTCACCCTTTACATATTTATAAGCATTAATGAGGTCATATGAGGCTCTGCATATCCATCCATTACTCTGCTTTTAGAAAAGCAGGGGAAATAAGGGGAGAGTATATGCTGTGACTCCACAGCCTAAAGGTCAACAGTTAGCAATCACGATGTGATGGTCTGTACCTATATGAGAATTTCTAGAGAAGCAGGAAGTAATAAATATCTATCAAACCTCCTTTGTTAAAATATTTAAACAAATCAAGTCATGTACTGAAGAAACTATTCAAGGTTTGACACTGCACTGCCATGAGCTCGGGAAGGCCTCACATGAATACAACAGAAGTTTAAGGAAGTGTAAGGAGAACCTTCCACTTGAAAAGAAATTGCTCAATTCAAATTGTGAACAAACTATAGCATTTAGTTATGTATAGTATTTGACCACATGTATACAGTAGATCCTAATACCCAACCTACAGTACCACTTCACCAGAAAAGTCTTCCACACAGAAGCACGAGTTTAAAATGTGGCTTTAGATAACATGATCTTTTACAGACCAGTTGGTTTAATAATTACTGATTGCCTTCGCTTAGTTCTTTTAGAATATTGTGGGAGTATTTTTGTAATAGTCTACAGAGTTTGAAGAGAGAGTACCTGAGAGAGACTATTATTGGTTTTCATTTCTGTGAGTAAATCAAACCCATGCCTGACTGTCACAGCAGGCTGGCCAGCCAGCAATCCAACTCTCATGATGGAAAGTCTAATCCGCGTTAGCCAATCTTGGCATGTCTGGCGATTAGTATAAAAGAATGTCCTGATAACCTTCAGAGACAGAAAAGATAAGTTTTACAATACCATTCTTCTGTATGAATCAAAATAGTTACATTAAGTACTTAATAATTACATCAGTCAAAGTCAGGACAGGTTTCTTTTCTCCAGTGGAGTATTAAATTGAGAGATGAAGAAACAGGTAAAATGATGTATCTTTAGCTTTATTAATGCAGATGGCCTGAAATAATGCATAGCACACAACTGGCCAGGCATACTGCCAAGCTCAAAGTCTTCAAGTGAACTGATAATAAATTATATATTACTGTCATGTCAAAGTCTGGTAATTTAGGTGCTTACTTCAACAGTGAAAAATGTTTTGCAGTTAGAACTACTACAAAAGGGCACGTTGTTTGTAAATAATGATTAAATTCCTCCAAAAGCAAATTTAAAGCCTCAAGTAATTGTGTCACTTTGTAACAAGACTTCTCACATTCTACAAATAAGTGACTGTTATAAAACAGAGATACTACAGACTTGCTTGATTTGTGCGACTATACAAGCTGGTACTCCAGAAATAAATCCTGGTTTCACGTGTTCTCTAGGAATAAGCCAAAGTAAAAGCCATACAAATTAAGAGTCTCAGACTTTGAGAAGTACTTTTGAAGTTCCATGGTTAAGACCTGAACAACCCTGAAAACACTATTCATGCAATAGACTGTTTCAAGGAACATCAGCACCCCAAAACAAACAAACCTTGGGTGGAGAGGTAAGAGCATTGGCACATCCTTCATAAGCATTGTACATCAATTTTTCCAAGTTCTCCAGATACTGTAGAAGGAGAACAAGCCTAAGCTGGTTGCTGCTGTGTCCTTCATCATTATCTGCAGTAGTCCACTGGCTAACATCTTGGTCAGGGTTTAATGTATGGGCTGCAAGACTCCTAATAATACCTACGTATTTTACCAAAAACAGAAAAAAAGTTACCAGACAGTATTTTATTTAAAGATGTTAAGGTATAGCAATGCTAAAGTAAAATCTCTCAAAAGTTAATAGTGATTACACAACTGCTCTTCTGCCACTGTATTTCTTCATGTGTCCATAGCATGCTAAAAATCTATAGCCACTGACAAATAAAGGCATTGTGCATCTTGCCTTGGACATGAAGTTCTTAACTGCACAACCTTACCCAAAAATTTCCATGAAGATAAACTACCTTTTTTACATTACCTTCAATTGTTTGAAACGTGTCTTGAGCTCTACCCAGAGGGGTTCGTAACTTCGAAAGAACAGTAAATTGAGCTGCTTCCCAAACAGCCCATTGCCAAAGAACAGCATCAGTCTTCAACAGATTACGAGGGATGGTTGGTTGTTCTCTCTTGTCTAGTCTTTGACAGCTATAGAATAATCTTTCCAACCAATTATCCTTCCTAGAAGGAAACATCAGTACATTAGCACAAGTTTGAGGTAACAAGTTTATACTGCACACACTTCAGCTGCCTATTGCTCTCAAACAAATCTCTCACAGGATTATTTCCAAGAAGCAATGTACATAGGCAAATATACAAAAAGGTGTGTATTTGAAAATATTTATCAATACTTGAGATATGTAAAAAACCCCACAAAAAAACACATAAAACAACCCAAACAACCAAAACAAACAGGAAACCAACCAAAATAAAAAAAAAGCCAACCAAAAAAACCAAAACAAAACCAAAAGCCCCAAATGAACAAAAAACAAAACCAAAAACAGTTGAATGTAAAGCAACATAATTCATAAATTTAACTAAAAATTGTAACTAATTGTAGCTCAGAATTGCTTACTGTAAATTCAGCATCCATGGATTTCAGTTTTAAAAGATGTTCTTACCCAGTTCGATGAAAGTTTCCGTATAAAATAAAACTAATAACATCAGAGAAATCCTGTGGGTGGAATGTATTACTTGGAGCTTTGCTCATATGACTTCTTATAGCCAAAGAAATTTCTTGTATTTCTGTGTGGGTACGGTTACTGCAGAAAGGGAAAAAACAAAACCAAAGAAAACCACACCACACCCCATGTTATCATGTACTTGAATAAATAAAAGTTGTACAAAAAAAAAGCTATACACACACACATACATATAATATATGCAATGTCTGGAAATAAGTTTACTCTGATATTAAAACAAAGTGCTTTAAGAGTTCAGGTCTTTCGAGAGAAATTGCACAACATAATATTGCTCAGGCTCTGGATAACATGGATCTCACAAATATTAGTATTTGTTGCAAGAAGTGCTGCATAGTTTATCAAATTTGTCGATTACTTTATGTACTACCTACTGCTATTAAACCTGTAACAAAGTAGAATAGATGGCAAGACACTTCATGCTTTTTGATTTTAAATTAAGACAGTATGATGACATTCAACTGTCATCATTTTTCAGATAAATGTCACTGAAAAAAGCCACTAAACCATTCTCTGTATTGAAGCTAACCTGAACAACTTACCTCAACACAACATCTAAAGGAATTGACTTCAGAAGTTTTCCAAAACTTTGCCTTACACGAGCACCGCTATGTACTAGTTGAACACGACACACATCAACACACCTGCACCACCAAGAAGGAAAAATGTTAGTAATATTTGCATTAACAGCATAATTCAAATAACGGACAGAATTCTGTACAGGTACCTTTGTAAAAGGTCATCTGGGAGAGAGGAAGACAGGGCATGGAGGCTACTACATGCTTGAAGACAAATGTTCACATCTTCCAGAAGGGCTGAATTAAGGATTTGAAAAAAAACCCAAAAAAGTTATTCTTGCTAGAATTAGATAACTTTTGCATTACTCTGGTTGTGGGAGAACACAGAGACATTTCTACAATATAGCTAGTAGGAGGAGACACAGGCTTTAAACAATACTTCTGATTTCGTAGACTGACTTTACTATAACAAGTAAATGCTTAGTGACAAAAAGTCACTCTTGCTACATGTTACTTATGGGCCTTTACTGGTGGCTGACATATTAACCCTTCTATGGTCTCCATACCTTGGCATTATACACAACAGAGTTCAGTAACAAAAAACTGAAGTTAGTAACTCCTGGCCTTGGGATGTTACTGCTCTTACTGATATTATGTTACTAAAAACATTTGTTCCCATATTTCTATTGAAATCCAAAACAATGTATCGCATTATGGAATGGCTCCACAACCTTTGATAAAGTAAAATGCAATCTTACAGTAAGATTTGGCACATCACTGACATTTTGGTAGATAAATTTCACAGCCGCAAATTATTATTTTAAGAAAATTGTTTGTAGAAGTAATAGGTAGGGATACATGTGAGAAAAATTACAGCAAAGAGTGTGTTTGCACAATACAGACAGGAAGCACCCCTAAAAGTAAATGAATTAAGTACAGTTACAGCTATCAGTGGTATAATGACAAGATCACTTACATATTTAATTATGCCACGTAAAAGACAGTTAATAAGTAAAAATAAGCAGTATCTTACTGTTTGCCAATAGTCCTTTACAAAACTTATGAAAAGATGGGAGAGAAAATAATGGTGCATATGTTTCTGATTTTTTCATCAGAACAGCCACTTCCAAAGCCCATGTCATCAGTAGCTTCCTTCAAAAAAAAAAATAAAAGTATTAGTCACTCTATACAATCACAGAAAGATACCTTTCAATATGACTTGAATTACAGATGAGTATTATATCATAACGCATAGTTTTAAAACAAAAAGGTTCATAACATGTAAAAAGCCCCTAGCTTTCACAGTATTTTGGTAAAACAGTAACTATTGTTAAACATTTTTTCTTCAGTGAAGTTTGATAGCTCTGCTTTTACTGTATAGAAGATTTCTATTTTTCTAGTTCTCATGCATAAAAATAAGCAGCTATGCTTTCCACAGGTATGTAATTATTCATACTGCAAAAACCCAAAATACTTGACTGGTTAAATTTACCCTAAGTTTTACAGATTAAAATTATCTTAGTTTTTAAATTAAGGCATTCTACTGGAAACAAACCAACCTCCTGATTAACAAGAAAATGTTAGTTACCTGGTATCTTGAGTAAGGTTATCCTTCTTAAGCAGTAGCCCCAAAAGATTCAGTATGATTGAGAAGTGTTTTTTTGTTGCTGTGGTTACAGTACTTATAACTGCTCCATCAAACAGAGAGGGAGAGGAAGAACTGAGGCTACTAGATATGAAATGGTCGTGCCTGAAAAGGCAAGGAAAAACATGAAATATAAAACCACCCCCAGATTAGGGATACTTCCTTTAAGCACACAGGAGGGGGAAAACACAATAGCAAACCAACCAAACAAAAACCCAACTGAAAACCAGTAGCAGTAAAAGTTAATGTACACCCATACAGTAACCACATTATATCAAAACCCAAGTATTTTGATCCCTGGCCTTAAAGAACAAAGCTACAATTTTACATCATTCCATGCAGCCCAGTAACGTGGTTTCAGGTGTGGCTGGCATCAAATGGTTAGTGAAAAATCATGAAAACCAAGAGTAACAGTTAAACTAGTTATTCCCTTACTTTGACATTTTGTAGTAACAAGGTCCAAAATGCATTGAAATCTGTTATTTATATTTCATTACCTCTCAGAGATCTCAATAAGCAAAACAGCAAATATTCTTTCCTCATTTACTTTCAGTAGAGCTCTCCCTCAGTTATCTCTATTCACACACAAGACTCCTAATTTCCCTTTGAATAAAATGGCAAATTTTAAGCCGAGATACAGACTCTCTGCAATTAAAGTATAACCTCATTAGGGAAGTTTGGCCAAAAGCTTAATTGTAATAGCTTATTTAAATGCATCCTTCCAACAATAGATTCTATTCAGATGAGTCTGTGCTAGCGCTCTTAAAATACTGACAAATTATTGATCTTCATACCTGGAACAGTGTGAATATAATGTATAGAGTACTGCATACTGGACAGCAGGAAAATGAACTGCTATGTCACCATGAACAATCATCAGATTTTTACTCAGTAGTGCAAACACAGTCGGCGAAAGGGCCCACATCTATAAAACAATTGCAACATAAGCAAAGAAACATAATAAATAGAATCTACTTTTAAGTGCAGTTTGCATACCATTAATTATTGTGTTTTGCTTCCTCCTGAGGGAAATCATTTCACTGTATTAATTTTCTGACCTTAATTGTAACTATTTTCTTTCCCCTTTTTAAGTAACTTGTTAAAAGTGGTCTGTTTTTATTTGGAAAGATCTGGATCGAGTGTTTTCACATGGCTGATATATTAGAGGACACAGTAAAGCTGGTTTTATC
The DNA here is from genome assembly GCA_024336885.1 of Actenoides hombroni. Lineage (NCBI taxonomy): Eukaryota > Metazoa > Chordata > Aves > Coraciiformes > Alcedinidae > Actenoides > Actenoides hombroni. The sequence goes on along the minus strand of WUAM01000103.1, from coordinate 396,008 downwards.
TGTCTAGCTTTTCAAGCAGAATTACTATGACAATGTTCGAATCTATCCATTAACAACCACGATAAGATGCTCTTCTTTACAAACTGCTTTTCATTACACACTAACTAGAGATAAAATCCACCCATTCTATTTCCCAAGTTTTAACACTGGAATTTTTTCTACAGCGTTAGTTAGGAAAGAAATATGATCATTTTAACTATATTTATGTGCAGTACTGATGAAATACTGTAAGGTAGATTTTAAGTAAAAAAGTGGTTTTGCACTTACTGCACAAACTTTATCTGTAGAGTTTTTACTCACCCCAATTAATGAGTTTTTAGCATTTCCAATAGTACTTAGAGCACTGAGGTCAAATATAACAACAAACTTTGCATTATCCACATTGAATATATGCTTCTTGAAAGAGTCATGCTGGATTTCAGAACAGGCCTCAGGAAGATGTAAACTATAGAGAAGACTATTTAAACCACAGGTCATTTCTCCTAGAATCAACCTGTAAGCAGTCTCCAAAACAGGAATGTTCTTCAGGCTCAGTACAGCTTGGTATACAGCATGAGCTGCTGCAACAACCTTGAAAATATAAAATAATTACAGCAATGATTGATTAGAATGAAATCATAAAATATATTATTCACAAATGAAGAATTTGGAATGACGCTTCTTCATCTATGAATAGCCTACTCTGATACACATACCTATCTTCACTTTTCTGTAGTTAAGTACTACTTATGTACAAAAATCTATTAATTACTTTCTGGATCATCCACATAACACACTGAGCACGAAAGTCACATCCACTAAGGACTTCTCTATCTGGTATGATGGCCAAATTATCAATTCCTTAGCAAATCTAAATGCCAAAACCAAGAACTAGCCACATCTGCCTTTTCAGAATTTTCACATGCAGAGTTAAAAAAAAATACTCAAGAGTTTTACATTTTAATAAATATGTTCTAGGAAATATATGAAGGCTGTTGTAATACACCTGTAGAAGTCTCCTACTCTTACCTCTTTCTCCTTATGATAACGAAGAACAAGTAGTTTAGACTCTGGTATAAATAATTTCTCTACAAATGACGATGGCAGTTTTGTATTTATTTGTTCAACAATCTGGGGATAAAAACAAAATGATAAATAACAATTTCAATTATTTTTTTTTAGAATAGATTATTAAAAATTAAAATGCTGTTTTTCTTGTATACACTGTATCTAGAAAAAAACGCTTCCCAGCAATGCAAGTATTTTGTATTTGCTTTTCCCAAATTCCCATTTAGAGAATCAGTTCTTTTCAGGCCTTAACAGCAAAGCCAAGAGAGAAAGTTGTACAATTAATTTAGATTGATGTGTGTTTAAGAGTTTGGAATCTACATATTAAGAACTAAGTTCTGAAGAAGTCCGATTTCACAGATCAAGGCATTAGTAGGTAAATAGAACATATTAAGCACTAAGATTCTGAAATTCAAGAAGTGGTATTATTCAGCTGCAGATGCCAGAGAACAGCACTGTCCAATAGTCAAGCCAAACAACCAGAACACAAAAAAAACAAAACCCAAACCACAAGCACTCAGTCTAAAATTAAATGCCATTTTATCCACATGACAAATGCATAAACAAGCTACTAGCATAAGCTTTACAGAAAAGAATACAAGCATACAATAAGAGAAATTTCTTGCTTATGATCAGGAAAAGAAGAGTTAAATATCTAATACACAAAAAAAATCAAGGTTGCTCAGAAAATAATATTTTCCAATGCAAAAACTGCAGTAATAAAAATATGTACAAACCAGTGTCAACAGATTCAGGACTGAAATGATATAATCAGTGCCACAAGTCTGACAATTTTCCATTTGATCTAATCCATACGTGACAACCATGTCACAGTGTATGGTCATACTTGGATCTAGGCTGCCAAGTAAAACACCAACACACTCATTGGCAGCTGTAAGTACGGCTTCAGAAAAGAATATTTGGTTTGCTGCAGTCACACATCTCATTACTCTGTACAGAACCTGGAAAATTAAAAACACACCTAAATTAAACTCCATTAAAAATAGACAAGCACTACAAACTATTTAATTATATTCACATCCACTTGATATCCTGTCCTATCATCTACTCTGAAGCTTGGTAAATTCTGTCACTAGAATATTTCAAATAACACATGTCACGGTATTACACTTCAGGAGTATAAGAAAAAACAAACCTTAAATTCCCTGATTTCCCTAGAAAACCTAAATTCCTGTCCACTTCCAACTGATGTCAACACAAGTCTTGTAATAGACTAGTTTTCTTCTCTCGACCTTTTATCACAAGAATCCTCATCAGATTAAGACACAAGTTACATAACTGTCTTAGCTTTAATTGGGAAATCCAGACATTTATCAGAGAAATTTTGCCCCTCAGAAAACTCTGAAAGGGTAGAAATTCCAGTTGTGCAGCTCATGCAGCAACAAGATTTTTGACTGCAGGTTTTCTTCTGTGTTTTTTGTTTGGTTGGTTTTGGTTTTTTTTAAAGCATGTGCATCCTCTACAGTTCCTGTTACAGAGGTATAGCAGCTACTTAACATATTATATAATATTTATTTTTATACCATCCTGTACTATACTATAGAACAGGAGGACTTTGTATCAGATTTTACAGGTACAATTTCATAGATTAAAAACCCCTACTATTTTATAAAAATCAAACTCATAATTTGAACTCAGTCTTTATAGCACTACAGCAATCTGAATAAATGGTAACATCATGGTTACAAAAACAACATAAGCATAACCCCAGCTGCTTGAAGTTAAAATGCCTGAAAAAGTTCGTTTCTGCTATACATGACTCCAATGTACCACTAACAACCTCCACACCTTAATATTTAATAAAATACATCTACTCAAAAGCTGAGCATATACATAGTTATGTGAAATTCACCAAACCTGACTGAACTGAACCGTGAACAGCATCATTAAGTGGTGATAAATCATGTCAGCGGCAAAGAAAAACAAAACCTAAAAACTTGAGTTCTTACATCAGTTACATATGCTTCTGTAATTGGTGGTCCTCTAATTGGGCTGAAGCGCTCCCCAATACTCCTCACCACGGTACTGAAAACCCGAAGAAGTGCAGCCAGTTTAGGCAGTGATACTGAAGGAGGAGGAATATCTTCATCTACTGATTCCCCAGAAGCCACATGGCTGAGGTCCTACAGCACAAAAGTTTTACATATCAGTACATCATTAACAGTTATAATACATGCATAAGATCAAAATGTGAAATGGAAAATACTTCATCTATGCCTTCTCCAGATATATTATAAATACTACCCAATTATAGATATACTTATCCAGTATCTCTAACTTCCATACATACAAAGATGGGATATTGGCACACAATGATGAACAAGTCACAGAGAAGTAATGAGATGCTCCTCACTAGTTTAGATACTGAAACGGAGCACTCAGACTGTATCTTTTAAATTAAAACAGAGGCTCACAAAATTCCTGGCCCCTGGGACACAATCATCCATATTGCTGCAGTTGTAACTGTTGTCTGCACACTGCTACCATCTTCCAAACAATTCTCATCCACAAACTGGAGTCAGGATGTTACAGTGGCCATTCCCACCACACTGTTTACATGCAGCTACCTTGATCTGGAGACCATGAGTTTACTAGCAGCCTCCTTCATGCCAGCTGGCACTTGTGCCTGGGAACATTCCCAGAAGTGCTGATCTCATTAGTATAGATATAGCCTTGGTCTACCCCACTGCCAGACAAAACACTCACTAGCTGGAACCACCTCCTCCATGAGGTAAGTTAACACATGTTATCTTAAAACTCTTCCGTGACTAAGAATACGCACATTGTCCCGTGCAGCAGACAAGCTGATAAGCAGCGACTTACTGCACTCTCTAATCACTTCCAACCCTGTGCCTACAGTCACAGCAGCACAGGTTTCTGGGGGCTTCACACTGACAACGAGGTCTGTGAAGCCCAACTCTTAAAGCTCTACCATCAAAAGCCTTGGTGTACATACAAGTACGCTAATACAATCAAATTATTTATTCTGCTTTGAGTCAACCTGACTATACTGGAAGTACAATTTCACCTGTAGGATCTGCATCTTAACTTATATAATATAGCATAATCTAGTTATAAGCTTATATATACACAATATACTTTAAGAGAATGCTCCCTCCAAAAAACAAAACTCTAATGACAGCATCAGATAAATTCTACACCCGTTAACTAAGTAAAAGTTACAAAATCAAAACAAAGCATGTTAAATATACTTTCACTTTCTATCAGTTCCTGCACAATATAATCCAATACTTTTTTTTTAGTTAAAAAGACAGATTTACCATTAATCTATGGAAGCATTAAGAATCCCTCTCCCCCTAACAGTCACTATATCTGAACAACTCTGAAGTTGGACAATTAGAGAAAATATCAAGGAAAGACCACAAAAAGTCTTCACTGCAGCCTTTTAAAAATGAAGACATTCCTATCTGGTTAATTGTTTTTATTTTCATTGTAACATGATCTTCTCAGTCAACAATGGCTGAAAGACTGGCTTTGATACTGTTTAAGTAGTTCATGAGTATTTGTATAGAACTGTCATTGTACATGCCTTAAGTACACTCTGTAATTTGATCCTCTTTTCGCTACGAAAACAATATGAGTTTATTTTTCATAAACATAATACATCCATAAGAATCACAGCTGTGGATTTATGAAGAAATCCGTAACGGTTAACTCTGCTACACACCATAAAGTCTTCTTTACCTCAGCATAAGCTTCCATATCTTCTAAAAACTGACCCAAAAGCGTAGTAGAAAAAGTAAGATCAGCCACCCAAAATGGCTCCAAGCTCTGCAGCCATCCTGTATAAGAATACCACGGCAATTATAACAGAGGAACAACAAAACGTGAAAATTAAATCTAGTTGCATATTGCTGAAGTAAAAGTTGCTAAGGTAAGCGAAGGTCATCGGCATGAAAATTTAACAGAAGCTGTTTTAAACATAAATATGAATTGTATTTCCCTCTTTTGTCCCTTAAAATAAATTTAAGGTTCAGCCCTGCCCTACAGCAGTTAATTAAGGACCCAATTACTTAAATGCCAGTAAAGTATCTTTAAGACAAAGATTTTCTAAAAGTACATGAAGAACATATTAACATCTATAAACTTCTTAAAAATTGTTCAAAAGTTACAGAAAACAATTTAGGTTTAAATGTAACCTGAATAAAGCACCCCATTTTTCCAAATATTGCATAAAATGCCAAACACAAATTTAGTTCAAAAATTAGCAACAAAGTCTCTTGGTACACTGCCAGATGTCAACTGCCATCTCAGCAGGACCAGACTCTGCAAGACCAAGTGGATTACATTAGTGACTCTTGGGACAAACTTACCAGACACCTGTTGCGTCAACGAAGGTTTCTGAGTGTGATCTATATGCCACCCAACCAGTATGTCCACTGTGTCCTGGAAAGCAATTTTGAAAAGAGGTTAATTACCCATCTGTTGCACCAACATTATCTAAGTGAGAAAGAAAATACAGAGGACAAAGTAAGCTTACCCTAAAATTCGTGCTGAAAATGTGCGGGTAGCATCGGGACACCAAAAGGATGCATTTGACACATTTGCACAGTAACTCTGGTGTATCCAAATTTTCTAGAATGGACTGCAGGCTGGTCATTACAAGCTAAAAAGTAAAACAAAGCCACTAGACACCTCAATTCATTAAAACAGCGTGTGAAGAAGTTACAGTATTAGACACACATTTATTCAGTGTTGAACACTTCTAGCAAACTATGATTCAAACAACAGAAGCATCTCAATACTCTTTCTGCAGGAAGGAAAAATGTAGAAAGCATCACATATATCACATGAAAATAATAATTTCAAGTGGGAATTTGCTTGAAATACAGCAGACCCAGGTTCAAGACTTGGGGACGCTGTGTTATTTAATTCTTCAGCCACAGAATAACTAGCTGTGCTAAGTTCCTTTTTCTCCTGCTGAAGCTTTTTGGCTCTGTAAAGTAAATATTAAATTGGAGCACAGACCTGGACATACTTGTTCTACACTCAAAATAACAGACCCTAAAACTTAAACCAGAGAACCAAATTCATCCGCACACATCCTACTCCCTCTCAGTCCTCATTACAATTCAAATTAAAAATTGTAAATAGGATGTAGCACAAAGCAATCAACAGGTTGGGGTTTGTGTACCATTCCACTTGAGTTCTCTTTTTGCTTTCAACAAGATTCTTCCTCTTGGAGGTGCAATATATATTAAAAAGTTGCATCAAAATATATACCAATCTACGAAGACTTGGCATTCCTTTCTAATCCAATCAGAATCAAAGAATCCCATTTAGTCAGAAAGTTCCCTCCCATTTGTAGTTCTATTTACTTATTATGTCAGCATAGCAGTACTTACTGTTCATACAGTCTAAAAAGTTGATTAAAGCGTTGCACTGGAAAAATCATTAATAATCCTGTTTTAATTTGTAGTCTTACCTGCATTAAAGATGAAAAGGCTTTCTTTTCTCCTACTGTCTCTAGTGCTTTGTAGGTTGCACACAAATAAAGAAGTTTAACTTCTTCTTTTGTGGATGAGCTGAATTTGCTAAAAATCCATTTAAAGATCTTCTCAGCCTCATAGCTCAGAGAAGCACAAAGAAGGCCAAGACAGCAAGCTCCTTCCTGTCTCAGTTCTTGAAGCAATTTGCTACTGTATTTTTAGAGAAAAAAAAAGAAACATGGAATCTCCAGGCATGAGAGTAGAATAGAAGATATTATGAACAAATCAAAATGTTTTCTAAAGCAAAAACAAAAACCAACCAAACGAAAACCACATATATATATATATTCACATGATTGAAGCTGCTTCTCTCCTATTGGCAGCAACAATGAAGCTAAAATAAAAATTAATAAACTGAAAAATTCCATGAAATTATTTCTATAGAATAAATCAACTTTGAAAAGGTATGTAATAAATAGGCCCTTCTACTTGCAACACACTACCCAAGAAAGAAAATTCTTAACATACAGCTGACTTTGGGTAATAAAACTGAACTAAGCACCAGAAAGCCCAAACATCTGAGCTCCCTCTACGTATGTTCTTAGGTGGATGTAAATGAATTAGATCAGCTTGTAAAAAAAACCAACTTAAGTTCAACTTGCAAGCCAGACAACCACAGCAATGCACTACTACAAGTGATTAAATACAGCTGAGACAGACTTCATATTACCTACAATATAAAAGCCACACTTGTGCATTCAAGGTCTCTCCATGTGAAGCGTACTCCAGACAGTCTAACAGTGCTGTTAATATGCCTCAGAGAGTCTTAACTCTCCCCAAGTTCCATCCTGTTACTGCAATGTCACATCTATGCAAAATTAGTGAATGACATTTCTTTCTACCCTCCCCCCCCTCTTCCATTTCATTTCTATACTGAAATCCAAACCTAACACCATCACTGTTTTCCTGTTCAAACTGCTCTTTCAAACCGCTTCGTTTTTCCAGCTTACCTTTCGTTGAGTACATCATGAATGGCAGTCAGGATATTATCCAGTTGTTTAACTAGTACCTACAATATAATATACATAAGCATAATAATGGCACACTAACTCCTGCAAACTAGTTCCTGTTTACACCCACATTAAAAACACCACTGCCAATTCTGTTTGCTAACAGAATGCTATTATGCTTTCCATGGGCGCTGCAGACGAGCACGAACTATATTAAGCAATACCGCAATATTATCCTACTTGTTACATTTCATATTTATTTACAGGAGCCACGAAAATACACTGGCAGCCTGCTATCAAGGTTTGTTCTAAGTTTAGTTCTTGCTGATAACATCATATCACAAATGTAAGACTTGTACAGCTCATCAGAAGAGTCTCCCGAAGACCCGGTTTCCTACACTAATAACCAATTCTATTGGCAGAATATTTAATACAATCTGAAATATTAAAATTTCTCCTTGGGCAATTGTGACTTTCAGAGAAACAGACTCCTGTTTTGGGGGAATGAAACATTATTGATGAACCAGTGCTTCTCAGTAAACATAAGCCAAAATATTTGGTTTCCTAATATGCACTAAACAAACCCACCACCTTAGCAACTAAGATATTAACAAGAAGTCTTCCGGACAAGCTAATAAAAAGGTTTGTTCTCTTCATAATAATTTTTAACACAATGGATGCTATCTAGTTTTTAAGTTTTGAGCAACAGCTCTCCAGGGAGGAAGGTGAGAAAGATCCACATGCTTGGCCCCTCAGAACTTACAAGGACATCTTAAAAATACGCCTGGTATCTGCAGAAGAGGCTACAGAAGACAGGAGAAGGCACCTATACAACTGAGAAGCTGGAGGACAATGCCATTACTTTTGTTTTAGTTCCTTTTTCCTCTATTTCCTTGCTGAAGGATCCAGAGGATACCGCTAAGACAAGTCAAAAAAACCCAAATGCATGCCATGTTTATTCCTGCAGCTCATGCACTCAGTAGTTTGCTTTAAGGCAATATGTCATAAGTAATCAAGCAATGAAAAATTTCCTGAATGCCAGAAAAAGGACAGGCAATCCAGGAATATACTTGGCTTTGTTGTGGAAGGAAACTGGTATATACAACATGCTCTTTGCAGACATATCCCAATACTCAGATTTTTCAAAATAGAGTTTTACAAACCAAGAAATACTCCAGTGCTACAGAAAAGTAAAAAATACTGACCAGTTTGTTTTCTGGTTGCTGAATGAATTCTTTCAGTTGCTTTACAGTAGCCAGTCTTCGGTCTCTGTCGTCTTCCCGAGTAATCCTCCGAAGAAGATTTGACAGTCGAGACTCATCAGAATAAGACAACGATCGCTCTGGAAAAGAAAAGGCAATTATTTCTTTTCTCTGCAGCAATAACATGTGTATTGTCTGAAATGTGTATTTGTGGACTCGATAAATGATAATAATTTGAGAAAAAAAACTTAGAAAAATCCTGGTTTAGAGCTATTAAAGAAAATTAAATGTGAAATGTAATTTAACTACCAAAATATTTTATTTCTTCCAGTGCACAGCCCAGTACCTGGGTGGAACTCCTTGAGAACTAAAGCAGAAGTGGTTTACTTCTGACTGAATATAAAAACAAAAATAACTCAACAAATAGTATTTAAAGGAAACCTTGGGGAAAACCAAGATGCTTCTTGAAGCAAAGAAACATATTTAAGCTCAAGCAACTACCAAAAAACAAGATTTCCTCTACCATTTTAGCACATGAACAACAATTAGGAATAATCCTCCAAGAGCTAGCAGGAATCTGCTTTGAAAAAGAAGACAGATCTACTCACTCTTTATTGAGGAACAAAAGTACACAGTGTGCAGAGGTGCACTGGTTCTTGATTTAAGATCTCTGCAAAGTCCTCAAAAAAGTCCCCCATCCTATCCCTAAAAACGTTGCCTAACTCTTCAGTGTTAGATGAAAAGTCAACAGTAACTATAAACCTTGAATTCATCAAATCCACATCTTGCAACGTTTTAGTGTTGTCTCCTCTGCATTTTGTTTTGGTTTTCTAATCTCTTCACAGAAAACTGGAATTTATTTTGAACGATGGCTGTGCTGTTCCACACACATGCATAAAAAAACAATCCTAAAACCAGAACTGTACAAGTAGAATTACCACCACAAAGGTTACCAGTATGAGTGAAACACATATTTCACTGATTCTAGAACAAGCATACTGTTCAAAACTCTCTCCTAACAGCAGCTTCATTTTTATTCAGTTAATATCTGATGAACATTAGCATTGCTCCCTAAGAGTGTTAGCTGAGCCATAATAACCTAAAAATAAATTGAACTCAAAAAGAATAAGCTACTCAAGCTATACTGATCACAGCACTAAACACCTGTATGACTTCCACTTTGTGAAAAATCAGCAACTGAAAGCCTGGAGGGGGAAAAATTTAAAAAAAAAAACACAAAAAACCCAAACAAAAAAAACCCCACATCACAAAAAAAACCCCAAACAAACCAAAAAACCAAACTCAAACAGCCACATGCTAACTCACAGCAAACTGTTAAAAAAACCTGTTTCATGAATACCCTAACAAGAAAATATAGAATTTAAAAAATAAGATCCTGTTGCAACATAATCCCACTGTATTTTGAAGATAAGAAAAACCAAAATGACTTGCTGAAGCCTACAATAATCCCAAAGATAGTCCAGTTAAAAAGGAGGAACTCTTGAAATCTGTCATCTAGAGGACAGAATATGTACAGATGCATACAAGTCACAAGCAGTGACTTCAGTCATCCAAAATTATAGTTCCTAACATTATGGTGTAAGAGGTCCTCACATACCTAAGAGAACAGTCTGAATTTTCTGCCAGTACTAACTGGCAATAAATTCCTGCACAAACCCACTACCAGAAATATTATTTACACAGAGTTCTCTATTTCCTCTGCATAGCCATAACTTGAGACACTTGAGACACATTGAATAATTTGCATATCAAGATACCAGAATGGGATTATAAAGTCTGAGTTCAACCCATTCCAAAGATCTGGCTTTTGCGACAGTCACGTCACCACTTACACTTCAGTTCTTCCACCCACAAAGCACACTGAAGACTCTTCACCTTTTGTCTCCTCTGAAACATAAATCCCCAAGGAGACACATCATGTCCTCATCCGTTTATAACGTGCCTGGCGTAAAGCAGTCACAGTTTTTGCCAGGGGCTCAACTACCACTTAGGGTAAGTGATGCAACAAATGACAGCGCTCAGTCACAACAAAGTTTCTATTTTCATTCAGAAGTCCCTGGAATAACTTTCTTCTTAAAAACAAACAAACAAAAAACCAAACAACTAAACAAAAAACAAAACTATGATTTAAACCCAAATAATGGGAAAAGCAAAGCAGCTTTCTGTCTCAAAAACACGTGCCCAGCATTCTTGCACCCTCTTGCAACTCCTGATTTTCTCTCACCACATCTCCCGAGACCTTGCCCACATTCTTATGATGCCTCCAGTTCCCTCCTGGCCTTTAATCCTCAGCTGAGCAAGAGGGAGCATGAATTGTGGCTGGTTCCGGAGTACACATCTACTGACTAATCAGCTGGTATGATGTGATGACTAGTTGACCTGCAGGCCAGTGAGAACAGATAACTGTTGAGCTCACCGTTGCAGGTTTTCCCACACTAGAGACTCATACATTAACAACTTTTTATTCAGGCATCAATTTTCAACTAAATTAAGAAAACTCCTTGCAGCCCCTGATCTCTCTGCCAAATCTGGCTCACCTGAGTAAGAGTTCCAAAGCTATTTAAAGGCAACTGGAAGACTGTGAGCATAAGCCATAGAGTCAAGAGATCTGCCTAACCTATGAAGGAAGTCTCAGTGCAGGGAACAGTAAATACAAGGTGACAGTTTCCATCATCATCATCATCTAATCATGTATCCAAAAAAAGGAAATCCATACATATATGGCCTAATCATAGCGAACTTCTTTTCATATCCTGATGACAAAGAGAAGCTGTGAGAAGAGATCCTCTTTTCCTGAAGAATCTGTGGCATCCTTACCCTGTGATTTCCTCATGTCTTTTGTGGCTAAAGCACGATTCCCATGCGGAACACTGGTAAAATCAGGATTGGTCACATTGTTAACTCTCAGCTCTTGCCCCAACGACTTCCGACCATAAGTATTTTCCCCAGATCCTCCATTGACACTGTAGCCACCTGTGGAAAAAACAATGTGCGATTAAAACAGGCTACCAGACCACCTTTAGTAGCCTAGTATGTTAGGAGTTACTCAATTCATATGCAAATTAGCAGCCCTATCCTATACCACCTTCTTTAGCTTCCTTTTTCACTTTCACATGCAAAAATGTTTGGTTATGCTCTGTTAGTTTCCAAGTCATATACTCAAAATCTAAACAAGTCTTTTTTCTAAGCCTATGAAAAACCTCCACTGCAGGGAAGTTCAACATCAATTTTGTTGTATTTTGGTTCTTCTTATGATTACTTTTGGCCCTGTATTTTACAAGGCCCTTTCTGCCAAACTGCTAGTACAGATGGCTAGATACCTTCACTTACTTGCTCCTTGATTATGCACAGATTTCCACCCTGTTTTTGTTATAAATCCACCACACAGGCTCAGTAAAATAGCCAAAAGAAAAAAAAATAGAAAGCTTTTAAAAAGCCACAGATTATTTATGTCTACATATTGAACAACTCTCCCTAAACATTCAACAGTCAGTGTTTTCACACACTAATTAAATTAAGCTCAAGTCAACAATCTCTTGAGATACCAAAGATGGTACATCTTTGGGAGCAATATAAAACAGAAATAAAAGTGTCATTTTTCAGCAATTCAATTATTTTTACTCCTAGATCACAAGAATTTACATACTCAAATGTTGAAACCAAAGACTTTTCCAGTCTGTCACATCACCTTAAGGGACGGGTTCTTCCTCTGCAGTATTGTGGAGAAATGAAAGTGTGCCCTGAACCTGCCCAATGCTTCACTCAATGTATTGGAATTCACTTTCAAGGCAGCTGTGCAAGCAGCTTTCCAAAGTGACCTTTCTGCCCAAGACAGGGAAGAATGAACTAATAAAATTAAACCCAAAACAACAAAAGATAGGCAAGACTTCTTTCAGAAAAGGTATTTCCACAGTTCCACCTGCATCAGTGTATAAAAGAAAATCTGAGGAAAAAGAGATGTGGCTCTCTTTACAGAAAGGCAGCCTACTGAGACTATGGGATGGATTACAAAAAAAAACATATGTTCAAACACGAAGGTGAATCTAAACCTTAGCTGTAAAGAATACCATCTTGAAGGCAAAGCTTTTGATAAAAGGAAGCTGCAAATTACCAGTAGAAGTTTGTGTATTTCTACATGCACAGGACTAATGTACCATTACAGAAAAACCCATGCAAAATGTCAACTGTAATTAGTTAATTACAATTACAGTAAAGATGATTTGTGTATATTTGGATTTGCAACATTAAACTCCATTTTTAAACATAAACTAACATATATGCCACCTTAACATTATTTTGGCATAACAAAGCAACACTGTCCTATACAGGAAATTACTTCTAGCAGCAACAATTATATTTAGGACTAAACAGAAGTGTATCACTAAAATTCAAAGTAATAAAGAAATTGCTTCAACTGAACACTGTCAAGCAATCATGTGTTCAGACCACAAAGATAAACTATCAAAAGCAGACATACTATCACACATTAATAGAATTCTTACAATTATTTCATACTTTCCCCTCTAGCACACAAAATATCCCAGCTTTTTTTGGCTATCTGCAAAGCCATGTAATATTTCCTACAGCGTATTTGACATTATCTTAAATGAATTAAACACAAACCTATGTTTTCCTACTTGGCACATAGATGGTACATCTTTAGTAACAACATGAAATGTTGTTTAGAGTACTTAAAAAACAGGAGGGCAATCAGGTTTTTCAGCAATAAGGCTATAAATATTACATTATAACTCTCTTGAGCTATATCCTGATCTGAAAAGTTTTTGAAAATCCTAATATATACAAATTCTATTCATTTCCCCATAAATTTTAACTGAGATTAAATAAGAACATGCTCCGCTATGTGGCTGTGATTAATTTTAGCATAAATATGCAGATACCATAACATACAAATACTAGTACAGGATCTTTTTAGCAGTAAGGACTCTGAGCATATCACAGTAACAAACTAAAAGGGAGGAAAGTGTGGCAGGATGGGAGAACGTTTCACTTCTAAGTAAAAACCCAAGAGCCTTCTATTCAGCTTTAAAAACTTCCATCTTCCAACTCCTCTGTCTTGTTTAAGAAAGTAGAGAAAACAAAGAGAAGAGATCTAATTGCAGTCTCCCACTAGGTAATGAGAAGGGTTATCCAAAAAAAAAAAAAAAAAAAAAGATAGCCAGCCTAATCTTACAGCTGCAATGCAAAAGGACAGGAGTCAACAGTCATAAGTTGCAGCAAGGGAAATTCAAACTGGATATGAGAAAATAATTATTTACCAGGAGAGTGGTAAAGCACTAAACAAGCTGCTAAGGGAAGCTGAAGAACCTCCCATCCTTACAAGTTTTTAAACCTGAACAACTTCCAGAAATTATCAGGTTGGAAGTCATTTTTATTATCAACACCAGAAACTGCAGGTGGGTGGTAGAATATCTCCTCAAAGATTCTATGTACTTATAACATATGGTTATCCAGGATAGAAAAGCCAGAAGTTCTTAAAATGAAAATTCCATGCTGGCAGACTCCAACAGATTAACTGAAAATTCTTAGTAAACAAGGAAATGATTCTGCATCTGTAAGCTTACAAATTTCTCCAAAAATAACAATGAAGTAGAGACACTTGGAATTTGGTTTTATAGTACAGAATCTTCCAATCATCTCTTTTCAAGCCACACCTGAACAAAATAGCATAGTTAAAGTGCTGAGCTAGCAGAGACATGCCCTGTAAGATACAGTACTTGAAGATGAGATAGGTGCATTTTCCTTTTCAAATGGCACTTTCCCAGCAACTTCACAAACTACCTTACTGAATTTGTTCAAACTTACTTTTTCACTGTATTGCCAGTACATTCTTTAAGTACTAGCACACTTGAAAGTATAAGAATAACCTACTATGCCAGTCTGTGTGAAACACAGTAGAACTCTACATGTTAGCAGACACACTGACAAATGTACTCACTTTCTAAGCAGTTTCTCTGTCAACCAAATCTGAAGGTATGCAGACAAATACCTGTTTCATGCACCTGCCTCCTAGTAACAGTACCTACTACTTCTAAATAAATTCGTTTGCATCAGCACACACAACTGTACCTTCCCCCGAAATGCAGCAGTTCTGTACAGATAGTTACATGGCAGAGAAGTAGGGGGAGTGCGAATGCTTTTTAGGTTCCTGAACAAAAACTCCCACACTAATATTCCTGTGAGATTTTTTTGAGTCTGGCCTGCCTGAAGATTTACATAGTCTATGAAGTAACTTTGCACGTAAAAGAAAAAAAATCCTCCTATTTGCTAGCTATACTTGGTGATTTAAAAAAAAAAATAATCAAAATTTAAAAAAAAAAATCAAATCAGAAGACAGATTTCTTTTTCATAAAGATGAAAAAGATACAATTCTGAATTTTTAGCTACTTTTTTTAGAGAAAGTATTTCCATTCTCAAAATAAAAAATGAACATACATGAACACTATTTACTTGAAGCCAGACTGAGGTGCATAGAAGTTCCCATAAATGACAAAATATATTTTNNNATTTAATTCCCAAACAGGTTCCAGTTTGCTGCAGTAAAGCTGCAACAGGTAATATATATCAGGCAGTCCATTTTCAGTCCCTGAAGATGACAGTATTCAGGAAGGAATTACAACTTGCAGACACATGCAGAATACTATTCTTTAGAAAAAAGTACTTACTCTGTTAATGCATTAATTCTTCTGTTACATTTTTTTCCTAATGCAACTGCATATTTCTCTCACTATTCAGATTAACCACAACATTTCTTTGCTCCCTGATAAATCTCTCACAGCGATACTGTGGGAATGAGTTCTACCAGTTCACTGCCTTTTTTTTTTTTTTTTTGAGGAAAAAAAAAAAAAATTCTCCAGCTTTTCAAGTTTACTGACTTTGTTTGAATTTCCCCCTCACAATTTACACATGAAACAGCAATCTGTATACCTTTTTCTTCATTCTGTATGTCAGTGTGGACTCTGATATCATCGTGTCTTTGTCGAGACACCACAGCTGAATTTGAGGGTTGTAATCCATAGGAGGCAGAACTGCCCCGATCTCTGGATGAAGAGTATTTTAAATTGTCTTGGTCAGCTGATGCACTGTCAGTTCTATAAAGAGAAAAATATTTATTTTTTTATGTAGGGGTATAAGAGGAGTGGGATTCACATTCACTTATAAATGCAACACATTTAAAAGACAATCCCAAATGTATTTCCCTGTGTCCAAAAAATCGTACGCTTCTTAAAAAGTGACAAATTCATGCTGGGATTAGAAGGGACTGATTAGTACAGCACCATGCAAACGAAATGCACTGTAGTGTGCCAGAGCCTTTCCTCGGGACATTCGCATCTCTTTTCAGTTGGATGCCTATAAGGAAAAAATTACCTCCCAGAAGTGAAAAATAAAATACAACTAGGTATATGTACATAGCCCAGCTAGGCAACACAGTGTCTAGCTTTGTGAAAGCCATTACTAACTCACACGAACATTTACATAGTATGCTACAGGCCTAACTGTGCAATGTAAAAGCACTTAGCAGATGGAGGCATTGCTAGCATGTAACTGATCACCGACCAAAGAATCACACACAAAGATTTTGCAAAACAAAAGTTGCAAACCAAGAAAACAGGCTTTACTATGGAAAAACCTGGGATGTAAATTAAGAGCTGTTATCCTTTAGAGTAAATGTTTGCAGCTAAGAAGTGGGTTAAAAAATTATGCATCAAGTTCAAACCAATCTCATATGAGGACTATAGCACAGAATAAACTTTTAAGCAAAAAGATTAAAATAACAAAACCAACTCTTCTGATTGGATATACTAAGTGATTTCATTTTTAAAAACACAGCAGCTCTAATATACTGAACTTGTGCACGAGACCTCAGAACCTAAATTCAACCAATCACTTCAAAGGCATTCTTAAAAGTTATACTGGAGGTTTTGTATTAAAACCAGTACAATACCCATCCAAACTAAAAACCAGCAGAATTTTGTTGAACTCAAGTATATTTGGAATCACACTGTTTAAATTATTTGCAGAGGGCTTTTCATAAGCAAACTCTATGGATCTATTTTTATTTTAAGCTTTGGATAGTTCATTTGATTATTTAACAACAAGCAGGACAGATCTTTCCTTTTCATTCCTGTAAATTAGCTACAATTTATATAAGGACAAATACCACATGTTCTTGGGGAAAAGTCTTTCATTTTTACTTCTCAAGAGAACACTGTGATTAGAACAGATTCAGGGAAAAGGAGTTATATACATCTCAAAGCCAAAAGGGAAAAACAACTAAAATTTTTGAAAAGCAGTTTAAGCTGTCCTGAAGGCTTGCTATTTTCAAATGTAGCTTGTCCTCACTACAACTAGAAGAGTAATACTGTAAGGGCTGATATTTGCAAAAATAACTGGAATTAAAGAACACACATTTTATTCTCTTGCGAATGTAAAAAGACCTCTATCTGGAAGAGGGTTTGAAAGAAAATAATTCTTTTGCCCTGTTCTCACAGTGAAAGGTTGACGCTAGGTTTGCTTGGCAGGGATTATTCCTTTTTGCTCTATAAGCAAATTCATCTTTAGATAAACACACTAAGATTCTTTTCCCCATTGACTGTGGCATCACATCTACTGTTTCGTCAAGCAATTGCTTGAACTATTCTATAAAACAGGCTATGCTACTCAAGAGGCAAAGCCTTAGCAGAAGTCTTTGCTTGTGACAGTAAACTAAGATTGTAGAAACACAGTTGGACCTTCATCATTCACCCAAGTTATGCTGAACAGTGAAGTTCTACACCGTACCTTCAAATGGTATGAACTTTAGATGTGCCTACACAATGAACCCTGATTTTCTCCCTGCCCTAAAACCTCAGGAGACTTCCAGCTCACTCTGAGGAACAGCAGAGTTTATTATGGAGGATGCAAATTATTTTCGCTTTTCAGTGAAAACACTGACAAATTTTCAATTGCTAAATTTAAGTACAGATGGCTTCTTAACAGTGTACCTCCCCAAAGAGAGTCCCTTCTTTTAAAGCAACATGCTGTAGACTGTATCATCGCCAACTGTCAAGCGCCGACTCTGAAACTCTGCAGTCTGAAGGGAAGCTGATTAAGCGTATGGTTTAAGACTGTTCTGGGTATCCCAATCAACTGAAGGACTACACATGTTCTCAGCTAACCTCACTTCCTGCTGCACAGCCTTTGAATGTTTTGTAAAATTTTCCATTGTGGTAAAACACGTAAGGCTATTCTGTCCCCAGGAAAAAAAAAACCCAAAAAACCAAAACCACACTCACTTCATTCTGTCTTAGGGAACAGCTTCCTGCAAACTAAGGGGCTCACGCTTTATCACCCAACTAAAAGGTGAGCACAATTTTATTTAAAAATATAATTGTTCTCCTATGTATCCATTTAAGAGACAGTAGTTCTCACTGAAGACATTGTTCCCACTACAATAAATGTGTAGCTTCAATATCCAGCAGTTTCTGCCCTTTCTTTATGAGGCAGAGAAAAAATGCTTCATAGAAAGATATTGTTAGCAGAGAGCCAGGTTCTGTGATCCAGCTGGCTGCTGGGTTCCGTATTGCTCTGCAGGAGGATTTGGAATGGAAGGAAGCTTGCAGTACAAGATTCACCCCTAAAGCAGAGCCCACCGTCTCCTGTGCCTGTGCATTTCTCACTGTCCAGTGATGAACACCACTTCTCAGGTAGGAAGTGAATTTAAGAGTTGTACTGTAGGCCCCTGCATCAGCACTCTGGAAGTTGATGCTGTGCCACAAAGACCTGGGGATGCAACCTCAGTACCTGTCACCTGTGCTCCCTTACCAAGGAGCCCAGATGCTGGGACACTGCTGTGCAAACTCACAGCAAAGCACAGTCTGTGTGCAGAGAAAGAGACATTTATTTCTCAAACCTGTTTCTGGAAAATACCGTTTTTCCATGTCAGTTTCATGACTTTGAAAGACAACCACTTAGAACTCAAAACACAGCCACCTGCCAGGTATTTGCTGAAGTCTTAGAAATAATTACTTGTAATGGCCTCCCTCCAGCCCTTTAAGGAACACTGCAGCCATTCTACCAGGCCATGGGAAGAACTGTACTCCTGGCCTCCTCCACCCATGCCCACACTTCAGGAGGGCACTCTTCCTGTTC
This sequence comes from Actenoides hombroni, assembly GCA_024336885.1. NCBI lineage: Eukaryota > Metazoa > Chordata > Aves > Coraciiformes > Alcedinidae > Actenoides > Actenoides hombroni. Next base: position 377,105 of record WUAM01000103.1, on the reverse strand, counting down.
CTATGGTGGTATTTCCACTGTAATTACATTGTGCCAAGCAGATGGTCGCTTATGTGACAGACGTAACACTTCGGGTCATCTTTCAAAGAAGTCTATGTAGCAACAAATGTATCAGTTAAATTGACATGGTCACAGATGTGAACAAACACTGTATACTAATAAAATCACAACATACAATGTTAGCAACAGATAAGAAGTACAAATACAAAAATGATATTAGACAAAGTTGCAACGGGAAATTGCAAGGATGAACATGTACACCATAGCTTCAAAAGCTTATTTGCCACTTTATGAGACCCTACTCAGTTTTATTTTTACCCGAAAAGCTCGCTGATGGGGACTAAACAGAGTATTTCAATGACAGTTTTCATCTGTGCCTGGTTTTGGGTGAAAGATTACATGATTTCCACCAACATCACCACCAATTTCCTGCATACACCGTTTTAGCGATATCATTTATACAGAAGAGATTGCATCTGTTTTTCTACGGGGTGATTTTTGACCTGCCTTTATCCATCAGAGAAAGAAAACAGCTCATCCACCTAAATAAGCATAAATGGCCAATAGTTCTTGCTAAAAAAAGCGACTTCATTTTTCTCCAGGGACATAAAAAAGGGAAGACAGACTTTTCCAAAAAGAAGTGGATATCTCATTCCATCAGAGGTATCAGCGTGATTTGACCAGCCAATTTGTATGACTTCAAAACTGAGAACTGGCTTTAAAAAAAAAAAAAAAATTATTTTTATCTAGAAAGAGAAAAATAGGTCAATCAAAAACATGGGTTTCTTTAGTTATACGGAAGCCTTAATTTTTGTCCAAGAAACTCATCACAATCTGGTGTATACTATCCACTATCTGTAGCTCCTTCAGAATGACCCTGCAATATGGATATTATTTTGAGACAAAAATCACTTAATTATTCTATTTGATTTTATTTCTAAGTACAGGGTCTACAGGGAGTGTATATTATGAGACAACTCTATTGTTCAACTCAGTTAATTTTACTTACTTATTTGCTCTATTTGCCAAGTTTATTTACTATAACAGAAATTCTTCATTCTCACCAATGTCCTTCTGTCTCGTAGTGGACATTAGGAGGGAATGTCAGGGAAATGTATCACATATATGCATCCAGTTCTTATTTTCCCATAGGCATCTTCTGATAGCCACTTCTGGCTACAAAGTATTATGTTATCTAAATCCTTGTTCCAATCTAGTACGGCTATTCTTGTGTGGAAGACTATCCGCTCTCCAAGTTCCTTTTGCTTCCCACTGACACACTTTCATCTTCTTTCATCTTCTCACATCTCATTCTCCCTCTATCTTCACATTAAAAACAAAGGCTTTCACACTACAAACTTAGGCTCCCCCATTTTACCAAAACCCAAAAAAGCTCTTTGATCTCATACGTTCCCAACTGTATCAACATATTCAACACACTCAGATGTGAAAGGAAATCAAGAATTACTTGTTGCCAGTTCAGAACTGAACCCATTCCTGTTCAGCATCTCCCACACACCATTCACTCAATCTCTTGCTAAGGTTTCCACTGACCTCTTCACAATGGCACCTCAGAACACAACGCATCTCATTCTCTCAGCTGCCTGCAACATCACAGACTAGTTTTCTCTCTTCCCCCCCGCCACATATCTATCTATTATCTATCTATCTATCTCACTCTTTGCACTCACCTCCCTCTCAACTATCCCTGAAGAGATGAAGAAGCCGTACCAACTTCCATCCCACATGACTCTACATCTATTCTCAGGTAATTTCAGCGATAACCTCAAACATGTCTTTTGTAAAAGACATGTCTGCCCTTCACAGCATGTAAGAACCACTGTTCTAACCACCACTTTCTTAGCCCATTTGCTCTGATGAGTTTCTTTGCTCCCTGCCAATACCTCCTATTCTGTCTTTAATTAAACACAGGGCACTTGTCCTCAGTTATAAATTGCTGGCCAACACTGCTCTTCTGCTTAGGTGATAAGCTACCTGGAAGGAGAGCCATATTTCAGTGCCTCGTCTCATCGTGTCTAGACCCACGGGAACCTAGGCAGTAACTTGGTTTGGCAGGCACCGTGCTAAGAGAAATGAGTAATTTGTAATGCTGACTTACATTGCATGAGGAGGATACACTTCATTTTCAAGAATGAATAAGACACTTCTGGAACTTTTCTCAGATGTGAAAGATTTTCTTTTCACTTTTCCATATACTCCCCTGCTAACCTACATTTATGATAGGAGAGACAGAGAGGTCCTGTTAATTAAAATCTTATCTTCCTTTTCTCATTTTCACCTAAGAATAAGAAAGTCACAGTGCACCCTGCACTCACATCCCATAAGCACATGAAACTTGCTTTGCTACCCAGAGCATTCCTATCAGAAGGAAGTATTGCTTGTTCCAGTACATAATTAGCCTTTAGTATTCTACTGAATTAACTCTGCCCACATGCAAGACCTACACACTGACAGGATTTTGGGTTTCCCCCACAGAACTTGTATCAGGGAAAATGCAGCGAGATAAAAAAAAAAAAAAGAAAAGGAAAGGAAGGAAAAAGGAACTAAAGGTCTAGAAAAGTATAAAGATTACAAGAAGGGGGAACAAGATCTTATCAAGCCTTCCCAAAAAACCTCACTGTTCTCTGTCACATATACCCAACATTTATCTAAAAAAGTTTGTGTGTTGCTGTAATTTAGAGTCTGGTACACATCAGTGCACAAACTAATATGTTCATGTATATCAGGACAATTTCTTCCTCTGTAATACATAGTTCTATCAACACACACTGCAGAAAAAGCAGTCCACATGCATCTGACTGATACGACTGCATTCATGCAGACACAACAAAAAAATAATAAAATCCTAATTAAAAACAACTCTCCCTTAAAGAAAGATGTGTGCTCCAACTTTCAGTTTCACACTATTTTCACCCCAAGTCCCAGTGCTCATTAGCATTACTGAAAATTGAGAGGAATATGGACCTAGTAATGGGAATCAATCTAGTCATTTTTACACACACAAAAATGGGCATTTGAAAACACAATCCATCTTATAATGTAACCATGCATTAGCAGTTCCTTTTTTCCTCCTTTAGGAACTTGAAACAACTACAATTACTGCACTTTTCATTACTTTGGCCATGTACATTCCTTCTTCCATGCCCTGCAAGAAAGCATTTACCAGCAACATCACTTCAGATAAATGAAACTAACAGTCAACAGAAAAGGGAAGGAAAGAATACGTAGGTAATCTTTTGCTTTCCGGGTTTTTCCAAGAACATATTCAAAACAATCAATGAAAAAAACCACTCCTTGCCAGTTTTATATAACACATCTCCTTTCAACCGTGCATGTGAATCACTTTTAAAAAGTAGTTAACGCCAGGACCACACAAACTGATTTAATCTGCATGTCATTCTTTAGGCTTTCAGTATAGACTCACAGGTTCCATATTGCCAAAGCTATCTTTCTAAGATTAAAAAACTTGAGCATAACTTATAGATAAATATGTTCTCTGTTTGGGACTGTGTAAATATTCCTGATTCCTGGGCTCCCTCACCAGATTTAATAAAAATACTATTTAAAGGAAAGGATAAAGTTAACTTCTTACAAGTGACAGAACCAGTGGTGTCACTGATTTCTTAGCAGCAGCTCTAATCACACAGATGGAAGCACAGCTCTGCCCTCTCCATGCTATGAAGCTCCCCTACTCTGCCATACTTCCTCTATTGCTTTCAGATTTTTGTTTCTGCTGTGGCTTTCAGGAAAATTATATTAGCAGCCCAGGTTAGAGCCAGCTGTACCTGAGAGCTAAGGAGGTATCAACCTACAGCATGGGGAACAGACCAGAGTCAGACTAATAGTCTTAACTTCTTCAACCAGCCCTATCACTAGGCAAAGCACTTCTGCAGCTACACTCTTCCTTGCACCCCCCTAACACAACTGAACCTATCCTAGACAATGCCACAGTGAAAAAAGCCATCTTGTGACAAATTAATTTATCTAGTAATCAGACTTCTTAATTCCACCCTCCCAAAAGCTAGGTGCTAGAAGATGTCACCAATGAGGTTTGCAAGTTTTTAAGTAAGGGGAAAAAAAAAAAGTAAGCTATTTGACCAAGTAATTCAGTAACAGAACAAATTAGAACTTAAATAACCATGTCCCACACACCATTAAGAATTGAATAGCCTCTAGCATTAGCACTAGAGGCTGCGTTCCAGCTGTTCATGCAAAAGGAAAGCTTCCTTCACAGCACAAGTTGAAGTTACATCTGTGTTTCACAAGATCTACCTTCGTATCCACCCACTTTTCCCAGTCCAAATCATGTGTGACTGGAAAGTTTAAAAGCAAGACCCTATATTGTGTTAAAACTTTCAAAAACACTAAAGAGAGCTCCAAATCTTCTATGTTAAAAAATAATTAAGAAACACCAAATTTATTTACAACTTCTACACGACTATTTTAACCCTTAAAATATCAAAGCTGAGCAGCACAGCAAATACATTGGCACCTGATATAATAGAAACAACCAAGACTTGAAATGCACTCTCTGTACCTGACTGAAATCAACAGACTGGGAATTTCAATTGCTAAGAAGTACCAGGTATAAACACATTCTGTAAGCTTTTACCCCAGCCTCCTTACAGCTCAACTACTTTCCCCGGATAAAATAAATTTAAAAACATTAATCCTGTACTTTTTTATTAGCCCTCAAAAGACCACGAGTAGTTCCGCAGCCTCTGTTCTTCTCCGATTAACTGCCAAGGGACATCTAGACCGAAAAAAATGCAGATACCAAGCCCACCCCCAGTTCTCCACACCCCTGCAGGTCCCCCAACGCTTCAGCCTCCCAGAGAAGCGTCTCCGAGCGCGACGCGGAGGGAGCGGGCAGCCGCTGCCCGCAGCCACACACCAGAGATCAGGCAGGCACGTTACAGCCGCCCGAGGCCGAGCGAAGGAGGGGACACCGGGAGAAGCGGGGGGAGAAAGGCGCACTCCCACACACCAGCCCAGAGCCCCGACCGGGATCCCTCCGAGCCCTGCGCGGCGACAGACCTGCCCCTTCTCTAGCCACAGCGGGCACGGATCTGGGAATCCCCTCCGCGCCCCGGCCCAGCTCCCGCCCGGGCACAGCCGCGGCCGGTTCCTTCCCCGCCGCCTAGGCCCGGGGCCGGGCCGCCGCCACCCGCCCCGCGCTAGGCCCAACAGCCAGGAAGTGGCTCTGCCGCCGCTCCGAGCCGTCGCGGCCCGCGCCGCCCCGCTCCCCCAGGCCCGGCGGCGGAGCCGGG
>WUAM01000103.1:359408-371729 GCA_024336885.1 Actenoides hombroni | reverse complement strand
GTGCTGCCTGCTGCCGGTGCCGCTCAGCCGAGACCCCGGGGCTCTGCGGCTCATTACCTTGCCCGAGACGGCATGGCCGGCCGGGCAGCGGCGCGGAACGAGGGCGGCGGCGGAGGAGGAGGAGGCGGCGGAGGCAGAAGGTGCGGGCGGTGGCTGCTCACTCGCGCTCCGCAGGCGACTGCTGTCTCACACCGGAGGGAGGGGACGCGGCCGTCGCGGCTGCTCCGGCTGCTGCCTGGCCGCGCGGCATGCCGGGATCGCGGACATGGGCCGCCCGCCCCCTCCGCGGGGCACGCTGGGAGGGCGGGGGACGGGGCGCGGGGGTGGGGGCGCTCCGCCCCCGACAGCTGCCGGAGGGGCTTCCCCAGCTGCGCGGGGGTGTCCCCGCCGCTGCCCGCCCCGCGGGGCCTCGGGCGGCGGCGTGCCCTGGGAGTGGGCGTGGGGGAGCGGGCGGCCACCGTCGCTACCCCGCCCCGGGGCGTGAGAGGGACGGGGGAGCCCGGCCCCCCGGATCCGGAGGGGAGCCTGAGGCCCCTGAGCTGTCAGGGTCGGTGACAACCGGCAGGCTCCCTTCAGCTGTGAGGGGAACTCGGGGCCCCTGGGCGTGAGGGCAGCCAGGGGATCCCAGCGTGAAGGGATCTGGGCTATCTTATGCTCTGAGGGGCAACAGGAATCCTACAGACAGTAAATCTGCCTTAAAATGAATGCGGGCAACCCAGAGACTGGCTGGGGGCTGGCACTGGCTGGAGGCACAGCCAGTAGGCGAGAAGGGGAGCTGCCTGGCACTCGCCCCTGCAGCCCGAGGGGACCAAGGTCCATAGGGCCCTCGAGCCCCGAGAGGATCCGGGGCTCCCCCTGCCATGCTCTCACCTCCCTTTCTTAAGAGGGTGCGGACATCCTGCCCTCGTCCCTCTGCAGGGGTCTGTGCAACCCCAGGCCTCGCTGGAGTGTCTGCCGGGAGCTGCGTCCCTCTGAATAAAGCGAACCCTCAGCACCGTGTTTCCCCCCGTCAGGACATGTCACCCATACATGCTTGCCGGCAAGAAGCCCAACGTTTGGCAGCGATCAGCAAAAAGCTGACCCCACACGAAACACTAAACCCCTAAGGTTATCCCTAAGGTTTCTCCGTCTTCCTCTAATTTTCCTCACCGCTGCTAAATTGCATTTCAAAAGCAGACTAGTGAAATAATTTCTTTCTAAGCGCAGATGACTTTCTTTGCAAAACAGTCGCCATGTTTCCTAGAAGGGCATTTGATGCCCACTGTGGGGAAAGCCTATCTCTAAACAAAGAAGCAGGCAAATCTGAGGGGAGAAAAAAAAGCCTTCTCGATTTGGTAGATATTCTGAGTACATTGCCCAAAAAAGATGTGAAGACTGTCTCAGGCGTATTTTTATTTTTCTTGCAAGACCTGGAAACTTGCATTAGCTGATTTGATAAACCCAATTCCTGACTGCAGAATATTTCCTTAGTTATGAAAAACTGTAATAGTCAGCAAAGAGACCTGGGTAGATCAAACTCTTTTTTTAATTACAGTAGCCTAGAGTTGAGACCACTGAAAGACCTGAGGAGACTTTTAAAATTCCCTTGTGCCTAATACTCCCCGGTTCTGTTGGTGGCTTAGCTGAGACAGATGGCACACTGTCGCCTCCCTTGATTTCTGCTGGGCAGCCATCATCGTGCTGCTACAGTCTTGTTGGCTTATAGTCCATAAGCAATGCGTGCGAGACATACAAAGATTTCAAAATCAGTTTCAGGACCAAAAGGAAAAAAAAAATATATTAATCACATGGCTTCATTGCAACATAAAGTCATTTTGATGCAACATAGCGCAGAGTGCATCGGACTGCGTTTCAACTGACATACACTGGTGGATCTTAAGTAAATCGGTTCTGCAAAAGCAATCAATTCCGTGGACCATGATAGATTTTTTTTTTCCTTCTTTATAATTGAGATGGACATCTAAAAACCACACAACGTGCAGCAAAATTAGTTTTTTATAAGTATAGCAACAACATCTGCTGCAAATTTTCTCACCCCTTCTGACAAAGTCTAGCAGAGCTTCTGCCCCTTAGTGACAGAGCGCGTGACGATTTTTCTTTTTCTTTCAAGACTGAGTAGTACCCCAATATAACAACATGAATCACTTGAGGGGCAGTATTAGGAATATGTTTTTAACTACCTTTCCAATTAATTTAGCAAGGGGAGGCAAGACAACAAGCTGCCATACTATGACCAACAACTGCCTGCGTATAGCAAGATTTTAAAATTTAGTGTTTGGTACAGTAAATTTTGTATCAGAAATCCTGTATTCTAGTGATGAATTTGCTGCAGTCTATGTGGTCTAATGCAGATCCCTCTTCCGAGTGCAGTTGTCTCCATTTGTAAAATGGATCCATGAAGTTTAACTTTCTAAACTGCTGTTGTGCACAGCCTTAAAACTGTAAAATGTTATAGAGGCGCGCCAAGTGAAAAGACACACTCGATCTGTTTCTACAAGGATGATTATATTGTGAAAATTAAATTATGTTATAGATAATAGTTAAAATGCTCATCAAAATTTGTGAGATAGAGCATTAATTGTAGCACTTTCTCAGATGCAGATTTCAGTTAGAGGCTTCGCAAAGATGGGTAAGGCCATTCAGACACCACGCTATGAATAAAGAAGCCTAGGGAAGCTGAGGCCAGGATCTTCAAAACTGCCCTTTAATTTTCTGTTTTGGATACTTAGTGGCCAGCACTGCCATCAGTTAGAGCTGTAGATTGTTGAGTCTTGTTAAAAACCAAATAAATAAGTTGTTTACATGTGGACTGTCTCAGAATAGAAATATATGGACTTAAGAGACCTGTCTTAAATCTCAGAATGACAGGGATACATTCGACATCAAACTGTCCACATCCATCCTCATGCAGAGCTACAGACTGACAGATATTGTGAACCACACTTTTCCTGCTTTATAACTGATGATAATGACTTATCTGTTTAATATATAAAATAAAGCTGTATTAATCTGAGTGTTATTTTTAGTTGGAATAAAGTGCAGATTGTATATATTTAATATGCTGAAATAGGGCGGTAAGCACCATACTGCAGCTTTTACCCCTTTCTAAACAGTATGTCTAGAAAAACAAGCATGTGCTGAGGATCACAACAAAGCTACAGATTGAGAGAAAAACAATCACCAGCCATGAGAGGGATAGAGATGCTATTTCCTCTTCTGGAAATAGGACAGAAGCCAAGGAGCAAAGTAGTATTTAACTAGAGCAGAGAAGTACCAGGCGCCAAGATCCTGTAGACTGTATACTGCAGATGGATGCCTCTTAAAAATTACAAAGGATTCCTAGAATAGTTATTCCCTATACCTGCCAATTCTACTGCTTAATGGCAGAATCCTGTTTTTATCAGTAACCTACCAGATTTTCAGTTGAATGGCCCCATACACTATTTTCTGGACACAGCAGACTCAAACCACATGTGATGTATGGTCAATCTGTGCAGGCACAGAGAGCCCAGGGTGTCCAGAACATATTGTACTGGTGGCGCAGACCCAGCCTGTCAGCACATGCACAGTAGGTCCCTCAGGACTCCTACTGTTTTCTTCATTAAAAATGTCGGCAGGTATAATGACCTATGGAGGTTGTGCTGCCAAGCAAAGACACTGTCTGTCATGAAGAAATGGAGCAGTCTCTATCGGGGCCTACCTTGCTTCATCCCAGCTGGAGTTTTTCCTTATCCTATGGGGTATTAATGGAGAAATCCAATGTATGAATTGTCCTAATAACAAGGCATAGCGAACCATTCGAGAGTTTTGTGTCAAAAATCTTTTCAATGTAAAAAAGTTAATCTTATATTTTAGAATTCCATAATAAATGCGCTGTGATTTAAGTACTAATAAAAATAATACTTTACCTTCTTAGCTTTACATAAAAGACTAAGGAAAATATCATTTTGCTTTTTCTGGGTATTTATAAAACCGCTTTGAATTTTAGTGGGATACACATGGAACCATCTGTTCCATTTCCTCAAGGTCTTTTAGAGGATAACTTTTACTGAACAGTATTCCTCTAAAACACTGCAACAAATCCGATAACTTTCTTAGAACTTTAATTTTTGCTTTGCTGAATTTCTTTAAGGCTATTACATCTTCAAGGCATTTTACATCTCCTAGGTATGGCAGCAGTATATGAGTAAATATCTGACTTCCTGTCATAGATGTTCACTATAGATTTAATGCATCATGAACTACAGATGTCCTCGATTGTGTATGTAAGCTGTTTTTTTAATTTTTGTTACTATTTATTGTTAAATTTATTAACAGAATATTTTTCTGTTTATTAGCTATAAGTTTTCTTCAATGTCCTAGATACTATTTATGTATTACCAGCAACAATCATATATGATATATAAACTGAGCACGTCTGTTTAAGTGACCGGTTCCTAAACAAGTAGTCATTGAAGTTACTTTGACCTGATAAATACACAGCCTAAAAAAGTTGTAGGTCTTTAAATATTTAGATCTTGAAATGTCCAAGGAAAAATAGTAGAAAAGTAAATTTTTTCTCAATCCACTCAGCCATATTACAACTGCTAAATTTCAGTCAGGGTAAAAATGGCAAGATGGCCCAAAGTGGCAGTTTCCAGTCTGGTCTTCAGGAGAGCAGAAACTGCAGCAATCTTTTGACGAGTTTTGGAAGCCACACAGAATGCTTTAAACAAAAGTCATAGTCTGCACGCAGTGCGTCATGTAGTTAAATTGACAGCATCATAGCAACTCGGTTAAAAATATTTCTCAACATCTCTGAAAATCAAACTCTTTGTGGATCAGTTGAATGTGTGTTTGGTAGACAGCGCTGGCTGAGAATCAAGTATGCTTTTACTCACACCGAATAAAATGTGTGCCACAAGCAGCAGTTCCCTCTCTTCTGTTCAATGAGACAGTGCCGTACCCAAGGTCCTGTCCAAGCAGTTCTGTTATCTGCAAGCCAAACACTGTGGCTGAGGATTAGTTCATGTTACTGCAAGAGTTGGCTGTTTTGACTGGCAGCTGTTGGGAGATCTGTGCTGCCTGCATTATTTCTGGAGAGCCTGGGCAGAAGCTTAATGAGAAACACTGCATCCTGCAAGAGTGAAAAGCTGAATCAGGACTTACGAGTAAATGCATATTATGAAATGCTGCACAATGCTGGAACAGAGCTGGCATTCGCTGTGCTGCACTGCAGAAAAAGACAAGGTTGGAGCAAGAAGCAGTTATCTTTTACTGTGGATGCCAATAGTGCAAGAATATTATACTGTGAAGTCCTTTTGAAAAATTGATAGTATACTTGATGCTTCACCTTTCTGGTGAATCTGAGAATTTCCATCTGTTAAAATAATTGCGCTCTCACATAAATTTTCATGCTCTACAGACCCAAGTTTATATCATGTTTGTTGGAGGGGTAATTTGAAAAAGGCTGCCAGGAAAAGATCAAGCCCTTTAGGCATAATAAACCCAGGAAAAATTTGTTTGGATGGTGTAATGAATCCAACTTGTTAATTTATCTTCGTTTGGTGCTTATCGCTGATAGTGGAATGCTATGAAAATTGTAAGAAAAATTGGTCTAAGAGGTGCAGTACAATTAGAAGTGAAACATACAGTAAACTCCTCCAAGGTATTTATCCTTTAATCTTTTCTAATTTTAACTTCTTTTTATAGGCTTATATTCCTACCTGTTTTTTTAATGTGTTACATTACTCAACATTACCAAGTCCTTATCTCTCTGTCTTTCCTTGAAAGCTCTGGAAAAGACTCTGATGATATCACTGGAGATGTCATTTGGGTCATACTTTGAGTGACAGCTCGATAACCAGCCTTTGTGAGACGAAACAGTATCAGAGCACAAAAGGGAGGAGCCATGGACCCAGTTTCAGAGAGAGATTTAAGCAGCAGCTCCTTATCCACCAGAGTTCACTGCTCTGACCTAGGCAGTCTTCCATGAGACTGATTTTGTATGTCAAGTACAACCAGATTATCTGTCAATTCTACACACATTTCTCAAGTCCCACATGGATTTTCTCAGAGTCCTTCTGAAGGGTGTTTTTCAGGAAACTTGCAAGTCAAGGTGTTTGACCAAAGAGCTGGCACTGAGACCAGAAGTTATTACTAGAGGACCCACGGCCCATCTGCTGGCCAAGGGACCATGTAACTTCAGCTTCTAGAAGAAACCAGATAAAAAGACAGTGTCTTTCACACCTCTGGATGTTTGCACGATAACATGCTACCAGAGTGGAAAAACACAACAGAAAACACATGGAGTTGGACTCTACACTTGTGATACGTGGATAAAGCTGAGGTAAACTCAGGGTCAGCAGCTGCAGAAGTCTCTCTGCTCCAGCTCACCCGTGGCTTTCCTGCCTGGCACTGCCGTGGACAGGCATCCCTGTGGCTGTAGTCACCTGGCACTATCTAGAGCAAACCCAGGAGGGTTCAAAGTCTCTGCAGGGGAAACTGAGGCCCCGGGCACTACTTGCTTGAAATCTCACCTGCATAGTCATTATTGTGTGTTATTTTTGTGAGGAAGGCTGTGTCTAAATTATGACACAATTCAAGCTGAATCAAATGAGAATAAATTGTTTTCTACTGCCAGATACATTCAGTGCAAAGACTTGATATTAATTTGAGCCCGTGAAAGGTTCGGTGTGGGAGAGCTGTCTAACATTATGTAATAGAGAATCTGATTTCTCAAATAACATACACGCATTATAACCACCAAACCATCTTTCTGTAGTGCCCTATCTAAATCACCACAATTTCCAGCTTCTCTAACAACAGCCTTACAAACCACAGCTTCCTTCAGTACACAGCTTTGACTCATCTCCAGGCCACAACGGAAAAATAGCATGTGTTCTTGTGCATAAAAAGCATACATTATTCCTAGTCACCCGAGTTCTGACTTTTTCCCAATTTGCAAGTTTTTCTTTTGCAGGCTTCATAAAATTCAGGGGGGTTGTGTGTTTACAAAGAAAAGTCCAAGGATTTAATCAGAAATAAACAGAAGTAGACCAAATCTCATCATGCAGTACTGACATAATCTTTTAACTTCTCTTTTTGTGATTTACATGTAATTGATCCTTCTTAGCCCCCAATACTTGTGATTTCTCCCGCAAAAAAATGTGTTATTCTATAAAACTCTGTATATTGTAAAGCATTCTAGGCAGAAATGACATATTTCCTTACGTTTAGCACAGTGAGAACTTGATCTACTTGGGATCTTGGATCACAACTTAATGTTAAGTCTAATAATTCTGCTGTAGAAGAGACCAAGAGGCTGGAGTCAGTGTGAGCTTCATCATTTGAAGCAGAATGAGCCCTTAACCATAGCATTTCTCTTCCCTTCTCTTTCTCTTTCCTTGTCTTTCTAGACCATAGTTTGCACTATGCTTTTGCCCAGTTCCTTGTAGAACAGCTGTCCTCCTTGAACCACAGCTTGTGCAGACCGTGCACACAGCAGTGTTACAGCCCTTTAACCCAAAGACCTTTTAACAAACATGGTCAGCCTTTCATTCAGCTAGAAAGTAATCAGTAAGTGACATAAATTTATTGTTGTCTTTCACGTAAGTTCCTTTAAATTCCTGTTTGAGATAATAATTAGATTGTTTTCAACCTATGGTTTGTAATTACTTAATTCTCTCAGTTCCTTGAACTTGTTCCGCAATCTTGCAGATACAGCAATCATTCAGAATGAATAAAATTAACATTGAAATAATCAGCAAAGCACAAAGATAGTGCTTCATCATGGTATTTTTTCTTGTTATTTCTGTTCACTGAATATAAAAACAGTCAATGTTTTGTGCTCTCAGCTCATCATTCGGATGTTTTTGTAAAACACTGACACTAGAAGCTGCCCTGCATTTATTCTATGTCTGATGTGCCCATTAGTTAAACACCTACTCTCCAGATAAATGGAATTCAGCTCCAAGCATGCAGACCCACTCCACCAACCCCATAATGACACGTTCGCAAATCCATAAATCCTGTCTGTGCGCTTTCACCAACACACAGCTAAAGGACAAGCTAAGTGTTTAAATGCTGAGAAGAAAACCCATGATGAGGGTACCTACCTGAGCAGGTAGTTGCTGTTTGGGTGTAGATGCCCCTCTGAAATGCATTTGTGTGTATGGTGTATAGATACATACACATACACTTCCACAAACACCAGCTGAATCAACATGCTTGATTTCCTTTAAATCTGGAGTCCAAGTTGGAAACAAGAACATCTAAGTTTGAATGAAATATATCCTTTAAATTTTGAGTTTCATATGATTAAAAATGACACTGGAGCAAATTACAAAGCAACCCATCACTTGTAAGAGGTACTAAAATCAATTGTTCAGGGTAGATTTTTAATACATTTCCCTCCTTGTTTTGTTCTCCCCAGCCTATGAGTGTGCCAGCCACAGTGTTCTGGCTCTCTAACACTGAGGGTACTTTCAGGATGTGCCTCCTGTACCCTGAGTGGGCTACAGTCTGGCTTTACCAGTAGCTAACTGATTTTTTAAATCTGTGAATAGACAGAGATTTGCAGAAGTGACAGGGTATACGTGATTCCTTTTGGTTCCCCAAGCCCTACTTCGTTACAATTCCTGTGCCTTAGTAAAATATATAAATTTGATTTGCATTTTTGTAAAGTACCTCAACTGATTATATAATTTTATTTATCTACTTAGATTCTTTTAGCTGGGTTCAGCTCTTCCCAGTACCTGCTGAATATTTATGGTTCTGTCTTACACCAGGGCTGTGATTTGGAGACTATCTGGTTACTTACAGATTTCTGGGTATGGGTGGGCTCTGATTTACCCAGGAAGGGTAACGGAGTTATTGTCCCCATCTCAGAGCCCTCCTATGGCCTTCTAGTCCCAGCAGCCAAATGACAGTATATCTGTTCCTGAGTTTCTGCAGGGCATAGACTGACATATTAATGCAAAGTGGAATTGAGGATTATGCTAATATGTCAGACTGTGCACTGGAGTGGGGAAATAGGGCAGGGAGCTGGGAACTGCAGCCTCAGCTGCCATCTCAGCATGAACTGCAGAGCTCATGAGAGAGGCCATAATTCTCACCTTGACTGTGGAAATTTTATTTTATTATTTTATAGGTGTCCCTATTTATTTCTAATTTTTTGCCTGCTCACTTGCATTCTCTTTGGAAGGAGTCTTCCCATAGTACTGAGTCCATGCTGGACCAGGTTGCAAGGATTATTCTCTCTCCTATCTCAGAAGAGAGGATATTCTGGTCTGCTCTAAACCGCTGCTTGCTGTCTCTTCAGCCCAGCAGTGACCACTTTCCTGTGTACCAGCTGTTGTAAACCCCAGATGATATGTTCTCTTATGTCTTGGTTTTCTTAGTAAAGCCTACACTTCTACATTGGCCAAAGTGGTTAAGTGCATAGTGCCAGCACACAGTTAGGTTCCTCCAGCCTGCTGTTGCCACTTCTGTTGTTGAGATGCTGCTGCTTCTAACACAACTCCCCGCCACTGCTCTCTGGGAGTCAAAGTGCCACCGCTTGATTGACACAAACTCAGGTGCTGCCCTGAGGGAACACAGCCTTCATCGGTGGTATCAAGATGCTGACAGTCTCAGGAGCTTGTCAAACCAACCCACAGATCTTCCCTCTCGCTGTGTACTTCTGTTAGTCCTGCTGCATGGTTCCCTCTCTCCTGCCATGCAATGGTGACCAAAATAGTGGTTCTGTTTCCCTCTCTTCTGCACCATTATATTTAGACATTTTCCTTGGTTTTGTCTGTTTAGCTACATGTATCATCCATGAAAGACCACCATACCTGTGTTTTCTGCCCCAATCCTCAACTTTGTGAACTTCTGCAAGTTCAGTCCCTCTTGCTATTTGGAGACTTGTTTCATAATAGTCTTTTGTACAATTATGTTACCTCAAAATAAATCATTAGGAAATCCTTAAGGTCTCTAGAGCTACAGTTCACCTACAGCATGCAAACACTTACTCCTTGATCTGAAATGGTCTCTTAACCAGAGATAGAAATGGTGTGAGAATTCAGCAGAACTCAAGCTGAAGACCTGAAGAATGAGGGATTTGAACTTGGAGAGCCACACCAAGCAGTCAGGGCAAGCCTTTGGCTACCTTCCACATGCAAAGTTTGCCTCAGCTTCAAAACCATCCCCACTGAAGACACCTTTTTCTAACCCTGCCCTAGAGCTGTGTTGTGCCAGTTCAGAAAGTCTCAACACAGACAGTCCCTGGTGTAGCCAGCTTGGACAGTGCAGGTGAGAGGCCAAAATTAAACAGCACTCCTTGTTCTGAGCAGTGAGTTATGAAATACACGTTCCTTGTGGGGCACTGGGAGTTGCTAAATGAGTTTCTGATTGTCTCCATAGCAATGGAAAAGCATACTAAGAAGAGAAACCACAGAGAAGACGTATGCCAGAGATATGTCTCCTTGACAACACGGAGGCATGGGACTGAGAGAGCTGCCTGCAGAAGCTAAAGCTGGATCCTCATGTCCTCCTCTCCTGAAGTGACTCAGGACGTCAGAAGGGGCTACTCTAAATAAAAGCAACAAGTACCGAGACAAGAATAAATGGAACCACTAACACCAAGAATTAAACTACCGCTGATTTACTTGAATTGAAAATATATGTCTGGGTGTGTCAGTTCCAGTTCCTCTGCCAACCTATATGAATTATGTATGAGTTTTATATATTCACATGGTGCAAAGTCAAGCAGTTAAAAATTATCAGGCTTACTTTAGGCCATGCAGCTGTCTCCAGTCCTCCTGTGTCTTTGCCATATGAAATATTCCTTAATAACATAAGCAAGGGAGATTTTTCTCATAGGACCCCTGCCTTGTTCAGCCCACTAGGCAGATGATGCTTACTGAATTGGTGAGTCAATATTTTGTCTTTTCCTTGTTGTTCAATAGCTTGCCTCAGGCTTTCTTTATTTCATACTGTACAAACATATGCACAAAGACAGAATAAATTCCCTTGTGACAATTTCTGCAGCAGTTATTATAGCAGCAAGGTTAAACTCTACCCAACTTGAATAATGCTAAAAATACTAGCAAATAAATAAATACATACATACATAAACTGAAACTACAAAGGCAAAAAAAGCAGGAAGAAACAAGTTAAAACTGTTCTACAACCCTGCTGCTCACCAGTTCGCCTGCAGTCCTCCAGCAGCCAACTAATCCAGCTGTTACTTTTGCTCTCATTTCCCTTTCTGTTTACCCAGATTTCAGTAAGTTTTTCTAGCCCAGGAGTACCAAAAATCCCCCCCTCACGTCCAACCTGCTGAGCCCTCAGCCCCTGCAGGGAGAGATTGATTTAGCCCTGTGCTCTGTAAAAGAATCGTGTTGGGGGGGGGCGGGTTAGTGGTGTTAAAAAAAATATATTATTACTAAGTAATACCAAAACAAACAGAGCATCATTCAGCTTTGTACCAGGTTCTCCCAGTGAACTTTGGCACGGAGAGCAGATACTGCTGTATAGATTTGGGATTATAATTAAAAAACAAAGTGTAAGGCTCTGGTTTATTTTTCAGTCAGGTGGTGACTGAAAAGCAAAGTCCATACCATGGTTTATCATGTCAATGGTGAAGATAAAGCACAGTGCTTTCAGGCACATAAGAGTATCACAAAGCAAGAGGTTGTGTCACCTTTGTATTAAATAAAAATCATAGCTGAGTTGGTTGAGATCTCATTGAAATTAAATCCTATTGTTTTCCCCTCTTACTTGTAATTAAAGGAAGTAATTGCTCTTTGATTGTTTAGGCAATTTAAAATTAATTCCATTGTTATATTCTGCTTCAGTTATTAGCTGAAGGATGAGAATCTCCCAGGATAGATGAATAACTCCTGCTGTGTTCCTCCTCCCTCTCTCACAGCTGATTCTCCCCTCCCTCATAGTTTTCAATATTTCCTGGAAACCCGAAGGAATTGTCAAACCTTCCCACAGCAGTGCCAGTAAAGAGGGATTTTACTGTTTGCTACCAGCAGTCAGCTTAAGAAAGGAAAAAAGGAAAAAAAAGGAAAAAAAGGAAAAAAAGGAAAAAAAAAAGGAAAAAAAAGAAAAAAAAAAGGAAAAAAAAGGAAAAAAAGGAAGAAAAAGGAAAAAAAAAGAAAAAAAAAGGAAAAAAAAGGAAAAAAAAAGGAAAAAAAGGAAAAAAAAAGGAAAAAAAGGAAAAAAGGAGCCTTTTGCCGCCTTTGTAGATTGAGTAACTGAGGCGATTAACCGTGCAGATGTTCAAGACTGGATGAAAGGCGCGTTGTTACGGCAATGCGTGCTAGAAAATGCGAACGCGGCTACTCGATC
>WUAM01000103.1:295193-359308 GCA_024336885.1 Actenoides hombroni | reverse complement strand
AAAAAAAAAAAAAAAAAAAAAAAAAAAAAAAAGAAAAAAAAAAAAAAAAAGAAAAAAAAAAAAAAAAAAAAAAAAAAAAAAAAAAAGAAAAAAAAAGAAAAAAAAGGGAAAAAAAGGAAAAAAAAAAGGAAAAAGGAGGGAAACCATGGTCAGAACCTGGGGTCCAGTAGGCTCTAGTCTGGAAGTGACAGGTTCCTAGGACAGGAGGCTTGCTGAGGAGCCCTACCTCCCTTCAGGTCAGCGGCTGCTGAATCATTCTGGTCCAGTTTCCCCCCTGTAAGAGGAAAAGGCCACCATGGCATGAGGGTGAATTCACTGAGAGCTGGGGCTCCTCCTGCAGATGTAATCGCTGATACAGTGTAAAGTACAATCACACTGACTTTGGGCTCATCCAATTCATCATCTGCTAGTTGTCAACATTATTATTCCCTTTTATCTTTCTGAGCATAATTTTTCATTTTCTACACAAAATAGTGGATTTGTTTTGTAGTTATCCCAAAGTTACACATATCGTCCCTGCTCCCTGAGGAAGTTTTTCTTCCAGAGACCATGATGTCATCAGTAACTTAGACCTGGCTATTCTGGACACTGTGTGCAGACACTTGTGTGCCAAATGAAAAAGAACAATGGCAAAATATTTCACAGACTGCCAACAAGACAGACTGTGTCACGCGAGGTGCCTGCCTGGAAGCCAATTAAATACACAGCACTTGAAGGGAGCTTCAAAATGCATTCAGCATGAGAACACAAACCCAGCAAATGGGCAAGTCCCAGAAAAGACAACACATTGAAAAAATATGGGAGATTTCCTTAATGCCTTTTATCCACGTGTGCAAATCTGACAGTCTTCATAAGCCCTGGGATAGATCTTGTTCACATTGTGTGAGTAATACTATTTGTCTTGTGGCAAGAAATGACTCCATGTCTGCTTCAGTTTAACCTCGTATCGCTCTGACCTGGGGTTTCTTTTGCCATTGCTGCAACACAGCTGCCTTTGGAGCAGGGAGCAGTAGGCTGAAATAGAGCTCAGCAGCTCCCTGTGGCAAATACAAAAAGGACACCTTTACTGTTCCAGGCTGTGAGTATTTCTCAGACTCTTCAGAGGTCAAATATTCCCCATGAAGTTAAGGGAATCTATACATAAAGATCAATATGGCTCAGCCTGATACAGCAACAGGAGTTGGATGTCAACTTGATTTCATCTGAGCTACACTTAAGCAGGACCAGGAGGGTCAGGAACACTAATGGGAGCCCACAGGAATTGCCTTTTCTCCCTTTCTTTTTCAGAGTTGTTTTTTCTTTAAGTGAAACAGATGTGAAAGGGGAACACTAAACAAATCAACAATGAACTCAGCATAAAAGAAAGTTTTCATGAATATCCCAGCATCCAGCTTTGTAAGGGAGCAATATTCACTCTGCACCAGATGTGGCAAGTATAACAGTAGCATTAAATGCTACTCAGGGTATTATTAAACTATCAGATAAGAGGAAATTTGAATTCAATTGCTATGAACGCTGATAGGCCAGAGACAAATCTCAGCCACATGTTGATTTTCACTTACAATTAAGCACTGTGGCAAGAGAGAGAGAGCAGAAAACTTTTCACTTAGCAGGGTGAAAGAATTGCACAGGATTTTTGGCCAAAAGAACATCCCATCCATGCAAGTCAGGATGTCCCCTAACATGGAATTTGTCCCCATGCCTCTAACACAAGTATATTTTTCTTCTGTATGAGATCTCCAGCATTTCCTTCAATATATGTCAGGTTTATTTTTTACTCTAAGTGGAAACAAAAACATAGTGCTGCAGTAAAACATCTACAATATTGTTCTTGAGTTCACTAATACAGTCTTGGCTGCATTAATTTGAAATAGCAGCTGGATCCAAATTTTGCAAATTGTGCAGGTCTTTATAAAAAGCCAAGCTGTAGGCCTTGGAGCAGACATCTCTTGTCCAAAATGGGCAGTTTCAAGTTTGAGGATGTCCCTTGTCACAGAAAGATTGTAAACTTGAATAGTATCATGGTTTAACCTCTAGTTTTGAGATAGATTTTCTATCCCACTTCCTTATGTCCGCTCCATGGTCATGCGGTTAGAACCAGAGAGTGACTCGTGGTCTGTACCCACCATATCCTCTCTCTTGAAAAGAACACTAACCCTAATAGCTGAGATACTGGTTTGTACAGGTGGGGAGTAGCACATATCCTCTTTGAATTGCTGGAACTCCTGGGACAGTTTTTCCACAACTGAAACCCAGGTCTGTAGGGAGAACCAAAGACTTTCTTCAGGTTGTTGGAGTTGACCTGTCAATTCATCCACTGTTTGTCCCTCTCCATCCTTCCAGGACATTACAGCCAATGACTTGGTCTACAACAATGGTGTGCTCTGGACAAACTTCTGCCACATGGGTGATGTACACTTGACTTCATCTGGAACTTTCAATACTGCTTACTGCCCAGGTCATCAAAAACCACCTCTAGCACAGCTAATTCCCACAGGTACTCAATACCTCTGTACATGGTGGTCCATATGCCTGGGTGACATGTAACATCTTCAAGATGCCCCTTCCTTGAAGGGGTACCTTTCCTTCACACCTCAAGAGTCACCTCCAGAGGCTAAGGGCTTGTACCCCTTTTCAAATCACTGTGTCAATGCCCCCTTCCCTAGACATGGATGCCACTTGTGTGGGTTCCCTACTTTCTAATTCCAGACTACTGGCCCCATTATCCCAGCACTGGAGCAGCCAGGTGGCAATGTGCTCACCTGAACAATGGCTGAAATCTTTTCATGTATCTTGCAGCTCACTCAGGGATAGGGATCAGGTGGTTACCACCTCATTTACTGCTTGAGGCCTCTTCCTCCTCCTCTTCTCATGATGGCCCTGTGTCAGAGTAGCCTGCCTTGTCCACTTCTTCCTCCTTCCCCTTCTTAGTAGAAGTTTTTTCGTTACTAAATGAGCTGACTTTCACATCCAGTATTTCTTCCTTTGTAAAGGTGTGACTGATAATGGCATGGGCTGGTTCTCTGGTTCAGCTGCAGTGTCTGTTGCCAGGGTTGGAGTAGCTGCAGTGCCTGTCATTTTGTCAACAACTCCAGAGATCTTCTCTTCCCCTTGAAGATACTGAATAGTGTTGAACACATCTTGGTAAGCATGGGCTACACTTGTTTAGGAGTGAAGTTCCAAAACACTGGAGGTGTCCACTGTCCCTAGGTACTTGCCCATACTATCCCACACACCCTGTCTCTCATAACTATCCAGCCTCAGGGCAGATCTCTGAGTGGTATTCTTAAATAGTTCTTTAACCTTAAACAAGACCTGAAACACATTCTAGGGATACA
Organism: Actenoides hombroni; assembly: GCA_024336885.1. Taxonomy (NCBI): domain Eukaryota; kingdom Metazoa; phylum Chordata; class Aves; order Coraciiformes; family Alcedinidae; genus Actenoides; species Actenoides hombroni. The sequence continues at coordinate 355,970 of WUAM01000103.1, read as the reverse complement.
GCAATAGGAACATGCTGGTTTGAACATCTCAAGGATATTCAAAATACTCAAGCACTATTATAACAAGCCTGGAGGAGAAAGGGAAGTTGCAGGAGTTGGGGGAAAGTGTCTTCTCTTGTCTCCCCCACAGACTGGCTCTCCAAGGAGAAAAAGTAAAGAGTGTAATTATTAATTGTTTCTAAGAGATGGTTCTCACAGAACGGAGGTGACAGCAATGCTGAGTACAAACACCAGATAAGCCTCACAACCAGTAATTTTATCATATCATAAGCCAGTGTTACACACTATAACAAAACTGTAATCTTAATCCAACCCCCAGAATGACAAACATCACAACTGGGAACATACAGGGCAAGTGAGGTGTTACATAACACAACTCTGAGAACAAGCACAATAACGCTGAGAGCAAATAAGCCAACATTGTGACCGGTGACTATTAAACTAATATAATGAACACTTATAACAAATTTGTTTTAACATATTCTGGTCAGACCTGTGGTTCTATCAACCGTTCGGGCCCCACATTGGGTGCCAAAAATGACTGGTTTTGTTTAACCCCAGGAGGCAGCTAAGTACCACACAGCCACTCGCTCACACAGCAGGATGGAGAACTGGAAAAGAGGTAAAACCCAGGGGCTGAGATAAAGACAGTTTAATAGGACAGAAAAGGAAAGGAAAAAAAAAAAGAAAGAAAATATACAAACCAAGTGATGCACAGTGCAATTGCTCACCACCCGCTGACCAATGCCCGGCCTGTTCCCAAGTGGCTTTCCCCCTGGTTTATATGCTGAGCATAATGCCATGTGATCTGGAATATCCCTTTTGGTCAGTTTGGGTCAGCTGTCCTGGCTGTGTCTCCTCCCAGCACTCCTCACTGGTGGGGTGGGGTGAGAAGCTGAAAGGTCCTTGGCTTAGTGTAAGCACTGCTCAGAAACAACTAAACCATCAGTGTGTTATCAACATTATTCTCATCCAAAACACAGCACTGTACCAGCTACGAGGAAGAAAATTAACTCTCTCAGCTGAAAACAGAACAAATAGCTTCTGGTGAGATCTTGAGAAATATGAAATGAAAAGCAGTTAGAAAGCAAATGGGCAGAAGCAAGTCAATACACTGCCTGTCAAACGGAGAAGCGGTTTTCAAGCTGATGATAGCTGAAAGTAAAAAAATACTTCTTTTTTTCAGATGCAATCAACAGAGTCCCTGCCTGGCACAAATTCACTGCAGCAGTGGAATGACAGCAGGGCTGAACCAGGGACTGGGGGGTTTCAGGTGATGACTTTTGACAGATGATGAGAATTTCTCCCCCAAGAAAGCTGGACCAGCAGTAAGGCATACCCCGAGTACTGCTCCTCATGCTGGAGGCTCTCAGCACTGGCTAGCCTGGGAACCATACTCCTATTGAACTCTACTGATTCAGCATCCCTGACGTGTGTTTGTCACCTTCCCATACCTGATTCTAGCTCACACTCTAGGACATGGTCTTCTGTTCCCTCCTCACGACCCACAGCAGAGACTCAGGGTTTGGTGGATACAGGTGGGACTTGTGTTATAAAAATGTCCTATATCTCTGTTTCTGCTGGGGGGTGAATTCACAGGGCAAAACTCTGCCTGTGCTGAGAAAATTCAAGATTCATTCAGCAGAAAGAGATACAATGAACATGTTCAGGAATGATCGAAAGAAAATGGCTGTGCTATTATTGTATCTGTCTCTTCTAGAAACCTTCCCTGACTCACTATGTTTCTGTGAATTTAAAAGCCAAGTCCTCCTTTTTTACCTCCTAAACCACCTCCTCGGTACCTTTTGTGGCATGGCAGGGATGAGAACTTCTGAAAGCTCCCTCTGACAGGAGGAGGGTAAGATAATCAAATATTGTTGGAGCTCACCTGACTGCCTTCTGCTGGGCAAACTGTAAAATAACATCCCCTCACGCAACCTTTTTTTGTAAAGCATGATACCAATATCCTGCAGTATGTGCATGTGATGAGCAGGAGAGGACTGTGAAGACTTCAGCACCAGGTGTCTCCTTGGCAACACAGTCAGGGCACCCATGTCCCTGTGTCCACCTGGCCAGGACCATCACAGTACTGGTCTGTGCTGGCACACAAAATGGGGTGGCCAGTCTCAGAGAGGAAAAGGAAAACAAAACCAGGGATGAAACCTTTAACCGAATTATTTCAGTTATGAAATGAAGTCAAGAATATAATCATAATTAATAAATACATTTGTTCAATAAAACAAATACTGGTGCCAGCAGGGCTTGGACAGGAGCAGAAAAGTCCTGCACCTTCTCTTTCTCCCCTGGCCCCACAGCCTGTGCAGGCAGAGGGAGTGCACTGGAAATTTAAGGGATAGGTTTCTTTATATCATCACCTGGACAACAGATCCTAACTTCTCTCTTCTGAAAAGTGCTTATCACTTCCACTGCTCCTTGCCTTTCTCATCTCCATGTCTTCTCTTATCAGCTTTTCCCTACTCTCTCAACCTCCATCCCATCTTCCACACAGCCTTGACTAGACAAACCAAACCTTTCTCACCTTTTTATTTAGACCTTTTTGCACTTTGTTTTTCTCATCTCTCCTTCTTTCTTCTCACACCTCTTCTTTTCCTCTCTCACCCAGGTATTGTACCCTAATTTTGTCAGCAGGTACAGTCCATGACCCTATAGGTTACAGACATTAGGCAAATGCATTTCTGGAAACACCTCCAGCAATGCAAAGCAACAAGTAGACAACAGTCTGAGGAAAGTTTGCCATGGGCCAGCGGGGTCATCTGCTAGTTGCCACCCACAGATACTATTGCAGACCAAGGTAGTGATCCCAAATCTGAATTTAGTTTTCTTTTGAAGTCAGGAAGTCCAGATGAGGCTGTCACCCCCATCCCACCATATAGGCCATATCCTGGTACCTCTGCAGGGTGCTGAGGTCCCCATGATCCCTCCTCCCACCCACAGCAACATATTTGGCTGCAGCTCCTGCAGAAGGCAGCGTGGAGGGACCCCATTCTGCCACGCTCATGCAATTCTTACTGTCATCAGCAGATGGCCAAATATTACCACACATTCATAGCATTTACATCAAAAAGGCCACATAACTGGGTAGAAAACGCCTTTCCTTGCCAGAAGCAGTTATATCTAAAATGGCATACATACATTTGGCATTTACCTTTCTATATGCAATATTACCAAATGTATGACAAAAGTTCACACTCCTTTCTTTTCCTGCTCTTGACATGCTTGCCAAAGTAAAGAGCATTATGCAAACAAGTAGTAGGATAAAGTTCTGCCCTAAACCACCTAAATATTATTTATTTTATATTTATTTTGCAATAAAGAAAAGCAACCCCAAGGCCTAGATGTGGTTGTGGCAAACCCCATGCTCGAAGCAGCTGGCAGCAGGTGGCAGAGGGAAGGTCCTGTTGCGCCGAGCAAGAGGCCACTGCAATTTGAATGCAGAAAGTGTTTCATTAGAAACATAAAAAGGCCCAGGCAGGGGTTTTTGCAAATGCAGGGGTTTATAGTTTCAGCTGTTTTGGAGAAAAGCATACAAATCTGCTCTCCCCCTGCTTCCCAGGGGCGGAGGGGCTTTAACTTCACACTTTCACGTTGCATAACGTCTGAAAAGAATCAATACGGGCACAAGCGCTAACATGACTAATAGGAGCAAAAAGCCAAGGAATAACCTTTCCAGCATCACCTCAGGGCATGCCTGTGCAGACAGTTGGGCACGCACTGGGCTGATTCAGCCAGGCCACGTGTGCCAGACAGTGAAAACAAGACAGCTGTAGTTGCAGAGGAACAAGAGCACAGGCACAGAGGTACTCGATTCTCCATCACCTTTCTGGGACCATGGCAGAACCACACACCCATGTTTTGCTGCTTTGGCCAGGGGTCCCAGGCCATCACTGCTGTTGTCTGCCAGATCCACCTTTCTGAGGGCTGGTCTGGAAAAACAACTTCATAACTGGCTTTACATCCTTTACTGTATGTATGTCAGTAAAAGAGAACAAAAGGAGAGGAAACAGCTTAATCACTCAAGCATTTTTTAGAAGAATGATTTTCCTGAAGTGATGACTTTCTGGTAGGTTGGGAATTGCTGTTTAATCTTTAAGTGATTAAAGATTACCCTAGGACACCAACCATTACTAGATTAAATGCCTCCTCTGTTGTGCAGTACTGTATTTTACTTTTTCACAGACTGATCTCTGCTCCAGCTTGCCAGCTAACTGGGTAGTAACATGGGCCATGGGAAGCCTTTTGGTGTCACCATCACCTGCATGAAATACATGACTGCACCATTCCCTTACCCTCCTTAATTCTTAGCTGACATTTACCAAGAGTGGTGGCCCATCATTCACAGTTACACAAAGCATGTAGGATGGCTTTCTAAAAATGTGTGATCTGTAACCAAGCTGGCAAAGAAGGCTGTATCGATACTTGATTTCTACCTTTTATGCTAAATCAATGAGGCTACAGGCATGCACACATACCTAGGAGCCAGTGCTCCCACCTCTTATCACTGCCCACAGTCTAGGACGCGTGAGGAGATGCTCCAGAAGATCCTGGGTGTAAAACACACAGCAGCGTAACCTAATCAGGCCACGATATCCAGATACCACTTTCCTCAAGTAGGAACTTGGTCCCTGGTTTGGATGCTGCAGGACTCCTCCTGGCAGCTTCTGACATGCAGCAGAAACCTCTCCTGACAGCAGCGTTCAGGTCCTGGTCCCTGATGGAGACCTTCTGTCTCACAGACAGCATTGCTCCTGAAATAGCATCTGTCCTTGCAATGACATGTCCCTCCCTGATAACGGCACAGTGAGTTATCAAGGAGATCCCAGAACTCCACCCCTTCCCTCAGCTGACCAGATCAAGCACCTTCACACCTCAACAGCTCTCCCTGCACATCTCAGCTGCCTTTCACTTCCCAATACCTCCTTTGCCTATGCTCAGAGACTCATGGGTCTGCACCACCACTCTCTGGCTTGGATGCAATCCCAGACATATCTAGTCATACATGATGATATGCAAGTGCAGGAACAAGGAGCTACAGCATATCCCTGAGGGGCTTGGCCAGACAGGAGTAGGATGTGCCCCAGAAGGACCGCACAGCCTCAGCCTGATTTTTCAGGTTTATCAGATCACACCAGATTTTCCGCTTTGTGCAATCTTTATGTCCACGTGGAAGCTTTTGATTACTCTTGAGGAATATTATTTGCAATATCCTGGAATGTGACAGGATTAAAGGTGCTAATGAGGGGCTCCTGTCCCCAGCTAGGGCCCTGCTAAGGAAGTTCTTGTTCCACAACAGCTCAAAAAAGACAACACTGAGGACCAGACCATGGTCAAGGTTGGCACTACGGTGGTGAATGTTCCTTTCTATCTGTCGACAAAAGCCCTTCTCTTTGCCACCTAATCTCCAAGACCTGTCTGCCCCACCCTTTTGGAGCAGGCACTTGGTCGAGCTGTGGTGGCTGTCCCTCCACACAGTGTCCATCCCAAAGAGACACTGTCAAATGCTGCCACTGAGCAAGACCATCCCTGAACAGAGGCTGAGGCACAACTTTGCTGTCTAAATTATCTCTTGCAGTAAATCCTCGTAAGAGCTGCAATACTCTGTTGGAAGGCTTCAGTGGTCTCGTTGTGCAGGCAGCACTTTGCCAGTGTCTGGGACGTGCTTACAATTGTGCATCAGCTCAGGCCTCTGCCATTTTGGAAACCGGTCCCTAAAAGTCCCTGTAGTAAACTGTATTTGTACCTACAGTAACTCATTTCAGGATTTTCCAGCTTTAAAAGGAGCCTGTTAGAGCATGGAGACTTAAAAGAATTTTTTCTTCAGCTTAATGTATTTATGGAGTTATCTGTGGCTCAGCAATCTGATTTAATCAATTTAAGCAGATACAATTTAAGCACCAAACTTTTCAATTTGAGAAAATAACTCTCTTTGTCTTCTGAGAGCCCTATTATGACTGAGGGCATCACTGACCTTATGACAAACATAATTCCACTCTCAGATACCAGCAATTCTGTAGGCAGTTTTAGAACCATGCAATTCTATATATGTCAGAGAAAACAGATCATCTGAAACTGAAATGGCTCACCAAAGAATAAATAAAGTATCCTGCCAATCTTTTGTATACTATGTTTTCCTGACTGCAGGATGGGGGCTTCCACAGAGGCATGTTTTGAGCCCAAGCCCCTTTTTTGATGCCAGTTCCCAAACAGAGCAAACCCAGAGGGAAGGGGCTGCTGTGCCAGAGGGGTGACCCCAGGACAGGGCATGCAGGCAGCTCTCTGAGACAGGTGAGATTGTCATTGCTGCGTGAAAGGGAGATCAGCCCTTGAGGCAAAAAACCCTCGTCCCCAGCCACTTGAGAGCTGCTAGGTGTTCGGGCAGCGCCCAGGTGGAAAGCACAGGGCAGTCTCCGCACGTGTGCGTTAATAACCGCCCGCTCCCATCCTAATCACGCCAGTCGCAAGGCGGCTGCTAAGCAACTAAACCCTGGCGAGGAGGCACTTTTGAGATAATGCTAAAAATAATCCCCAGCAGGCGAGACAGAGCGAGCAGCCGTAGCGGGTGACGTCAAGTTTCTTACTGCTGCCCTCCCTGCCATCACTCACAGACTCCTGATGACCGGGTGAGTTTCTCCGGACCTCCCTGGAGACCAGCATCGCGGCAGGGACCAGCACTGCTGGTGGTCCCTGACACGCTGCTTTTGTGCATCCAGCCCCAGCCTGCACCCAAAGCTGGGCACAGCCCCCAGCAGCATCACTGGCTAGCAGCCCTCTGGGGAGGCCACAGGGCACCAGGATGGCCTTGCCCTGCTCCGTTGCTACTGGAGCCTCACCTGACATGGGAATGAATGGAAAGGAGCCCCTGAGCAAATCTAGTGTTAAAAGGTGCAATTTGATTAGACTAAGTCATGCACGTGATCGGAAATGACAAATAACATTTGAGACGTTGGTGTAGAGGCAGAGAATGCACATCCCTCTGTCTTTCCAGTCTGATATTCTCAGCAGTTGACATCACTTTTGTAGTTACTCTGTACCATACTCATCTGTATTCACACACAAAGAGAAAATAAGCTGGAGGAAGACTTATGTTTTACCTGTTTGGCCCCCAGCACCTTGCCCTCCTCTCAAGAGCAGAGCCCCTCCTCACCAGCTCAGTCTTTCCCAGACTGGGGCACTACACCTTTTTTGGGGAGACACACTGCAAACCACACCAGGAAAGTGAGCTAGTGCAAGAATCACCTCCTTTCTGTACTGGCTTCTTTCATCTCCTGATCCTTGAATGATGGCTGAAGCTAGCACAGCTGCCACCTGCGACCACCTCTCAGGCATTTCCTTTGGTAGCAAGAAATTTCTTGAGCACACCCTTCCTCCATGAGCAGCAACCCCTCTCCAGCCCCCTTAACCACATCAGGGAAATTATCAAGCTGAAAAGACCCCCTAATGCTGCTTCCATCAGGTTTATTTTGGCCCAGCTCTGCTCACACAGAGCCCTGTGTCCTGGGATCCAGCAAGGCTGGGGTGTGATGGAAGGTGCCCACTCCCTGAGAGAGAGCTATGGGCAGGGAGGGGTGTCTTAGTCACAGGCATTGAGTAACAACCTCCTCCACCTCCTTGCAACACCAGCCAAAGGAACAGGAAAGTCCAGACAGGTGCCACCCTACATTTAAGAAGGACTGTTGCTTTAAATAATGCATCAGAGAGATGTGGTTTACTCCTTGACATACCACTTTCTTTTAAAACAGTTGCCCAAGATCACAGGGAACTGATAAATAAAGCTCCTTGTGTGAAAAATCAGCAACAAGAGCTCCCCGGTTTAAACCAGCAGAGGAGCACCCCAGGAATCAACAGAGCCCCACGCCACCCACACAAGCATGCCTGTGTGGACCGGGACAGGCTAAACTCAGTGTCTCTGGTAACCCAGGCAAGCATCATTACCATACTGTCTTCTACCTCATCTCCTTCTGGTGGAGCAGCATAAAGCCCTTGGTGCCAGCCTTGTGAACCTCTCTGTACCGGGTCTCGTACCACTTCACTTGCAGCACTTGAGATGGTGCTGCCCCTTCTCCCCTTAAGCTGCCACTAATGACCCAGGGGTGCAGCTCTCACAGCAGGTGATGTTTCTGCCTGCAACCCACACACATGATGTGGATCAGCTCCTTTGGTTACCCAAACCAGGCCCCAGGAGAAGGGAACAAGGTCTGAAGAACAGGAGGTGGCTCCCAGCCTCTCTGGGATGGCACCGACCCGCTCGCTCTTCCCAGGACTTTCTCTCCTGCACACAGAAAGGTACTCAAATGGAGAAAGAGCAGAGCTAAAACAGAGTTTCAAATTCACTGCAGAGGAAATGGCCTCTCTGCAGCTGGGGAGAGGGCTATAAATTTTCCAGCGAGCATAAGCAGGGACGTGGGTGCACATATGTTTTCCAAATACCAATGTCATTTTCAGTGGGAGTAAAAACTAATTGATCTTTAACATGCAGCACTTAATTTCAATGCCTTTTGTATATCAACACTACTAGTGATACAAATACCAGATTTTACTAAAATGAGAATGTGTCAACATATCAATGACTCATGCCCAGTTGCAAAGGGAGACTCTGAGCTACTCAGAAGGATCCTGCTTCAGCACTTTTTATCCAACAATGATAGAAATATCTGGGCTGGAAATCCTGGTGTGTCCCGAGTCTTTCTTGCTCCTGCCTGAAGCTGAGGTCTCAGAGCATTTGGAAAGAGATTTTCAAGTGAGAAATATTCTATGTGTCAGCTGCACATGTGAGGCACTGAAAAACTCAAGGCAGCAGCTGCCAGTAAACCTTTCTACAAACGCATGTGGAGAGGATTCAGCCAAAATAGGATGCCTCTAAATATTTTACAGCAGGCTTTTTGTTACCCTTCCCTGGCACTGAAGCATGCCAATGTGACAGTGTAACAAGCACCGGGAAAGTGGAGCTGCCCAGGACCCATGGATACCTAGCCTGTGGTTGCAGACTGCCACAGCTCCACATCTGCTTTCTGCTCCTCTTTACAGCTTACTTTGACTGAATTATCATTAAAAACCTGAGGATTTGATACCTCACAGCTGTGAAGCATACAGAAAGACCTTTAGACATATCTTGCACCATAAATGTACTTGCCTCTGCTGGTCTATATCTGGGTGATAAATGAAGCTCAAGACACTTGAAAGAGCTTCTTCATCTTTGAAAAGCAAACCAAAGCTAAATAATCCTTTGTAGTTTTATTATACCATCCATCCAATTTCTTTTGCTCTGCTTCCAAAAGCATTCATGGCAGATGGGCAGTCTCCAGTTTCCAGCATGGCTGGGTTTGCTGGTGGGGTTTGTTGCACAGCACCACGGGCAGAGGCACCAGCGCTGCTGAGGAGTGGGATGAAGAGGAGGGAACCAGCTTCAGCTGCCCTGGAGAAAAAAGGGATGTAGAAGGACAGCCTTACATTCAGCAAGGGGTGTCCAGTCCCTCAAGGCACCCTTCCTAACTGCAGTTGCCTGCTGCTGCAAAGACTTTCCCAGGCACTGCAGACAGCAACGGTTTGGTTTCTCCTGTAGGATCATGAATGGTCTTTTCCAAGATGTATTATGGCATCCCAAGCCATCTCTGCAATGTCCGAGCACCAGTACACTCTTAGCAAAACCTTCAGCAGTTCTGAATTTTCTGGTTTCTGTTCTAAAACACCTTTCTTTGCCATGGCTCTGATTCATCCCAGGCAGCCAAAGGGCTTCTTCTGGTCTATTGCCCTACCACTCTTTCAAGGAATACACGCATGGGATGCTTTTAAAAAGAGGCTCAAGGAAGCAGTGAGTTAGCCAAAACCAGTCTTTTGGCTGCTTCCTTTGCACCAGAACTTTTTTATGCTGAGACCATCAGGGCATGTCCAGGTCCCCAGTGGGTGACAGGGAAGGGAATACTCCTGGGACTGGTGCTCTGGGTGTTTGATAATAAAAGGCATTAGCAGGCAAGTGAATAGGAATTTGCAGTTGAAAAGGGCCAGTCTGAGGATCTCAGCTATTGAGGAGCTGCAACTGCTGGGACCTCCACATACCCACCCAGTTATCCCCACTGCACTGGCCTCAGACTATACCAGGCTTCCAAGCCTTCTTCCTCAAGGCCAATTCTGACAAAACCTCAAATCTAAACCAGAAAATTCAGGTTGACCTTAAACTTCTACTAGATACAGCTCCACAGGCTGTCTCTCATCTCCTTGCAACGCTTTGATGACTCTCACAAGTGCCAGGCATCCACTCCAGCCTACATCACAACCCTACAGTGAGATGGGAGGATGCTACAAAACCAAGAGCCTGTTGTTGTTATTCCCCCCCCTAGGTTCCACCATGAAGTCTCTTCAATAATGTTTTTATGGCTCCATCAATCTTATTTAAACTTTAGCGCAAATAAATTGCAGCACATTTACAGTCCCAGCACAGTGCTCTGACTCACCCAGTCTCAGCAGACATCATATATTAAATTAATTTTGGAATGTATTCCAAAGAAATTGTTTCAGCCTCTTTAGCTAAGAACTCCCCATGCTGTATGTTAGAGCAAAGACATGCAGGATCTCTAATAGGAGGACTTTAATTAGCTGGTAATTAGCCTCATTAGGACTCAGCTCATGAATAATGTAAGTCATCTTCTCATCCCTCTTTCCTTTGGCTTGGGGAAGATACCTCTTACAGTAATGGGGGCAAATACAGCATTGATCTCAGATCTCCTGTCCTCGATATGGATCCCTCATCGAATGCAGTGACAAATTCTGCAGTTTGTTACACCTGGAGTAACTCCAATAAATTAAATGATCTTCAGATTTACTCTGGCACCACTCAGAGTAGGTTAAGCCCACAGACTAAAATGTTTACCGATGGACTAGATGGAAAAAAAGCACCTTTTCCAGATATTAATTTCTGCCCCATCCAGTGCATACAGCTTTGGATACTCAGGTGAGAAGCATGTAAGAGTGAGGAAATTAGGGCTTGGGGTAACCAGAGCACTTGCTCAAGACAAAAGTTTCTGTACTGCTCAGACCTGTCTCTCTTATTAAAAACATTTAGGCTGTTATTTTCCAGCTAGCTCTGGCCCTTGTGGACCACTGGTCCCATATAGCAGGCTGAAAGCTCCTGTTTTCTCTGGGCTTGTCTTTTGGCCATGTCCTTGAGATGTAATTCAGGGTCCTGTAGGATGCCAAAAAAAACCCCCCATAAACAAACAAACAAACAACATAAACAGAAAAACCGACCAAAGAAAACCCAAACCCCAATGTTTTGTCCTGCGTTGCTTTCCTGCAGCAGCACCCGACACTGCATGTGGTGTCACCTCAGAGACCATGGGTGGTTGTGAGCCCACCTTCCTGCAGAGCCAAGTGGGTTCTGCTACTGTGCAGCACCACAATAGTACACAGAGATGCCAAAGTGCCAAATATGCTTCCAAATAGAAAAAAAAAAAATGTGCTTGAACTGAATTACTATTTGACTTACTGGCTGACAAGATAATTAGTTGTCCCACACAGCTAATTAGCAAATTCCTGAGGCTGTAGTAACCATCAGACCAAAAGCATACCAAACTCCTTGCTAATATAGCCTTGCTACACGTCTTCTCTGCCTCCTTATCTCCTTTGAGCAAAGCTTGTGCACAAATAGGAAACACCTTTCTATTTAACTGCCTGTGCTCTGGAGTGGTTTCCAATCAGTGGACATCAGCATCAGCTTTGGATGCAGAAATCTGATTAATCTATTCTGCCCTGGCTGGTTGATTAATATCTGTGAGGTTGGTGTTCAAGGGAGAATGCCTTTGGAGACCGCCATTAATAGGGATGATTATGCAGGCTCACACTTCCCCCATCCCATTGCTTTGTGTGCAGAGAGCTGCCTGGGCAGCACAGAAGCTTGGCTTGTTCTCAATGCCTGAGCTGAGCAGACCAGGTTTTCACAGGGCAAAGCCCAGGCTCTGCCTAAGCAGCAGCTTTCAGCCCTGGTCCTTTAGGTGCAACTGCATTTCCATTCCCAAGCAAGAGACAGAGAGGAGTTATAGTGACATGGATTTTGGAGGCAAAAGGACATCTCTACTGACCTTGAAAAGCTACTGAAATACTTCCTTCTGTAGCAAACTGAACTCAATCTTCCCAGGTCCTGCCAACGCATTTCATCATTTGCTGTTTTTGCTGGTGCTGTGGGTATGTACCTGCACCCCAAGGACTTTCAGTCAGCTCCAGCCGCAGACTGACCTTTTGCTAAGCCGTGCTGGTCAAGCCTGGAATATGACTACAATTACTGAGGCTTTCCTGCTTTCCTTCTAAATCACATCAAGCTGCTCAGCTGTTCAGTAACAACCACGTCCTGCAGCTTTCCCAGAGAAATGCACTTTTTCCCCAGTCCCTGGCCATGTGCACATGCAGACCCAGAGGAAAGGGCTTGCGCAGCCCATGCAGCCCTGGCACTGACTCAGGATGGCCACTCTGCCCTGCCAAGCACTACTCTGGCCCTCCTGGAGCCACCAGACAGGATGTTTTGGGGTGGGCAGTTGTGGATTTGGCAGATCAGGTGCTGAGCAGTGCCAGGTCACCAATAAACCGTGTCCCTCAGTGCCGTATCTACATTTCTTTTAAGTATTTCCAGGGATGGTGACTCCACAACTTCCCTGGGCAGCCAGTTCTGTGCTTAACAACACTATCGGTAAAGAAATTTTTCCCTAATATCCAACCTAAACCTCCTCTGGTGGAACTGGGAGTGCTGGGCTGCCCATCTCACAGCTCTTCTTCCCCAGTACCTGCTTAGAAGGACTCTGCCCACTCTTCCACGGTCTCCCATCCCAGCATGGCAGCTTCTTTTTGTACTGAAAATAAAATGTAGAGTCTCTGTCTCCTGAAGCCACATTTCTGTTGAGCAATCACCATTTTGGTGCCGAGGATGCTGGGATCAGAGTCCCGCTCCTGTCAGCAGTAGATTTAAGCAGCAGGTTTGGGCAGCCTGCACTATGAACCGCTGCAAACACCCTGGCAGCCGATACCGTCTGCCGTGATGACTCACCACTGTTGATTTGGGCAGAGGCAAGAAAAACAGCCTGAAACGCACCAGTTCAACAGTCATATTCTCAGCGATGGGCTGTTAGCTCAGAACAGGTCCAGCGTGTCATTGTCTGTCGCCCACCCCCCCTTCTTTCAGTGCAGCATCACTGAAATTTATTTTTCTAGATTGGAGAATTGATATATTGACAGCCTTGTATTCAGGAAAGCAGCTTATGTCACTGCCAGAGATGTCACATTCAAATGGATCACATCTGCATCCACACAATATCCAACACAGTTTGACCCTCTAATCTCCCCAGGCAATTTTTCTTTTTTTTTTCATGACCGTTCAAATATTGGCTCTATTGCCATGGGAAGGATAGGAGCGACCTGCAGAACAAATGCTCAGGATAGCTTTTCAGAGCTATTTTCACAGGGCTGTTCTCCCAAAAACATTCACTCCAAAAGAGACATTTGGATCAGGGTGAGTCCCTGGGGAGGTGTTTCAGCCCAACACTGCACAGCTGCAGCCAAACCATCAGGCAGGATCACAGACATGGTGGAGCTGAACCGAGTGCTGATGGTTGGTGCTTCCCAGCCAGGGAAAGGATCACACAGCACAGAGCAACCTCGGTGAGGTTCAAAACATGCCACTGCAGCGTGGGTGGCAGCTGGGCTCCAGCCTAGCGTGGGAAGCAAGCGGTCAGGTCGTGTTTCCTACATCCAGCCTCAGCAGCCACGAGTATTCATTTATATTTTTCCAATAATTTCCATTTTCTATTCCTTTTGAAAGGTAAAAGACCACAGATGAGCTATTTGGACCCATACAAATGAAAAAGAAAGGCTGCCATACCAAAGAAAAACCCCTACAGCTGATGGTGTCCTGGAGCTGTCAAAGCATAATCCAGTTTCTTTGCGAGAAATCACACGGGTGGATTTTGTGGTGATGGATGGACGGAGTGAGTCATGCTTAGCTCTGGATGGTCCTCAGCAGAGAGGGACCAGATACTCCATTTTCTGAAGTTCACTTCTGAGACCTGCTATGCTTAGTAGTAGTAGTTACCATTCAATCCTGGGCAACACAGACACAATAAGCACTCTATATAAAATAGAGTGCTCACTTGTTTGCTGATTGTAAGCTCCATTTTGAAACCCAGGCAAGTGCTAATTACACGGATCCAGATGTTGTAGCGTGCCACTGAAGCAGATAGGTAAGCCTGGGACTTTCCATCATTCAATAATTAAATCTCAAATATACAGAAAATCTTTACTATGTTGGGCTGAAACACTAAAAAGATATATTTGATCAGGCATTCTGTTTGGAAGAAAGAGGTGCTGGTGTCCCACAACACAGTATGCTTGCTTGGATTCTCAGCTGCTGGGAACCACCACAGTGTTCTTTCAACCAGCACACCCAGGGTCACTTCGCACGGTAAAGGGAATAATGGAAAAAATGCACAGAACGGTGAAAAATGGTCCATAAGCAACATTTTCTTAGCCAATGCAAGTTGCCATCGGACCCCTCTGTAACTCCTCTATACCGCTTCTGATTTGCATAGCCAAAAGATGGCAGCACTCTCTCACTTATGTGCAGCTGCACAAGCTCTCTCCCTACAAACGCAGTCAGATGTGCAGGACTTAACCCAGTGGCGATGCACATCGGAGGGACCTTCTCCTGTCTCGCCCACTGCAGCACACAGCCAGCCCAACGGGCACTGGGCAGGGCCGGTGCTGCTGCCTGCACACAGCGCCCGGTGCAGAGCCAGGCTTTGTCCCCACCGAGCATTGCCAATCACGGAAGAAACGGCGGGAATCATTCCCCGTACGCCTGGTCACACCCGCCAGTGCTGAAGGGATGCTGGGCTGTTCACCCAGGCCCTTGCTAGGTGTCAGTGAAAGGGCTTCTTCCTCATCTTCAGTGTTGTTCAGGGGAGGGGAAAAAAAAAAAGTTAATAGCAGCCTTTGCACTTTGTGAAGAGAAGAATCTGAGGTTTGCTTTCAGTAAGGCTGATGCAAAGATCTGCTTTATAATCCCTATGAAAACAGAAGGAGCTAAGAGAGGTTGGAGAGCTGCAGGTAGATTCAGCACTGCGGAGCAGATCTTGTCGTTTGCATGCAGAGGAAAGGCTAGAGGTGGCAGTCCCTCCCCACCATGCGTGACACAGGTGCCTGCAGCCACAGGAAGCCTCTTTATATCGAGAAGCCCATCGGCAATGGGGGGTAATGGCACAACAGGAGCTCTGCTGCATTAGAATAATCACATCTTTGGTGCATTAAGGTCGAAGTCAGGGCTGAGCATTTCCAGCCCCCCGGGGCCACATCCAGCAGATCCAGGAAGCCTACAGTGGGGAAGCTACCCCAGCTCTGTGAGTCGGCTTCTGCCAAATTAAAGAGATAAAATTTAATTTCTCTGGGCGTGATGAGCCCAACAAGCAATGCTGCATCCAGGGCAGGTAGAAACGGGGGGGGAATCGCTGTGGCTGCTCAGCTCTGCTAGCTCTAATGGGGCCCCCACTGCAGCCTCATACCCAGCTCCTTCCCGGGTTTCTCCTTAGTGTGGGGCCCTGCCCGGTGCTTGCCATGCCACTCAGTGAGGCAGCTGGGGAGGTTCCAACCTGACCTGGCCTTGACACTTCCAGCCATCTGGCTCACGCACACCCGGTTTCCCTGCCACAAAATTGCCCTGATTCCCAGTGTTTTGGTTAAACATCATTTGGACTTTGACTCATGGGGCATAAATCCCCTCACAGGATGCCTCTGGGACTCCCCTCTTTGGGGACTCATGACCTGAAGCAATGATCTCCCAGAAGCCAGACAGTGGAGCAATGGACTTGGTCACCACTTTTGGAGAGGGACAGACCCTTTATCCCTGCTAACCATTAATCATGGGCAGATTTATTGTGAACAGTGAGTGTGACCTGAGCCCTCTCCACTTAATGCTGTCATATCAGAAGTAGCAACAGTGAAAGGTATCCTAGAGAGGGAAAATACATTCTAATTATGACAAATTTTTACAAAGAAAGAGCCTCTGAGGTGAACCATGTCTGCTCAGGTGGTAGCACCCACCAGAGATGCTCATTTGCCTTGTGTTTCTGGAAGACTTGTACCTCCTCTCCACCACCTCAGGGAGCCTCTGGCTTGGGTTTCTTCTGCAGTGGACACCCCACTGTCACCAATATGGGAAATTTGGGTGCAAAAGCACTTGGGAAAAAAATTAATTAGTGACAGCATTAATTAGGGGCAGCAAGGTGGCATCACCTGCAAAGTTCACCATGCCACAGCCTCCTTGTGTGGAGGGGAGACCAGAGCTGGCAGCAGCTTCCCACAGGGCATCCACCTCCTCCATCAGCCTGTGGGAGCCAGCTTTGATGGGAAACATGTCCTCAGGGTTCTTTGCTTAAAGAAAATGCATTAAACGTTTTTGTCTGTGGAAAATCTGCAATGAGCCAGCTGCTCATTAAGCCCAACTACTTTCTGTGTTCTGTGAGGGCATTACTGCTCCAGCTGCCACTCTCCAGCAAAAGTACCCAGAGCAAGGCATGCTAAATGCCCAGGTCCAGCCTTTACAAAACAAGGAATCTGAGACTTGGACCAACTGCAGACAAAAACTGACAGAAAACATACTGAGCATGCTTGGTTCAGTGTTTTCTTCTTGATTTCCTGCAGATCTAATGAGTTTCCATTACAGTGCTCCCCAGGCCACAGGGGCAGACACCGTGTCTGCAAATCCCATGCAGTCACATCCTTTCCACTCCTTTTTCTTAGTATTTTCCATGCTGTTCAACCAACTTCTGGGGCTGGACACTGCCTAGGGGCCAGCATCTGTGCATCATCCCTGTGGGTGCTGTTGAACCCCTCGGGGCATGCAGAGCCAACTCTCCCCTTTCAGGCTGTGCAGACAGGTCATCCTTGTGCTAGATGGGCAAGCATCACTGTAGGGTCACCTTGGGGTAACCCTGGTGCAACATGAAGCACCCATCAGCCTGGGAGGAAAGACGTCTCCAGCAGTGGGGCAACCTCTGTGACACCTGGAAGCTGCTTTTGGCAGCACATATCTCAGCTCCGCAGATTTTTGGGTTTCCTTAAAAGTCCCTGCACTGGTCCAGCACTGGCAGGAGTGACAAGGATGCATCAGGCACTGTCTTACTATCTGCAAAGACAAGGAGACTCTGGTGCTTCCACCCAGGCCAAATTTGGCCCACAGCCCCGGTGTGACCTCAGCAGCATCACTGGGGCACGAGAAGCAACAAACATTACAGCAACCTGTCATGGAAAAAAGATCTTTATCATCTCTCTTGCAAAATGCAGAGCATAACATCTCCTAGATTTGCTTATTCTGGCAGGCATTTCATTTGCTCTCTGGTGGTACTTGAGGATGCCTTGTCTAGGTTAATGGAAAAACAAAACACTCAGAGCTGTTTGGAAATGACATGTTCAAAATGAGCATAATAGAAAAACAAGAGCACAATATTGTTTGTGTATTTGCAGATGTGCTGCAAGGAGCAGAGTGAGCATTATTGCTGTGCCCATCCGTAACTCATTCTATGGGCTCCTCCGACTCCCAGCTTGTGCTCTCATGTTCAAACAAAACAGAGAGTTGAGATGCTTTCCTAAGCAAAAGGACCGACTGATCTAATCTCCACAGGACATTTATAAACCTGCATATAAGGATGCTATGGATAAATATGGGTTCCCTGGGAACTCAGCTGCCTGGGGAGAAGGAAAAAGCCCAAGCAGAAAAAAATGTTATCCATGGTAGCAATCAATAACCTTCAAGAAAAGTCAGAGGCCAGCGGCAGTCATCGCTTAATAACAGTGATTTTAGGCTTTGTTTTTAAACTGCTTATTTAATACTGCAGAAGACATTTTATGACTAAAATAGGGCTCTTTCTCAGTGTGGCATATGGGAGCTGTGCTCTTGTATACCCTGGGCATCAGCAGTGAAGTCAGTGAAGGGGCACGAAGTAAATCAGTGCAGAATTTGGCTCTGTGAAAAATCTGTCATTAGCAGAGAACCCAGTTCCCCAAATCAGCTGGCAGGGATGAACCATTTAACTAAAATAAGTCGCTGAAAGGGAAATTCAGAGAACTAGAGAGGAAACTGCTTTTGTTCTTCAATCATTTTCATTTACTTCTTTCTTCTGGAAAGATCACAATCAGGTTTAATTTTTAGGTTTGTTTGCCCCATCCCTGCTCTGTTGCAATTCCTGGTTTTGCTGTTCCTCTGGCTGCAATTTCTCACCTTCAGCATCTTATCCAAACCACTCCTGTTTGGTTTACTCAAGTCAGAAAACTAGTCCCTCACCAGCAACTAATTCTTGTATGAAAGGAAGAAAATGCTAATAAATGGCAAGCCATTACCATTCCCACCACTCAGGAAGTCCTTGCTGTAAAGCAGCTTTCTGCACCCTCGCTGCACAGTCTGACAAGTGCAGGGCAGGTACCTGTGATAGCCCTGCCCACATCTCCTCTTTGTAGTAACCAGCTATAGCATCCTATTTTATCTTATCTTGCTTCACTTTGCAAAAAGATACCACTGAGCCAAATTCAGATCACATAACAATTTGGATGATGGCAAAGGAATTGGAAAATGAATCAGCACTATCTTTTTTTCTGGTCTTGCAGGGCTGGTTGGAGGTGATAATAGGAAAAAAAACCAATGAACCCACCCCTTAATCAATCACATACAAAAAAAAAAGAAAAACATCAAGCTAGGGGTCAAATTCTGGGTCAGTTTTAGCACTGACTTCCACTTTCTCAGACCCCCCAGAGACCATGGAAAGTAAGCAGATTTCATCAAAACTGCCATTTCAGGGACCCTGAGCAATCACCATTGCTAAATGCTCAACTCTGCCAAAAACCTTACTGACTATTGGGCTCTCCTTCTATAAGCTATTCTCAGCAGTGCAGGGAGTGGTTGTCCTTCAGCTCAGCCAGCTAACCGGGCTAATGAGGCCATGCATGCCGTAACTTCCTATGGTATGTAATCAGCCTGAAATTAGGTTTTAGCCTAATCTTACCAAATACATATCTTGGAACTTCAAAATGGTGTAATTGGACTCTTCTGCAGAAGAAGTGTCCATGGGAGAGACTTCAGTGCTGGCTACTGTGCACAGGGTGGGAGAAAGGGAGAGTGACATGCAAGACATGCAGAGGATGTGTGCGTGTGTTTGTACATAAAATGGTTATAATAGTAATGCAATATATAAATATCTGTGTGTATTTTCATATAGTTAAACATGTATTTATGATGAATACGTATGCATGTGCACACTCACACATATATATGTATATATATAGGGTGAAGTGTTTTCATTAGGCTTGCTGGAAACTAAGCATTTGCGGGGTACTCCAGAGAGGTCAAGTTTTGAAAGTGCAGTTCAGGGGAAACCAACAAATGGAAAATGGGAGGAACATTATCCTCTTTCAAATTGCATTAGGTACCCTTGAGTTAACATAGCACATGCTAGACTAGGAAGGTATTGTTTAAAGTCACACTTCAGGTGGTGTTTTAGAGGCAGGACTTCCACAAATGTTAGGGAGAACGTATTTCGGCTTGTAATTAAAAGTACCATTTTAAAAAGAGCATATTATCTCCATCCAAGGTGGGGTTCAGACAGCCCAGACAGTGCATTTGGCCTCTTCCCAAAATAAACTTGACACTGTTCTCCTCCTGTTGGACTCCACATTTCCCCTTGCAGGGGGCATCTGTCACAAGGGTTAATTTTCTCCAGCAGTTTAATGAGGTTTATGAAAAAGACAAAGAGCAGGACTTTGGGATGTGCTGCCCTGGCAGCAGGGATGACGGTTGCTCTCTCCCTGAGTTGCAACCCCACTCCATGACCATTCTGTACATCCCAAAATACCTTGTCCTCTTCCGCTTCTCTTTTGCAAGACACACAACAGGGGGAAGGATGCCCTTGCCCTGCTTAGGAGAATTTCAACAAATTTCTGATAAGGAAAAAGTGTTAAACACGTTGTATCTAAAAATACCCATTAAGAAAGCAATATATCCTTTAAAAATACATAGATGCTAGATCTGTTACATATGCCATTAATTGTGTAGGTTCCCTTAGTGAGCACAGGCAAGGCCGCTGACACTGCTGGAAAAATCAGACATATTCCCCAAATGACATATTAATAATGAGATCTTTCAGAGGAGGATCCATGACTCATCCGAGAAGAAAAATGGGTCATTCACTGCACTGAGCCATCTGAACAAAACAGCAGCTTTTTTGGGCTTGCCCAGTTTAAACCAGAAAAATGGAGAAAGTAATGCGAGTGAGGATGCAGTGGCTGTAGCTGCCAGAAAATATGAGCAGTGAGAGCCTGTACTGGCATTTTAAAGTTAAAAACCCCACCCTGACAGACATTTTATGCCTTGTATGGTTGTATGCTAAAACCAGGACTGGAACAAACTGCAAGCGTACTTCACCATCACTGCACCCTGCTCCACCCAAAGCCATACACTCACTAGTTCTTCCCCAAAAACCCACCGCTCCTTCCCCAGAAGTCGCATTCTAGGGGTACCCAGGGTTGAATGGACCAAAGATGCAGAATACACCCAAAAATATCTAATCTGAGCAAGGATTTTCAGTGCCCTGCCTGCATCACTGCCAGAGCAGGAGCAACTCTGTGCTACCTGTGTGGCCCAGGGGAATAAATAACACTGAAATCCCCACTGGATCAGGTGTGCACAGGCGATAGGAGGGATCCCGTGTGAAGCCAAATACAACCTCCCAGACAGCTGTACAGATCACTTGACAGAGTCAATGCCCATGTGAAGCCAAATACAACCTCCCAGACAGCTGTACAGATCACTTGACAGAGTCAATGCAAAAAAAAAGTCAGGTTACAAAGCTGGCATTTAAGATTTCATTAGAGTTGTTAACCTTATTGCTATTGTCAAATTATAATGGCTTTCACAACCCAGCTAAACCCAGGGTAACTGTTCAAGTTAGATCCAGTCGTCATTTGCATTCAGCATTTATTTGGGACCATGACTTCATGTGATACTTTGGAGGTAATAAACACAATGGCCCTTTCCTGTTAGTGCTTGCCCTCCATACTGATGAAACAAGACAAAAGAGGAATTGGTGGCAAGTGGATTTTTGCCATTAAACAAATACTTGACAACAAACGCTGAGCTCTTAAACAGTTGCTGGATTGTTGGTCAATAGGCTTTGGGGGACTCATGGCCATTGAGTCCTAACAGCATCCAAATCAAATTAATCTTATTTTCAGAATAAAAAAACCCAACCAAACAGAAACAAACAATCAAACAAAAACTCAAAACCTAAACCAACCAACAAAAAAAGCCCCAAACCAACCAATCAAAAAATACACAAAAAAAACCAAACAAAAAAAAAGAAAACCATAAAACACAAAACAAAATGAAAAGAAGCCTTCCCTTTCCTCTTTTACAGCCACCTCTGAAAATTCAAGCCAGCTCTACAGCACCATCCTCTCCAGTGCTTCACAGTGGACGCTGGCTTTGCAATACCAAAAATCTGTAAGCATTTAATCTAAGCTGGCATTTTCCCAAACCCCAAAGTCTCCACACACTTTGGAAGTGGTTATTCCCCTGTGAACAAAACCACAGCCCTTCCATTGCAGCTGGTGGATGCTGCTCCTGGGGCCCTTCCAGCCACATGGCTCTCACCTCTCCTGATCTCACGGGGAAATGGCAATTCCTCAGACTACCTTAGAATTAAACCTCCTCACCTTCCTACTTCACAGCAGATTTCCAAGCATGGCCAAAGTTTTTTCTTTGAGTCCTCTCCATGCTATAGAGGCACAAGAAGAAAGCTTCTTCTGCAAGCCTTCCCCTGTCCCATCCTTAGCAAGGTCTCCCACGATTCACATGGATTTTGTGTTATGCCAAGCAACTGCATGAATACAGATGGACAACAGAGGGGATGAGCAGAACAAGCACATGCTTCCTAGGCCAGGGTTTCTGTTACTGGGTTTCTGTGGAAGGGATGCAGTTATAACACACACCACACTCCAGCAAAGTTCCCATTTAGAAATCTGCTCGATAACAGCATCAGTCACTCCCTTGCATCCCTGACAAGCCACAATCTATCAGCCTCCTGACAAAGAGCTTCACAAACGATGCAATCAACAGCCCAGCATAATTTTCAAGAAATACAAATGAGCAAATATCTAGTTGCCATGGTAACCCCAAGAGCCAGACCAGACTTTTTTGCCAGTTCCCAAATACAGCAACGATTTGCTCACGCAGCAGGACTGTGGCACCCGGGACCTCTTTTGGGAACAGCAACTGAGTATTGCTGAGGAGTATCAGCTCCTTCAGCAACCTGCCCCAAAAGCTCCGCCCTCACTGACTGACTCCAGGGGATTCACATTGACAGCGCCAGTGGCAATTCATTGCTCTGGCACATCACCTGCACTTTGGCTCTGTGGCCTTCAAGGCTGACTGGTTTTACAAGCAGAACCCACAGCAGGAATTTTGCTCTCGTTAGATCTGTGCTTTACTTCTGATCAGCAGCGTCTCTGACAATTTGCACCCGGGAATGAAAGTTTCCCAGCAAGTTACCAAGCCCCTGCAAATCAAAAGTGGTTAATAAAGAAAGCTTTACCATGCTTTTTAGCTGCCTGTGCTGCAGAGCCCTGTGCCAAAGGGGGACAGGGCTGCTGAACCATGACCAGCGCTCCCCATGATAGCAGCTTTTGCAGGAAGCCTGGAAATCCTTGGCCACAAAAAGGGGGAATCTTTTGAGGTACTGGTAAGGAGCAATCAACAGCAAAATGGGCCCTGGTGCTGCCATAAGCCAGCCCCATCCTGGAGTCCCCCAGTCTGGAGGAGCCCCTGGTAGCAATGAGCCCCTCTGGGGGGAACTGGTGCTGCTTGAAGTTTCACTGAGCTTTTTCAGTTGAGGTGCCATCACACCCCACCATCTTGCAGAGTTCACAAATCTACCTTCAGTCATGCCTGTGACCCTTCTCTTGACAGCTGTCTCAACTCAGAGCCCTCCCTACCTGAGGGGTGTCTGGGCTCAGCTGTACCCAGAAGATGCATTTCGCAGCAGGCTTGTACCCACTTTCTCCTGCCACCCAGCCCATTCCCTGGCAGCAGCAGGGAGCAGCTGGTGAAAGGTGGGACAGGAAGACCCTCCTGCAGAACAGGAGGAACGTCTCGGTTAAACCAACATCTGCTGGGACTCCCACAGCACAGGGCCAAATCCTGCTCACCTTCCTCATGCTCCGCTGCTCCATCTCTCCCTGCCGTGCGCATTTGGGATGCACAAAAGCTGGGGCATTTAATGTTAACACCATCACACAGACAGGTAACGTCATTTATCAAATGGTTTTGTGTTCTTTTCAGTGATGAACGTCACGGCCACAGCCAGTAAACATCTAAATTTATTCACTGAGCTGCTGGAAGCCTTTTTCTTGGCCCTTAGATATTTTTGCTCCCTGTCAAAGGGAAGGGCTCTGCAGCATCCTCACCCCGGGGCAGGAGCTGCACTGCTGCTCAGGCAACTAAAACCAAGGGAAACCATGGCAGGGGGATGGAGATGCACAAGAGAAAGTTCACGATTCAGCTGGGCAGGCCTTAGCCTCACAGTAATTTTCAGGGGAGGAAGAAAGCAATGTTACTGAATCAAGAGAGAAAAGGACAGCTCAGCCCAGCCTAGCCAGCCATTTGAGTAGTCAAGACAAGAAATCAGGCAGAACAATCCTAACCAGGCTAGCTGTGCTGGGTCAGGCTGCTGCCAGCACCAGTGCACCCCAGTGAGCTGCTGACAGCACAGCACTTGTCTCTGCAGCTCCCATCCCTGGACATCCAGCAGCGTATTTTGGGAAAGAAAGAATGAAAATAGTAGAGGGAAAAAAAAAAAGGAATCAAAAGGCAAATGGTGCAGGCAAGCCCATCTCTCCTGCCTGCCATGCCTGGGCCACTCTCTGCCCAGGGAGAGGGGCAATATTGTCTTTACAGGCCAAGATATGGGGTCTAGGAGGGGAAAGGCATTGATCACCAACACTTAGTTTTGTTCACTCCCAGGCTACATTACACTACTCACACTTACTCCAACTTTAATGCATTACAAATATGTTCAGCTCCTAAAAAACTCAGCAACCTAAAATAACCCTCAGGCATCAGTTGCTTCCAAGTGATGTGCAGGAGAGATGTGGGGAAGAGTCCTGCCACTGCCAGATTCCCCACTGCCTGAACTATATGGCAAGTCAGGACAGAGAAATTAAAGATAACAGGGGAGTTAGGGGTTATGGGACAAGAATTACAAAAAGCAAAATGAAAGAGTTCAGCCTGATGAGCTGGAGCTCCTCCTGGCTACCCAAAGTCTGGGACCATCCGAGCTGAGGGAAAGGGCACATCCCATCTTCCACTGAACACTGACCTTACCAGATCCACTAGAAGTTCATTAAGGAGCTGGGAACTGTTGTTTTCTGAATTTTATTTGATTACTGTGAAACAGAAGACACTAGTGAGGAGAGAAGTTTGTTTTTTTAAGTAAGTTGCCCAGAGCCTGGGGAGAAAGCCAGGGGAGTTGCAAAACAAAGCCCCTATTAACTTTGGTCCTGACTTTCAGGTCACGCATATTCGGTTCTTTTTACCTGGAAATGAAGATGTTAATTGGAGATGACAGCTTTCATAGGTTTCCCCATTAGCAATATTTTTAGCCACAGTAGGGCCCCGGTCTTCAAACACTTTCCCAAGGGAAGGTTTTAACCTTTCCTTTGAAACATCTCATGCTACTTGCAGGAGAAAAAAAAGGGAGTTTTTTGGCTCGAGGCATACCGAGACCTGGCCAGGATGAATTCCCACCTCCTCTGAACAGGGGACATGGGAGGAACAGGGAAAAGAAAGTGGGGAGAGGCAGCCTGGAGCAGAGCTGAGCGCCGTGCAGCAGAACCCCCTGGAGGTGCTGCTGCCCCTCCAGCACCCCGACCTTCCCCAGCTGGGTGATGGGCTCCAGGCACAGCCAAGGCCGAAGGAGGTACAGTGGAGCGTGCTGGCTCCGGTGCCCCGTAGCGCAGCTGGTCTCCAGCACACAGACAGGACCACGCAGCCAGCAGTCAGTCAGACATACACACAGCCCCTGCCAGGCAGGTGCCCGACCCCGCTGTCCTCGGGCTGGCAGGGGACACAGGGCCTGTCCACGGGTGACCTCTAGGGAAGCCTCCAAAATGGTCCTCAAGCCCTTTTTCTGTGGCAGATCAGATCCTACACAGCTACATTTTGTTAGCTAGTCAGATCCAAGAACATTTTTTTTTTTACAGCTGGTTTCTTCACATACTGTTATCATCTATATGTAATTTACTGTTTTCAGATGAAGCAAAAGCCTCCAGAAACCATGTTCAATGCTGTCTCCTGCCCAGGACTAAAAATAACTTCAGTTGCTTACTTTCCATATAAATATATGGATAGTGTGTGTATATATACAATCCATTTAAAATCATGGTTTTATTTCTATGTATTAACCATTTATAGATTTTTAAATATACAAATATGTTTATGTATGTATAAAAATACATAATCAGGGATGACAGTATTTTCTTCTTTTAGAAATCTGCTCCAACACACGTTCCACTTACAATATTACTGTTACCCCCACTAAAATTGGCAGTTTCTCTTCAAACAGAGACATATTTTAGCTGAAAGCCATGCTGACACCCGAGGAAGCAGTTACAAGCTCCCAGCGGAGCCTCTGTTATTTGCCTCATTGTATCCAGTGTAATTGCTCTGGAAAGTCTTAGTTTTGAAATTTTATGTTTCCAAGATGGTAACATCAAGGGAGAGCAGCCAATTTTATGAGGATGCTTTTATTCATCTATGCAGGCAACGGCTGAGACAGGGCAGCCCAGGGCTGTGCCAGCTGCTTTGATGCTGTGAGCCTCCAGGGCTTTGCAGGAGGAGGGACAAAAGGGACACATCACTCCCAAGAGAGGACAAGAGGATGGAAGGGGAGGCAGCCTCCTCTGCACCAGCCTTCTTGGAAAGCCACCTGGGTGCCATGGGGCTGTGTGGGACCAGAGGTCACATTGCAGGGGCCCTCCGGGGAGCACTGGATGTTTTTCATTTCTCTGTGTCCAGCAGTGCCCTTGCACACATGTCCCCTGAAACAGAAGCATGTTTTTACCTCTATAGCGCTGCCCCTCCCTTGGGCCCCTGCAGCCTCACAGCCCCGCTCGCACCCAAGTCCTGCAAATCCACCTGCATGCAAGGAGGAAGGTCCCATTTCTCCACTGAGCAACTCAAACAAGGCACACTGGGGCTGCCACAACCACATACACCTCCCCAAAAATGATCTACCTGAAAGATAAAAGTACCTCTATGGTGCCAGTGCGGAAGAGGAGGACATCGGCAACGGCTACAGGAAAGACAATCATCTCACTAGGAAACAGGGCTGCACCAAAAGCTGCAAGCTCTCCCCACCCAGGAAAGGTTCCTGAGGGTGAGCTGACCTTCAGCTGGTGCTCCTCACCCATCAGCCCTTCACCCACCTTCCTTGTAATGCGGTGACTCCAAAGCAGCTAGGGCCAAACCCAGCTCACCTGCTGCTGAGCCGCCCCGGACACCCCTGTGGTAAGGCCACGTGGCTGATGGGGGCTGGGTGAAGGGCGCACAGGCTGCCCCAGGGAACCCAAAAACTAGTCAGGGTCAATAAAATAAACTTTCCTAGGCACCCAATTCCCCTCAACACACCTTTTTAATAACGAGCAGATTGGGGTAAAACCAGCTCCTTTCACATGAGACCCCATGTCCCCAGGGAATTGCTGCTACTTGAGCACTAGAAAGACAGAGAAGCCTCCACCTGCTGTTCGCTCTTTATTTTAGCAGAGAGAAAAATAACATGCACGAGAGGCATTTTGCATAACTTAACAGAAAAATAACACTTTTCCTCCGCTCTTCACACGTCAACAGGCAAAATCATTTCCTACACACGGCTATTTTTTGGTGCTAACAGTTTGGTGTATTGGTTAAATCATGGGTTACCTCTAATATATTGCTATAGTTGATCTGAAACCCAAAACCAAGTCCAGGCTTGGGGAGCTCCTTTGCTGCTTAACACGGCTCCCATCACCGTTTGCCCATGGGGAGGGTGAGCACCAGGTTCTTCCCCACGGCACTCCCAGGAGGCATTTTGCAGCCGGGATCTTGCTGGGGATGCTGAGCAGCTCCGCAGCTCTCACCACCTGTGCCACGTCCTGGCTGCTCTTCCCTGGCACAGCTGGAGAGGTGACCCAAAAAGAGGGGGGTGCAGGCAGCACCAGCAGCCTCAGTCCAGGGCTAGCGAGGGGATCTTGCAGACAAAGGGGAAGGCTCTGCCGCAGGCGTTGTCGTTCCAGGAGCGTAGCGCTACCCCACGAAAAAAGATGAACTCAGCATTAGATAAGAAAAAGTGTGAGGAGGGAACCACGCACCACCCCTTGCGACTGGGACCTCCTGCAGTTGTGGGAGGCTTTCCCTGGATGTTTTCCAATTTGGGCTGCTCCCAGCTGTGCCCCCTCCCAGCATCTCAGGGTCTGAATACACTTGACTGGTCTCGCTGGAAATGAGGGTGTGAAGTGGGATTTTTGCACAAGCAGAGTCTTCCCCACTTCAGCAAGATGACCCTGGCCCGAGCAAGGAAGGGAAAAGCTGGCAAACTGAGGGGTGATTCCACAGGCTGCATCTGGGAGGGAAACTGCAAACTTTGACATTTGGCAAATTCAGTAATTCTTCAAAGTGAATGATGCTTCCCTCCTGCCACAGCTATGAGAGAAGGAGATAGGCTGTGAGTGGAGGGAATGTGTGTGTGTGCATGTCGTGAAAGAGAAAACACATCCCTTTTCTGCAGAGAAAAAAAGAAAATAATAATGAAAAATTGAAATGCAAATCCTCAGCCTGCCAGCAACCTCTTCAGAAAAGCATGAGCTGCAGTGGATTTGATTTATTGCCATGCAAATAAGACGTAAGGTGCCCTCGACACCCAGTGCAGCACTCACCGCTGCTGTGCCTGTACCAGATCTGCACGCAGTCCTCCTCCTCAGGGATAGAGTGGATCCCATCATCCGGCTGACTGCCATCCCAGTAGTGGTAGTCATAGGAGGAGCCGTCCGTCCACTCAAAGTGTCCCTCCTGGCAGGGGGTGAGTGGAGAAAGGCTGTGATCGCAGAGCTGCATCTGCAGGGGGGATCCCACTCCCATTCAGACCCCATTCCTGGTGCCACACAGCCCGGGGACATGGGGAGAGACTGTCACTGCTCAGCAAAGGCCAAACAGCACATTTGGGTTTCACAACTGAAAACATACACTGGAAAGCCCCAGCATTTGCAGCTTTCACACCAGGGGAAGCCCAGAAATTAAACCCATATATTTTTTCACACACCCACCCAATACTGTGTACCTTTTTTCTTTTTCTTTTCTATTCCTTTCCCAACATCTACAAAAAACTTGCTGGCATGGGACTGTTCTCTCGATAGTCTCATTTTTTTCTTTGTTGCATATTAGAGTATATATTTCAAACGTGTCAGCTTTGAAAAGTTGCAGAGCATCACAAGAAAGCAATGAAACTTGGTGATTTTTGACCTTGGAGATGTCTTGGACCAGCAGTACAATACTCTTTTTATGAATCCATTAATAAAATACTATGTGAATAATTAGCCATTCTTAACCTATTAATTCTAGTAACACTTTTCTTTTAAAAGCAGACTGGAGGGGACGAAATTACAACTTTCCCTTGTGTGCTGCACAACAGACCCTATGCCACTACCTGACTAATGGGGCTATAACGAGAGGAGAAGAAAATCAAGTGGCTTTCCAGGGGGAAAATACAGGGAAGTGTATTTTCCAAAGCCATCCCCCACATGAGTATGGGGAGCTCTCACCTGCCGCAGGTCGTTGAGCCCCGTCCAGATGTCAGTGGGGATGCCTGGCACGCGGCTGTTCACCAGGTCGTACACAAAGACATTTTCTTCCCAGCTGGAAAAACAGAGCAATACGGAGCCGCCAAGGGGGTATGTCAGGCAAATGGTCGGGTACGCCCCTAAGCGTTGGCCCAACGGCATGGCCAAATGGGTCCCCCTCTTCTAATTGCTGTTGATTACTTTGTTGGGTCTGTGCAAGTGGTGTCTGGTGTGGGTGACAGCTGGGGGAGAGGGAGTTGGGGGAAAGATGATGTAATCATGTTGTATTCTAACCCTTGTCAAAGAGTAAATAACGTGGTTTGGGGGGATTTACGGAGTACTACATCAGTTTTCCTGCCAGCCCAGGAAAAGGCATTTTCTTTACATTGCCTTGTGTGCTCGGTGCATCAGATTTGACCCAGTCACCAGAGGAATGCTCAGGCTGGTGCAGAGGAATGCCTAGGCTGGCACACAAGCCTGCAGATGGCACAGAGGTTGTGCTGTTGGAATGGGACTTTTCCTCCATTTTCCTTCTTCCTCAGGCCACTCTAGGTTGAGGTGACAAGTTTTGGTGCTCCTCACCTGTGGATGGAGGCCAGCTTGGCTGATCGGATGCCAATGGAGAACTCAGCGCAGTAGAGGTCAGCTTCAGCCCAGGTTTTGTTGATGGGGAAGTACCGGTAGCAATGGCCTTCGTACTCAGTCCAGAAGAGCGGGCAGGAGTAAGCGTGGACAGGCTCTGGCATGGCTGGGGGCAGAGCAGAGGGCAAACAGCAGCTGAGGGTGAAGTAGCACGGCCAGGCAGCTGAGCAGGTATCAGAGGCAGCAGTGCCCAGCCCTGCTGCCCTCACCTCACCCAGACAAATAACCACCAAACATATGCCTGAAAATACCAACAGCTGCAGAAGCTGTGCAAAAGTTGGCAAAAGCCAAAACAAATTTTGCAAAAGCCGTGGTTTTCTCAGTTTTAGCATCTGTCTAAATCAGGAGCGACTTTTCAAGCCAGTTTAACATTGTTTTAGGCAGAGGGTGCTTAAAATAAAGGCACTGACTTTTGCTACTGGAAAAACCCTGATAAGGGCTCCTCTTGCCTCTGTCAGGCACTACTGGAGCTGCTGTACTGGGAGGGGAGCTGACAGCTGGGGGTTGCAGGGTCAGGGCTGCACTCTGCCCTCCTGCTCTCACCTCCTGCAAGGCCAGCTTGGACCTCCTCCCTCTGACCAAAGCCCCTCACCATCCCCTGTGTCCCCAGGCCTAGATGCAGCCGTGCACGTACACACACGTTGGATTTTTGTCCCCGTAAATAGCTGAGCGAGGCGTGCGTGCCACCCAGAGCCATTCCAGCCTATCTGCCTCCTGACGCCAGATAAGAGCTGGGGCCCAAGGAGCTGCTCCTCCTCCCTTGCCACTTTTCAGCACAGAGGGAAAGTTACCCCAAAAGAGGCCATTTTAGGAGCAGGATGCATTTCCAGACCCTCTGCAGTTGCTGCTTTGTAAACACTGCAGTGGCATTAACACATCCCTCCAAGCTCATGTCACGCTCAGCCCATGTCACACTCCCCGTATCACGCACGGTGAGGATGCAGCACACCAGAGCACACCACCCAAGGCTAATGCACCCGTAACCCCCAAGTCTTGTGGCACAGAGGCTTAACTCTCTCAGCTGCTGCTTTTTGAGCCTTGGGGAACAGCCAGCCCCTCCAGAGCCAGTTCCTGATTCCCCATGGGGTCCTGGCCCAGTGTCAGGACTGCTGTCAGAATGAGAGGGCAGGTGGGCAGGCTGAGGGGAGCAGGGGCTTATGGCAGACATCAGATGCCATGAAACTATCCAAGCAGGTAACAGGCTCAAGCCCAGCGAGGTCAGGGCTGGTGCTACAGGGTCTCTGCTACTGAAGAGCTGAAGGCCATGGCTTTCCTCGAGGGTGGGGAGAGCAAAACCCTGCCAGCAGCAGCATGAGCCATGGGACCAGCGAGGGCAGCAGCAGCATGGGGAAAGGGAGAGGTTGGGTGAATTCAAAGCAGCTGCAGGAGTTTGTCGACCCAGATCCTTCCCTGGGCCAGTGCTGGCAGTTCTGGGAAATAATTTCATGTTTCACCAACTCTTTCCACGTGGGGATCTCTGAATGTTTGACAAACAGCCACCAGCCAACCCCTGGATCACTCCTATCACATCTCCCTCCCATGTGACAAACTACAAACCCAAAGAGCCACTTTTTACTCCTGCGAAAGGTGCAGAGGCCAAGCCAACTGCTGAGCCCCCCAGGGCTGTCATCCCATCACTGTGTCTTGGGACCCTCAGCCACTTCCTCCAGAGGAGCCACGCCTGGGAGCAGCTCTGTACCCTACCACAACAAACCCACTGAGAGCTGAGAGGGGCTTGAAATGCTCTCCTATCCTCCTTGGCACAAGTTATGACTGGAAGAAAAAAGACAGCACACAGGCTGAAAACGAGCAGAATAGCTTTAGGGGAGGGTGGCCAAGCTGCAGCCAGCTCAGTGGCAATGCGAGGTTCAGCTCTCTGCTTCACACTCAGACATCCTTGCTTTAGGAAAAACCTCAGAACAACCCAAGGAAATGCAAATTATTCTATTATAGCAATAGAGGAGACGGACCAAGAACA
The DNA here is from genome assembly GCA_024336885.1 of Actenoides hombroni. Lineage (NCBI taxonomy): Eukaryota > Metazoa > Chordata > Aves > Coraciiformes > Alcedinidae > Actenoides > Actenoides hombroni. The sequence continues at coordinate 324,451 of WUAM01000103.1, read as the reverse complement.
GTGAGAGTTAATGTGATTGCCTGGAAGTCAAGCCCTTCTCCTTCTGTGATGGTGGCCAGGGGGCCCTGTGCCTACCAAAAGCAAAGCAGAGCAAGGGCAGAGGTTCAAACTCATGGGACAAAGCTTCAGCTTCACCACCAGCTCACAGATGAGGCATGTCCCACCCATTCAGGACAGAGCTGTGATCTGGTACCAGCTTACAGCGACTCCAGGTTGCTGGTCCCTGCTGCTGAGGCCACCCCAGGGAGTCTGTGGCAACCAGGGACCACTAGCTCCCCCAGCAACTGGGATTTTATTGTAGAGGCTGTGAAGTGTCTTGACAAATGCTTTACCTCTAGCAGAAAGGTGACAAAATTCACAGGGTTTAACCCAGCAGCATTGCTGGCAAATGGAGCATTTCGCTCCCCCATGTTAATTGCAGTGGGCACCCAGTTGCCCTGGCTCCAAGCCGGGTCTGTCAGCACCCCAATTGCCTGGGAAAAACACCCTTGTTTTGTTCAGAGCAGCTGAAACTGAGTCAGAGATGGAGACAGTCCTTCTTTGTTATTCCATACTGCTTCCCATTAGGTAGCATTAATTTGATGAGCTTGAGTGAACCAGAGGTGCCTGAAGGAATTTAAGGTTAAATATACCAAAAAGGAAAATATGGAAGGTCAGTGTTTAATTAGCATCTTTTCTGTCAGGTCAGGATCAGAGGCTTTGGCTGTCTCTTTGGAGTAGAACTATTGCTCCCAGTTTACAGGCAGGAACAACTTAGGGTGCTGCTTTATCTGGGGTCTTCAGGGGCTATTTTTAGCAGAAGGGCTGTAAGAAATCAGATGTATGGTTGTAAGTATAGGAACTCACTTGTGGCTCTGAAGGAAAACCTCATAACCCAAACCAGCAGCTGCTGATGCTATTTTGACCTAAAAGAGGACAGGGGAAGCATTCTGGGGCTATGTAGTGCAGATCCTCACTTCTAAGCTCCCCAGCAAAACATCACAACCAGCAGCATCAGCTCCTCCCCACAGGGCAGGAGCAGCACAGCCCCTGCCTGCGGGACGGGGGCTCCTGCCAACCCCAAGTCAGTTCATCCATTTGTCCCAAAATTCCTGGTGAAAAGTGATGGCAAGAATCCTTCCTCACTTTGTATATTTTATATATTTACAGTGCAGCAGTTTTAAGTTCAGAGATGTGTTTTAAAGCAGCACCAGCAGAACAGACATCCAGACATAGCTGAGGATAAGATTCATATCAGGTAACCCAGAAAAGCTGGAAAGCAAGAATTTTAGGTCAGAAAAAGTTTTTGTGCTCTCTGAATTTGTTCTATTGCCAACAAAACTGGAGGCTTTTTATTTATTTACTAGCTGAGACCCACTGCAGAACCACCAGGAAAATCACTTGTCAAAATCTTGCAGAAGCTGGCACTGATCTGCCAAAAACTTTCACTTCTCCAAGTGGCAATGTTCCAATTAGAAATAATTAACTGAGAAAATCCCAGCCCAATTCACAAGGGGTTTTTTTATTCCAGAATGCTTCTGAAAAACATAAAATATCAGCTGTGTGACTCCCACTGACTCAGCTGGTGAAGAGCAAGTTTTTTCCTGAAGAGCTTCATCCCAAAGTGCAATGCTGCCTCACCTCCAGCAGTCCACAAATTGGAGATCTGAAGTTTGGGGCTAGAACAAGGTTGGCAAGAAATGTCTGAGCAAAGAAGAGTCCTGGGGGGTTGCAGCTCCATCAGAGTGTTTTGGACAGCAGATCAGTGCTGGCAGCAGATACTCTTCCTGATGCAGATTGTTGAAGAGCTCCGTTTCATCAACAGCTGATGACTTACCAAAAAGTTTACATTGCGAAACACCTCACTGAAAGGCAAGGTCTTGAAACACCCACCTTGGCACATCCATAAGCTAATGCTGCTGTGTGACCTCAAAAAGCAAGTGAACTTCTTCAGCTCTTGACAAGCGACTGGGTTTGGAAGGTGTCCATCAACACCCAAGAGGCTTGTCTGAAGTTAATGCCAATGGAGAAGAGCTGAGGAGATCTCTGCCACATGGAAGGCTGGGTCCTTCCCAGGGCAGAGCTGCCCACAGAGCCCCCTCCACAGGTACCTGAGGGCTGTGATGCTGAGTGAGGGATGGGGAGCACTCCCCAGCTGGTGGTCAGACCTGGGGCTCAGGATGAGCATCGTGGTGCTCACCAACACCAACTCAACTCTTACCAGCTTGGGACCATGGGGAGGGCCAGCAGCACGGCTTTACCTTGTGTTGGCACTGCTGGAGCAGTGGGCACTTATAGGGGATGGGTAAGACAACAAGGCTGGGACAGCAGAGCCCCAGAGCCCGCTGAGGGTGGCTTCAGCAGGGGAGTGCCAGCTGAGCCAGACCTCCATCCCACCGCAGCCTCAACACATCCAACAGCCCCTGTCCTCTTAATTGAATAAACCTAAAGAATAAGCATTAAAAACAGGGGTTTTCTGGGCAGGACCATGTGGCAGGGGCTGAGGCAGTGCTATTGCGTGATGCTGGGCTGCCTCAGGTCACTCATGGCTTTAGAAGCCCTGACCCTATAATTATTATGGACAAACAATCCCACCTTCATGTTATTTGCAGTATTTGTCTTTCATTAGCAGATGAAAAAGTCTCATGCTTAGCATCCACCTTCAAAAGAAGCATATCAGGAGAGGGATTTTGGTCTCTGTGTGTCTGGAGGATTCAGGGAGCTAGAGGAGATGGTATCCAATGATGGATGTGAAGCTCATTTAATAACCAGGCAACATTTTATACACTCTGAAGTATTTTTAAAGTGTATGTTACAAATTTTCAAGTAAAATATTAAACACCAGTTGAAGCACATTGAGAGTGACATCCTTTGACACAGAGATCTTTGCTTTCTACATCCTGTAATGAAACCAAGCTGGTTTCAAAGCTTCAAATCTTCTGCCTGATATGTTTGGAGTCATGAGACTACGGACGCCAGCAGCAGCCTTCCCGCAGCCGGCACTAACAGATAGCAGCTATCTTAGAGAGATTTTCCCCTCCTTAATTAGTTTTGGTGAAGCTCCCACAGATTAGGCATCTGGTGGGAAAGCTGGGCTCATGTCTACCCTTTTTTTCACAAACTCAGTGAACAGCACTTAAGGAGTCCCCTTCTGCTCACATTCCCATACATATCTAACCGAGTATGAACTAACTCGGAGCAGAGTTTGCACTTGCACCAGCCCCATGAAAAAGTTTGCAAGAAGCTGAAGTGACACGTAACAGTCACCATCACCAACAGCTCAGAAAAAAAAAAACCGGGGGGGGGTGTAAGAGGAAACCACATATTTGTGGCCAGTTTTCACATGCAGTAAATGTGAATGAATAAATAAATAGTGAGCCACGGTGGCCCCCCCAACCCATCCCACCAGGCTGTGTGGCTGCAGTCCTGCACTGCTCACACGTGGGTCTCCATGCACTTATCTCTGTCCACCGTCCCTGCCATCCATGCCAGACTCGCGGTCGGGATGGCTGAAGGTCCACGGCACGGTGCCACACGCTGCTGAAGGCGAGACCATGGCCTCTTACACACAGCAACAAAGCCAGCACAGAGACAGCTGTAATAGCCTGGGAGACAGAGACCCGGGCTACTCTTGGCACATCCCTCCAACGAAGAAGAAAGTTGATTTTAAGGAAAGTCAAGAGATTTCTGGAGCAGTCAGAGAAAGGGAACCCCCAGCCCCTGGCCCTGCAGGAGGTAGGCTCTCTCCTCTCCTCTCCTGTCCCTGATAAAGCCACCGCACTTTAAGGCTCCCGTTACCCCAGGCTGCAACCAACGTTCCGCACTCACCTTGGCTGATCTTGATGTTCGTCTGGGGGAAAGCCTGGGCAGCGAGCAACGCCGCGGAGAGGAACGCGCACAGCTCCCAGCCGGGGCCCATGGCCGAGGGAGGGAGGACGGGGCACTCGCCCAGCGCTGCCGGTTGCCGGGGTCACCGCTCGGTCCGGGACCTGCCGGCTGTGCCAGGGCGGCAGCCGGCGCGGCGGTGGATATAGGCGCTGTGCTGCTCCCTCCCCCCGAAGCAGCAGCTCTCCCAGCGACACCCGCCTCCCCACCCGCCGTTGGCCGGGTCCGGGCGGGCTCATTGCATCCCACACGGCCGGACCCGTGCCCGGGTCTTTGCCCACGGCCTGGCTCCGGGGGTGCACGTGTCCTCCCAGAGAGCCTTTGTCACACGCCAGACCCTGCAGGCGAGCAAGGAAATCCCTCAGCTACCCTCATCCCCGCGAAGTGCTCCCCGAGCTACTGCGTGGGCAGTTCAGCAGCGCCCAGCTGCGCTGGTGCCTTGCCCCGCAGGGATGCTGGCGGCAGCAGCGGGCAGGCGCGGAGGGGAACTCGGGGCAGCCCTTCCCTTCACCCTGGGGTGCCCTGCGAGCCCGGCAGCCCTTCCAACACGGCGGGGAGTCGGCAGCTGGAAGGCGAGGGCTGAGGGAACGCCAGGGAAGCTGCAGCCGGGCAGCCCGGGGAAGGCAGCCTGGGGAAGGCAGGCCGGCCGTGGGGACCAGGTGCAGAGGGTCCCCCGGGCTGCGGGGGAGCGCTGCCTTGTGTATCCTTTGTGCAGCTCTAACTGGGGGGGTTAACCCCTTACTGCCCCATTTTGTGCTGGCTGGTTTTAAGAAAAAAACCCACCCTAAGGAGGGAAAGGCAATGCTTTGACACACTAAGACAGCCTGGAAGAGGGAACCATCAGCTACGCCAGGGGGTCCAAGACTGTTCCAGGAACTGACACTGTGCCTGTCTGCTGGGCCATGCTGTCCTTTAACAGCAGAAAACCGTCAGCATCAGGTAGCAGGCAATATTATTAACACTCATCTAGCGTGTCTCCTTTGTCTGGTCAATTTCTTTTTAAAAATAAACTTCAGATTTTTAAAAATAGTGTATAAAGTCATTTCTAGCTGTTGCACTGGTAAGGGAAACAGGATGTAGGCACAAATACTATGAAATTTTGTGGTCCTGATCCATTTCCAATTTCTGCCTTAAATGAGCATTGAATGAACTGCTTAGAAGCTCATTCAATGCTATTCCCTTTTTATTCCTAACTACAGATAAAAATTTTCAGCATTTTCTAGAACTTCAGTTGGGATGACCCATTTTTACAAGCAAGAGTCAAGTAGAAACAATTTTGGGTGACACAAAGCCTTCAGCTTTGTGACACAAAACATCTAGACTTACTTCGGAGACAGTAAGTCATTCAGTTACCTTTCGTATATTAAAGTTTCTTCGCATTAAATAAAACCTTTTAAGAAAACTCTCCCCCTCCTTTGCAGTTCCATACATTGATCTGAAACTACATGGCTCAGGGAAAAGCCTATTTATATATCAGACCACTAGAAATGAAGGAATTCAGAGTGTTAAAAGCCAAGGCATGCCTTCTCCCTTCTTAACTGTTTGCCATCCCCAGATAAAGCCAGTGTTAAAACAACTATCAGCAAACTATGGAACAAAACTTTTTGAGCATATTAATCTACTCCTAAAGCACAAATGTCCATGCTCAAAGAGGGAGCAAGGATCCAGAATAACTTTAATTCTGTTTCTAATAACAGATCTACCCCAGCAGCCTCTCCCCTGTGCAGGCAGGAGCCCCAAGCACCATGCACTGCCTCCGAGCCAGCGGCTCCATGCCCAGCACAGCAGCTGGGCACAAGCTTTGCTCCCAGCACTGGGAAAGTACATGCATGTTGTGCACGCAGAGCCGGCTGGAGTTGCAGCTGCACTTTGGGTTTTGTGAAATCTTTTTGCGAAATCTTTTGATTTCACAAAACATGGGATGTGTTTTGCCTGCTGGATGCAGACCCAGGAGCACAGCCACATCTCATTTACTCAGCTCTTCTTCTCCCCTCCCTCCCCACACTGTTTTCTGATTGCCCTCCAGGTCAAGAGCTTCTCAGTGTGCTTCCATCCTGCTTTTACTGACCTTTCTTCAGGGTTCCCTTGCCAATTTTTGGCATCATATGTACATGACACACCCATCCCTGTGAAACAGATACCTCATGGCTCCAAGCACAGACACAGAGGCAGGAGTGCTTTCTGGTAACATTTCATGCCCAGTGCTCGAGCAAAGCACATGGCAGGTCTGAAGTCAGCTTCTGTGGATGCCCAGAGCCTGTGCTGCTGCCCATAGACCCCACGTGGAAGGCTATTAACATCAATGGCAGTGACTGCTGAAGCCACAGCCCCTTGTCTGAGCCTTTTTGAGTTACGGGAAGAGATCGGCCTCCTGCAGTGCGTTTGCCAAACACCCCATGCGGTCCCTCTCCACCATGATTTATTGATGAGAAAAACTGGGAGGAAGCCAGAGAACAGAGATTTGCTATCAACCTCACTGAGAGACAGAAGAGTAATATCACATTGCAGAGAGACAGGTTAGAATTGAAACTCACCATCAACATGTTCAGAAAGAGGATGCCCACGGACAGTCCTGTGGCAACCACTGTCCCCTTCACTTCGTGCTGCCAACAGCAGCAGCTGTGCTGGAAAGCAGCAGGGAACCATGTGCAGCAGTCAGTAGGAAGTGGAGGTGTTCACCAGGGGACAGCATGCATGACCACACTAACAAAGTAAGCTCCTACCTGTGCTCACCTGCAACCACAGCAACTGGACGAAGGCTCAAGAATGAGGTCACCAAGGCCTTTTGCCATCCTCTATCCAAGGCCATGCTGTGCTCTGCCTGGGAGAAGGATGTCCGCACTGTCACCCTCCCCAAGCCACTGAGAGATGGCTTCTGGATGCAGAGGGGAAACAACATCTCATGTAGCCTTGTATTCATTGCATTCCCTCCTCCACAATGGCGGGGTCAGCATATCAGACTTGGCTGTCACATGAAGAACACACACAGGGACGCTCTCAGCACACAAGGGAACAAAACTCAATGTAAACTGGAGCAGGTCCCAGACCAAAGGCATTCTGCAAGGATGCTGGTATCAGAGTTACCACACAGACCTTCAGGCTGGAGCACAAACACCCCGAACAGCAGCACAGACTACTGACCAACACTCCAATATCTGCCCAAACAAGCACTTGGCGTTTTTGGGTTGTTTTTTTTTTTTCCAAGATTCACCTGTCCCTAACTATAACAGCCAAACAATAGATGGAGGTGAATAGGCATATATATGTACTGGTTTATTTTTAAAAGTCAAAAACATTAAAAGCACAGGAGGTGATGGGATTTCCTCCTGGGCTGCATCTGATGAACGGAGGACAGGGAAATGACTGCTGCTTGCCCTACCACGTGCCAGCTCTGGACTGTCATCCCTCTGACCTTGTTTCAAAGGTTGAAAGGCCACAAGCAAAGGCAAAGCTTCCTGCAGCACCCAGCCCCAAGTCCCTGCTCCAACCACCACCTTTTTGCTAAAGGCAACACTCCCACTTCTAGCAAAAAGGGGCTGAGGCAGGGCAGATGGAGAGCACGCTGGTTTGCCAGGCAGCCAATGGGACGAGCATGGCCAGGGGACAGCCGGGGCGTGCAAGGAGAGGGAGCGGGCCACGGGGCTGGGCCACTGCAGGGCCCACGGGCCACCCCCCAGCAATTTCACAGGTGACCTGGGGAGCAGGATACAGTCAGAGCCCAGGGCTCTGCCCCACCTCCTCTGATCACAACAGCACTGATGTGGCAGAAGAGCCAACCCATCTGTAACACCCCGAGGCTTGCCAGCCCAACACAGATAAATGCTGCTGAAGACAGAATTTCCTTCCCCAAAATGAAGACATAGAAAAACAATAAAGTCATGAGCCAGGCCCAGCTCTCTTCGGAGTGATGTCCTTTTTGTTTGATTTCTTGAAGAGGCTGTAAGGAAAACACAGATTTTAATGCTGTCTCAATGTTGATAAATAGAGCAATAAAAAGTAATAATGATTTGGGGCCCACTCCTGCAAAGAACCAAGACCCAGAGCCTGGTGCAGAGACTTTGACAAGACCGAACTGCAGCGTGATGGGTGTGCTCTGGCTGGGAACCATGCACGGCCAGACCAAGGCATGTGGCTCACTCTCCTGACTGAACTCCATCAGCACGTCCCCGGTTTCTCTCAGATTGCTCCTGGTTCATCTGCAGTCAGTAACAAGGGGGTAAACATCAACATACCACCCCAGTCTACATGGCACAATTAAATAGAATTTTATTTTCAATAAATATACAATCTGCATTATACCAGACAATATGCTGTGAAAAAATAAAATGTACAGAAGCAACCAACAGGACAGCTTGACTGTAGTTAAGTTCACTTGGTGACCTGGAGAACTACCTGGGTTGACACATACTACACAGAAAGAGCCACTTCAGTCAGTGAGAGGATTAAAATTGTCTGTTTTGGGTCATCTTAACTGCAAAAGTCCTCACAACAGGTTTCTTTTGCACAGCACAGGTTTGAAAAGACGCGAGCTGGCTCTCCCGGGACAAATGCTATTGGAAATATTTACTTTGCTATGATCACCACTGTATCTACTTGACGCAGACAGACGGCTATCGAGAGTGGCAGGTCTCACCGCTGACGTGACATCAGATCCGTTTGATGCAGGACCACGCGGCCACACATGTGGCCCAGCACACAAATGCACACATACGTACTAACAGGAGCTTAATTCTGTTAAAACTAGTACAAGGACAAAACCGGAGTCGGAATCGATTGCACCACAGGTTCTACCATTTATAAAAATATTCTAGCCTAACTACCACATTCACCAATGAGAGCACACAGGTACTTATATCTCCGAGAGGATGAGCCATGGATTTGGACTGGAAGGACAGCAGAGGCAACTCCCAACTCCTCCACCTGCTCAGCGCTTCCCACAGCATCCCCACGCGCAGCCCACGCCGCCCAGCCACGCGGGCTGCCAACGGCCAAGCAGTGCCGGGTGCGAGCAGCGAGAGGTCCAGCCGGCCGGGCCACTGGTGGCCCCAGGGGAACGGCCAGGACCCAGTGGGACATGGTTCACAGAGGCCAGCGTGGCCAGTTGGGTGCCAGGCAGCGGCTTCAATCCAACGGAGCTGCTGGGGGGTGCATGTAGGGTGTGAGGTGGGGTGTTTTGGTCAGTGGTTTATTCTTTTTTCCTTGTCCACCTGCTCGGTCTGGCTGCTGTTAGTCCCCCACCTCATGTTACCTCCAGGGATGCTGGAGAGACTCGGTCACACTCCTCCCGGGACCGCAGGCTGTGCCACTGCTCCACGGCCGTCCGGTGAGCATTGAGCATCCGGCGCCAGTGGTTGGACTCGGGGGCACCCGTCGAGTACTGCCCGATCACAATCCTCCCAATGAAGTCGTTGCTGCTCTTCACGTTGTGCCCGTACACTGGGGAGAGCAGAAAGAGAGACTGGTCAAGGTGAAAGCATTGCTCCCCCAGCTGGACCCCTGTCTCCATAAACCCAACATCCTGCAAATGCTGCCTCACACAGCGTGCCAGATGCCAGAGTTTTTGGTATGTAACTCAGCACCTCAAAAATGTTAGAGAGACCACATCAGGAGTTTAAGAGGAGTAAAATAGACTGTACTACAGATTGAAATACAGTTCAAATAAACAGGACACAGATCCACGCTTACTAAGGTATTTAGCAAGAACAGGTGAAGCAGAAACATAGAATGGTTTGGGTTGGAAGGGATCGTCCAGTTCCAAGTCCCTGCCATGGGCAGGGATCCTTTCCACTAGATTTGGTTGCTCAAAGCCCATGTCCAACGTGGCCTTGAAGTAGAAATGCATCATGTGAAGAAATGCCTAAAGCTCTGCCTAGGCACTGTGAAATGATGACAGCAGCCAAGCAGCCCACACCTGGGTAAAGGAAGAAACAGCATTTCAAACTGTCCTCCTCCAAGTGCAACTGTCATGAACTGTTCCAGTGCTAATTGATAGCCTTCCGGAGTCAGAGGCAGGAATCACACACATACAGGCTGTCAGCAGGATGTTTATAGAGAAACGATTTGCTGTAATTATTGCTTCAGCTACTTGTTAGAAGTCCAGGAAAGCAACTGAGGGAGAGGCATCAACCCAACACCCTGTCCTTTGGATTAGCCCAGTCTCCTGGAACAAAAGATCACAGACAGCAGCAAACTCTAATGATGGGCCTGAGCCCAGGCAAGGCTGTATGCTCCCGCTGGACAGAAGCAAAAGCACTTTATGCTCTGCAAATTGAAGCCCTGCCTCAGCTCATTAGAAAGTTGAACAAAAAGTCTGTGCAAAGCTGAAGCCAGGATAGCCACAGGCACTGGCTAGAATAGTAAGGATTAAAAATCTACTCGGGAAAGAGAGGGCTTTTTAAGAACAAATATCTGCAGGGGTTCCAAATCCACCCAGGCTTGTGCAGCAACAGCAAGTTCAAAGGGGGAGTGCAGCCTGGTATGGAGCCAAGTGCTGCCACCACTGCCCTTGCCAGTAGCACCAGCCTTCCAGAGCTGCTGGAAACCAGCACTGGCAGCAAAGCCACATTTGGAATCCCTCATGGCAGCACCCCCTGATGCAGTGCACATCTTTCCAAGTAGGAAGGACACCAAGCACTAAGCACTCGACTTTGCTTTTAGCCACACGTCTTTGTTAAGGCTGTGTATTTCCTATTATAAAATATCCCACAATTAATTAGTATTATTCTAATGTGCTACTAAGCATCTCTACCATCTCCATACTCTGCAGAGGCTGGTTCCTAGCTGCTGCATCAGTATGGGACCTTGTTCTGGGTGACTCAGGTGCCACCTGCCAGTGCAGTCCCAAAATCCAGCTGTGCAAAGTTACATCTCACTTTATATCTCCTGACAGCTCACAGTTGTCACATAAACACACAGTTTATGGGCAGACATGCTTCTGCTCATCAAATTATCTGGGGATATTTTTGGTAACAACAAACCTTCAAATGTCCAAATCATTTCTTCAAAGAATTGCAATTAAAAAAATTATCCTGAAACTCATAGCATTATAAGTTTATCTTCAAACTAGAGTTAAAAATGAATTGGGGGTACAATTCCACCCCCCCTATCCCCAGTTAGGAAGACTGCATTTCTTCTGCTTGCATCAGTTATGTAGGGGTGATGGCCTCAGCTCTCTGCAACGTGTCACTGAGGAAGTGGCTGCATTAAGAGGCCAGGTCGGTGTTATTTGGAAAAGCCACCTTTTAAGGATGTGGTGAAGAATTTTAAGCCATCCTTCTCCAGCTAGTACACAGCTTGTCAGAGTTATTAACAGCTTCTCCTACAAGGCAATGGATCACAAGTATAGCTAGCATGACTATGCTTAATGCCCTGCTATGATTTATTATCCTAGCGAAATCAAATATTGTGATAAAATCACATAAAAGTAACCCCAAAGCAAATGCCTCTCTAATTTTTTTATATAGGAATTTTTTTCTTTTCATTCTTTTATTTTCAGAATGAAAGAAGCTGAAGCCTAATCCTGGGAGACAGTACCAAATAATTTAAGCCAAGAAGTCTTAAAGGTCATCAGTTAATCACAGGATAAATTAACAGTAGGGAAGCACCCCAGGCATACCAATTCTTCAAAAATAATTCATTGGGACTGTAAAGAGAGTAGATGTGCTATCTATGGAGAGCGTTGATCCAAGCATTTTGAATTCTTGTAGAGCATCTTGCTAATCTCATTGTATCAGGTATTTAGCATGATGATTCCTTTAGGGGTACTAACAGGCTACAAGCATTGTTGCTTCTGTCACTAACTAGTTTAGATAGCACAGAGGTAGACTTACTGCTGAAGAACAAGGAAGGCATTTTCCAAGGCCAAATGCCCATTCACATTCAGGCCCCAAGAGGTAGCAAAGGTTCAGCCTCAGGTTTACAAACTCTCAGCTTCACCACACCAGCTTTCTCAAAAGAACAGAGATCTTTGCGTGCCAAAAATTCAGCTTCACTCATCAGTTCATGAGCCTTTAAAACTCAAGAACATGCCTTTCTTGGAGGCTAATTGCTTTGTTCCGCTCTGAAAACGGCCAGCATTTGCTGAGCAAATTTGCTGATGATTGAGCTGCGCAGAGCTGTTGTGTGGACCTTACCCAGGAGAAGGTGCTGAAGATGGTATTGCAAAAATAAGCCCTTTTCTTTGCTCATGCTCAGAAACAGTTTTCCCTGTTGCTGTCACTGGTTCTTCCAAGAACATATTGGAAAGAAAAGCTGTAGGAGTCCATAAGCCCAGGTGAGAGGCTGAAAGCAGAGTCTGGCTGTGTCACTGGCACACGCTGAACCATGAGCTGGGGCGGTTCTGCACTGGGCTCCTATCCTGGGGCAGGGAGGGGGAAGCAGCTCTGCCTCCTTCCCTTCTCTGCTGCAGCAATCGTTTCTCTCCTCAAACAGCTGAGGAACCTTTTCCCTGAACACCATTTACACTCATGTCTGACAGTCCAGTTCACAGCCCAGCAGAACTGGTTAGCATCACACTCGTGATGCAGACCTCATATGTACCACACATGTACTGACCAGGACTCACAGGTGCTCAGACACAATCCCAAAACAACAACTTTTCAAGATCAAAGGTGAGCTGCACGCCATTCTGGGACTGAGCCCTACCCTGGCTGATAGGGGACCAGCCAATGTCACAGGCATCCGTGGGGAGACCGGGGAGTCCCTTTGAGCAGGACACTCCTGCAGAGCTGCAAAGGGGCCAGCAGCCTGGGGATGGGCAGGCCCTGCCAGAGTCCCTCAGCTTTTTGCACACGCGTGCATGCAGTGACGCAGTACCATGGCTATAGTCCCAACTGCAGTGGAGCAAATTCCACCCAGGCTCAAGATTTCAGCCTTGGGAGGAAAAAAGCCCCTGCTCTTTCATTTCAGCTCCTTACACAACAGGCAGAGGTGGAGAAGGCCCTGTGGTCCAGCCCACGGGACAGCAGTTGGTTGCTGTACCACATCCTGAGCCCAGATTACAGTAAAAAGAGAACTGAAATGTATTCCCTGATGTCTGAGCATCATCTTCCAGAGTCTGAAAAGAGCTCTGAGTAGATTTCAGATTAAGTCTGCTCTTGTCCACAAAACCCAGTAACTCCATGGAGCTGCTCAGAAGCAGAAAATGAGGTAATTATCATTTGGGGGTTTCAGACTGACCCAGACTCTGGTTAGACAGGTAGACACTGCTTTCCATTTTAGAAGCCTATTTTCCTCACAGAAATTACACACCTGATCTCATGAGCTCTTTTTCCACCATCGCGGTAATTTACACAATAGCAACATCCATTTCCAGGCCAACACAGAGCAAAAAGCAATTAAGGAAGCACAGGTCAAACCAATTCCTTCTGCAGCTGCTCTTCACTGAGGGATGCATTTGGAAACAGAAAGGCTTCTTAAAAAAAAAAAATAAAAAAATCAATCAAATGTCTTTATAATAGAAATGCTGAAATAGAAAAGAAAATTGGGTTCACTTATGTCCATTAGAAGGGTTGAATTCTCGAGGATGAATAATGCAATTGTGGTGGGCTGACCCTGGCTGAACACCAGGTGCCCACCAAAGCCACTCTATCACTCCCCTCCTCAACCGGACAGGGAAGGGAATATATAACGAAAGGCTCATGGGTTAAGATAAGGACATGGAGAGATCATTCACCCATTACTGCCACCAGCAAGACAGACTCAATTTGGGAAAATTAGTTTAATTTATTACCAATCAAATCAGAGTAAGGTCATGAGAAATAAACCCAAATCTTGAAACACCTTCCCAGCATCCCTCCCTTCTTCCCAGGCTTAATTTTACACTTGATTTTCTTCACCTCCTCTCCCCCAGCAGCTCAGGGGGACAGAGAATGGGGGTTGCAGAAGTTCATCACACATTGTTTCTGCTGCTCCTTCCTTGTCAAGCGGAGGACTCCTCACACTCTTCTCTTGCTCCCTCCCACAGGAGACAACCCTGCACAAACTTCTCCATTGTGGGTCCCTTGCATAGGCTGCAGTTCTTCAAACTGCTCCAGCATGGGTCCCCCATGGGGTCACAAGTTCTGCCAGCAAACCTGCTCCACTGTAGGCTCCTCTCTCCATGGGGACACAGGTCCTTCCAGCAGCCAGCTCTAGCATGGGCTTCCCACTGATTACCAGCCTCCTTCAGGCATCTACCTGCTCCAGCATGGGGTTCTCAAAGGGCTGTAGGTGGGTATCTGCTCCACCCCAGACCTCCGTGAGCTGCAGGGGCACAGCCTGCCTTATCACAGTCTGCACCACAGGCTGCAGGGGAATCTCTGCTCTGGCACCTGTGGCACTTCCTCCTCTTCCTTCTTCACTGACCTTGGTGTCTGCAGAGTTGTTTCCCTCCCATACTCTCACTCCTCCTCTCCTCTCTTCTGGCTGCAATTGCTGTTGCACAGCTTGCTTTTTAAACATGTTATCCCAGAGGTGCTACCACCATCACTGATGGGCTTGGCCTTGGTCCATCTTGGAGCCAGCTGGCACCGGCTCTGTTGGTCACAGGGGAAGCTTCCAGCAGCTTCTCACAGAAACCAACCCTGTAGTCTCCCTCTCAAAACCTTGCCACACAAACCCAATACAGTGATGTAAATCAAACGTTTTCATGTTATATATTTACTGATGCAATGCTCCTAAATAATCCCTATCAAGCTGATGGGGGCCTGGATGCTACATGAAACTTTTCTTGGGGGTAGGGGCCCATGGTCTCCACACGGCTCCTGTGCAGGAGGGGTGGCTGGGTCACAGCCCTGGCCTGGCTGCCATGCTCCCTGCAGGGCTGAGCAGCACGGCACGGCGGGTGCCAGGCACTGCACAACCCTGAGCTGCACTCCAGCAGTGGCAGGGAGTGCCAGGAGATGTGATGGGACATGGAGCTCCAACATTTGGCTCCAGGTACAACTCCAGCCTGAGCTTTCCCTTGTCTCCTACCAACCTCAGTCACGTGGAATTGCTTTTCACCAGCGAATAGTTTCACATGTCACTACGTAATCTGGCACTTGCCTCTGACCCATGAGGTTGCCTGGGTGGCATCAGCCCTGGCACCAGATCCAGCCAAAATGTCCTTTACCTTCCCCTTTGCCTCTGCACTGAGACTTGCATACCAAGTACCCGTGAAGAGCACGACTGCAAAACATTTGTGATTTATGAGTTATGTGCACTAGTAAAATTTAAGGTGGCATTTTAGATACTAATTCATCCTTTGATTGAACATATTAATTAACCTTGAAATGACCAGGAAGGAGCACTAATTCAGAAAATTTCCTTAAGCTAACTTCAAGGTTATCCAGTACCATTTCTGTGATGGGACACAAGCTTTATGCTAAAGCACCTTGCACATCTGGGGCCACAAAGCATCTGCCTCTCCTGAAAACCCTCCGCCGGACCCGCTCAGCAGTTACTCAGCAGTTACTCAGCAGTTACAGCTGCACCACACCACCGAGTATGGCTGCACAGGGCCTCTGCTGCCGCCTGCAGCTGCTGGAGCCTCCACTGCTGTCTCTCCAGAGCAACAGGCAAAGGAATTTCAACACACTGGAGTGGCTGGGAGCTCTGGCACAAATAATCTGACTCTTCTTCAGTCACCTACATCACTTACCTGCAATGTAATTAAAACTATTTAACTCGGAGAAGAAAAATAACAGGAATGTGCCTCTGTCTTTTATCTGCCTTCTTACTCAGGCTAGACATCAAGCAGAACATCTTCACCCAGTTTATACTAGTTTGCCATTAGCTTATTTACAGCACAAATTACAAACTATGCCCAAAGTTGTTTGTTGGGGTTTTTTTAAATGTAATTTGGATGCATCCTGCATATTTCAAAAGGCCTTAAATAATGGAGCACCCCTGGGTGGGGGTCATGTGCACCCCTCCAACACAAAACACTGCAGCACAGCATGCCAGCCAGCCCCACTGCAGCACCAACCCACTGCCACAGGGGCACTTCCCAGCACAGCAGACAGCTACAGGAACCAGCTCCACAGTGGAAGAAACCCTGAAGGAATTAGAGGGCCCGGCCCTCTTCCTTTCCACTACAGGATAAAGCTATTCAATCTAAATACTAGAGAGCAAAAATCCAGCTAAAATTTTATGGCCGGTCTAGAGAAAAATATTGGGTGCCTGGGTCAATCATCAGGCATGAAAGTCATTTAAAAAGTCCTACCTACTATTATACACCTGCAATTGCTGTTGCCTGTAAAAGTTTCACCTGACACCCTTGGCCCATTCAGACTGGGAACTGACTGAACACCTACATGACAAATATTCTTACTGCAAGGGCTTTGCAGCCCAGGCACACCTAACCCTACAGCCGTGCTTGCTGCCACAGCCAGCACTGTGCTGGGAGCTGCAAAACTCACACCCAGAAACCTTTGGCCGGTGGCACCCTGCTCCAGTGGCCACATTGCACCCTGTGTCCAGAGGCACCCTCAGATTACAGCCAAACCAGGGGAAAAAGAGAGAAATAAGCAAAGATGTGCCCGAGGCTGCACATGGGCAATTGAGTGGCAGAGTCTCCGTGAGGACACAGGTCTCGTGAGATCCTGGGGTCTCTCTGGCAAGAACCACAGTCCTGTCAGCACTGGCCCATCAACACTCCCTGCACTTTCCCATCTCAGCTCCACGGCTTAGCAGGGTCTCAAAAAGTGCCATATTTCACATGCTTGCACCACTCACATAGGCAATCCTGTGTCTCCCATCTTGTACAGGCAAAAACCGGCACCCAGCCGCTGAGCTTTGCCATCAGCTCATGGGTCTGAGCTATCAGGTTAAGCAGGTCTGAAAATTACTCTGAACTGCTTGACATCAATATTAAAAAGCTGTTTAGCACAAAGAGGGTGCTGCTAGGAGCAGGCAGCAGCAGGACTGATGATGCACATTGCAAAGGTCACAGGTGTGGACAAAATCCTGCCCCTTGCTCCTTGAGCGTGGCCTGTAATATTTAGTAGAAGAGAGATAAGCACAGGAGAGATGCAGTGGTTTCACATTTATCAATTTAATCTCCATCAGGCTCTGATGTGCACATAAAATTCACTTCCCAGCATCTCGTCTGTGAGCCTGCACCCTGAAACATCTGTGCCTGGCCAGCTTCAGAGGGAACTGGAACTGCTTGAGCACATGGCTGAATCCTGGCCACACACACAGACCCACCGTGGCTACAGAATTCAGCTGCTGCTCCATGTGGGTGATGACCACCACATCATGGAAACTCTGGAAAACCATTTCCCTTCTCAACCTCCTGCAAGGGCAGCCCCTGTGCTCTGGCTGGGGCAGCCTGGGAAGGGGACCCTGCAGATGCACCCAGTGGTGCTACCCAAGCAGGGTGGCTAATTGGCTAATCAGGGTCTGGCCTCAGATAGGGAGAGAAAAGTCCCACAGGGAAGAGCAGGGACTCAGGGAGCAGGGGGAAACATAAATGCACAACCATGTCTTGCAGAGATCTCAAGGACATGCAGGGGTGACACCTCATTAAATTATCTTATCAGGAGAAACAGGAATAACAGAAGGGATGTATCTATTGCAACAGCCTGGAGGATATTGAAAAGGAGGATCTACAGCTGGCTTTTTCCACCTCCAGCTTTTTTTTTTTTTTTTTAAATTGCATCTTAATTCTCTCTACTATGAGCCCCAAACCCAACAAATCAGATGAATGGCTTCATGCATATTTATACACCTCATGTGAATAGGCTCCAACACCAATGCTGTACAGCACCTGTAAATGAAGGCAGGGATGACTGCACAAGAGAGGCAACCTCTGCTGGCATGTTCATCTGTCTCCTCCAATGGCCATGGGGCCAGGCACAGGCATTTGATCTCCAGATAGCACTCTATCACCCAGAGCAGCTACTGCCACAGAGATTTTTCTTCATTTGATACACAGAAAGATTATGGCCTTGTGAGATGTTTGAACAATTTCTTTCACCACGGCATGAGTCAAACAAGATGAAATGCAGAGGTCGAGAGAGGCACGACACTGCTTAAAATTAAAGGGCTTGGCAAAATGAACAGGCACTGATCACCAGCCTGGAGAGAGGAGGGTTTGCTCTTTTCTTTAGGAGAAAAAGATTCCCCCAAAATTCCAGAGATCTCCAGGACAAGCTGTTTCTGCCATGTCTGCAATGATGTTCAGTTGTGAAGAATCTAATTTTTCCTTCTAAGCAAGCAACAGATTGGCTCAGGAAGAGTCAGCATCTTGTTACTCTCACCAGGATACAGAGTGTTTCACTCCTCCTTATTAAAGTGGTAAGTCTGCTGCAAAAAATCCAAATCCATCCCTAGAGCATCTTTGCCGAGCAACCCCAAACAAGGATCAGCGCTGCTGGACCCCACTCAGTGGCTCCAACCAACCCTCGCTGCCTGCTCTGCCATCATCTGCTCCGGGCTGACAAACAGCACCTATTGTGGAGACCAGGAAGCCACAAACAGGGATCTGGAAGATGAAGAGCAATGGGGACCTTCCTCCTCCCAGAAGGGTTTTGAAGCCTGTGCATCAAACCCACTGCAGAGAGTCTCTGCCAGGCAGGGCCATCTCCAGGAGGCCAAGGTCTCCTGCTGCCAGCATTTCTCTCCATGACCCTCTTCCGCTGCCCCAAGAGCAGGAGATGTCCTCACAAGACCTGCTGGGTCACCTTGTACAGCCACAGGACCTGGAGCAAAGCAGTCAGGACAGCAGGAGGTGCTTGCCAGGAGCACTCTGCTCTCCCCAGACTTGGACCATATGGTGTCCAGTGCATAAATACATGAAGTATTTTATAACATCAGACATAAAGGCAAGATTCTGATGTAAATTAAACAGGTACAAATCCCTAGAAAATCCAGTGCTGAAATGATTGTTTTTTTCTTTTTTCCCCCCTTTGGCTGAAATAGGATTACACAGGTTTAGGCACAGATTAGATCCTGCTTCTGAAGTCCAGATATGTGGAATATACAGACAGTCCAGTACTTCAGAAACACATGTCTCAGACAACCAGAAATGATTTTCTAGCAGCAAGTTGTTACTTATCTATCCATCTAAAATATGTTATGGTACCTAACATGATAGTGTTTAAAAACAGAAACCACTTCTTCCTTGTGCATTCCAGTATGAAAAAAAAAAAAAAAAACCACCAAAAAAACACAACAACATTTTCATTTGCCTCATATATTAGAGAAGATTTTTCCTCCCCCCCCCCATATATGTGTGCTAAAGACAAAGTGCCTGAATATTTTTCTTTTTTGTGGGAGAGAGAAAGCAATTGGAGAAAGGAGAGATGAGCATCTGGAGGAGCAAGTCAAAACATAGATGTGTAAGGACCCCAAACACATCACTGCTTCCATCCCTGCAACTGGGCCCCTAAAGATGATGCTGGCATCTGAAGGTCCTGCTTTCACACAGCCAGGCAATTTAAAATTCAGGTGTATTTCTGGAGAAGCCTGAGGACAAAGCCATTACCAGCATTTAACCTGCTCAGCTAATTGGGACATTGGGAAATAAGCCTGTTAATTAAAGAAACACAACTGAGCAGCTTTGCTATCCCTGCATCCCATTCATGGGACTTTACAGATCTTGTGCAGTGCAGGCAAACACCAAAAGCATCACCTCAGCTCCAACGTCTGCACCACAAGTCTGACCACAAGAGCTAATGGGGAAAAATTATTTTTAAAGTCTGAAGAGCTTCAGCCATCTTCTCCTCAACCAAGACTCAAACTGCCTGGAGAGCCAACTTTAGTACCCACCCAGAATGAATGTAGCTAGTTTTATTTTCAGCTGCAATAGGTAAGACTGGGTCTGTGAGCTGTAAGCCTTTGGTGCAGCAGTTTGCCCCTCCACCTAACCTGGGCTCACTTGGAAGGTGAGGTCTGGAGCTGATGACCACCGTCAGCTTTAGCCCATCTCCATGTCACCTTTTCTTACAGGTCAGGGCTGCTCTCCCTTCCCCACCTCTACCACCAACAAATGCCCCAAAACTCTGTCATGTGGATTAAAAGCACCCCAAAACATATTCTGTCAAACATCCAAGAAGTGTTCATTAGACCACATACAAGACCATACTGGTCTGTACCAGAGCATCTCCAACATCTCTGGGAGTAAAAGGTGACAACAGGCCAGAGCTGTGCTCACCAGGGGCTGTCTGTGCTCATCAATGATCATTTATTCCAGATACAGAAACATCCCAAACCATCTACCTCCAACAAGAAGTTGGGTTTTCAAGGGAAACTCAATTCCTCAGGGTTTCAAGGAAGACCCAAAAGGAATGAATATGCTCAACAGGCAGTATTTCTTCAGAAAGAACATATTTCAGGGAAAGCAAACCAAACTAAACTACCCAGAATAGCACCACTGGCAACACACACCAACAAGGACTTCCCCCCCTCCCCTTTAAAAATTCAAACATCATTAAACAGTCCTTAAATTTTCCCAAAGGTCAAAGGAAAGGGAAAATGAGCCAACAGAGGAACCAGGTACATCGCTATTGAGCAGCAATCTGTTATTTTAATCAAGTACTGTCTATTAACTAGAAGTTAATTAGAGCCCTGGGATAAAGCATCAAAGTGATCCAGTGGTCTGAAGACACACATTGTTACAGCACTTGGTGCATGGAGACACCGATGGTATTATCAGTGCTCCACTGCAGTGGCCATTGAAACCACGAGTATAGGCATGCAAGGTCCCACTGTTCAACAATGCTCCCTAAGAAGCATTAAATACTTTTTTAAAAAATTAAAAATTGGTCTTAAATCTTTATAGAAAACAGAGACATGATCCATTTAAAAAAAAAAATATTGAAAAGACAATCATTTAAAATGGTACAAATGGCTCAGGAGAGAGAGAAAGTGCCTGTGAGTTGCATCCTCAGTCAGTACTTGCGATGAAGATCTCAGCAGCTGTCACACACGTATCAAGGCTGATCTCTCCATCAATAAGCAAACCCTGACCCAGCCCACTTCACTTGCCTGGGCAGAACATCCTGTCCTGCTAGAGCCACAGCCACCTTTTCACATGGGAATAGTGCAGTGGGACGAGCCCCACCACCACTCTCCATCGGACACCATCGGCCCTGATGCTTGTCCCAAATTCCAGCTATGCTCTTGGCCAGGTGAGCGAGCAAAGTAGGTTTTCCCTCTGTGTTCACACAGATGGCACCCAGAGCACAAAAATGATTTTTCCCTCTTTGAGGATCCTGCTTGCTTCACAAGCCCTAAAGATCCTGCCATGTAAACACGTACAAGAGCTTATTTAGATGGGCAAAGACAGAAACAGTCGCCGCAGGACCTCAGGGAGATAGATATTCCCTAACAGTGAACACTGGAGGTTGTCATTTTTATGGTAAGTGATCAAAAGATGTTAACGAGTCACCAAGATGTGGTTTGCCCTGGAGTGTTGGTGGTTTTTATTGGGCCATCTGGGCTTTACTGCAACACAAACAGCATTACCCACAACTGTTATTAACAACACTGTAATCATTAACAAAATACCGCAGTGCTCGGATTTCAGGTGTCATCTCACCTCCTGCTGCACAACCCGGGCTTTCCAAAGGGTGGACTGAGATGTAGAGGACAGCCTGCTCAAAATCCATCATCAGGGAGAACATGGCTATCTCTAGGTGCCCAGTATCCAGCCCTCCCAAGCACAGAAGCTGCAGTTGCACCTCAAATAACCTTTTTTGCTTGGAAATGACCTTAGGGAGCAGCTGACAGCCCTGCTGCTGGGGCCAAACACCACCTTCCCTTACCACGGGACAAAGAATAATAATGCCTTTGTTCACAGGTATAGAACATACTGTCTTCTAAAGCCTGTCTCATTTTTCTGCAAGAGGTGAACCCAGGACTTGCCTGCACTCAAGCAGAAGACGGCTCATGAGGGATGTGAGTCAAGTTGTCAAAAAACAAAAAGTGAGAAAAAAGCCACCCAAAAAAGTGCTCTTCTGTTCCAGTGTGTATACAGATGCATTTGATGGAGTACATGAAAAATCAAACATCTTCTCTGCTAGCTGTTGCCTCGCTCATTACCTTTTTTCTATCAGGACATTAGACTTGTTACAAGTGTCAGTCACTTTCCTGGTTGTAGCCTCTTTTGGTGAGAGGCTGTTAACCAATGATACTTGCGGCAGTGATTCTGACCCTGGATGCCTCCTCCTGGAGAGGACATCTCCACCTGAGCTCATCCCACTTCATTTTAGGCATTAAATTGGCACACGTGAGTTAGTGACAGCTCCAGTAAGCATCTGAGGTAGAAACAGATGGGAAGGCAGAAAGACAGCTTGTACAAGAAGTCCTGCACCAATGTGGAAGAAGAAGGATTTTGGTCTCTAAATGCCAATAATTTACAGTGTTGAATCTGTCACAGTTTAGGGTCAGGGCAGCCCCTCAGACCTACAACAGATGCTCTCTGTTAACCCCCCTCCCTCCCCAAAGGGGAAGAGAAAGGGAATAAGAGAGATTTAGTGATTAGAAAAGGAAACTAGAACAGCTTTAATGAAAATAATTACAATAAAAAATGGAACATATACAAATATATACAAAACCAGTATCAAGCCCAACCCCCCTGATGGTACATTACCATCACCACTGATGCTGTGGAGCAGGCACTGGGAGAGTCCCAGACTGGGCCCCACAGCAGATGGGAGCTGTGTTCAGGAGCTGGATTCTGGTACCTTGTTCAGCAACACACTGATCGGGATCAAAGGCAGAATGGACAGAGTCCTCCTTGGGTGCTCCAAGGGAGGAACCAAAAGAGGACTCGAGACAAGCCAAGCAAAGCTGGCAAAGCAATGCAAGAGGACAAAGAGATGAGAAGAGAGACCTTCTTCATCCCTCAGCTTTATACCAAATATGATGCATATGGGATGGAATATCTTGCTGGTCAGTTTAGGGTCACCTGTCCTGTCCTGCAGGTGAGGCCTTTCACTTTCTGCACCCCACAATGTGGTACACAAGATCTAGCAGTGGCCTTAGTCTGCATACCAATTCTTGGTAGTAACTCTAAATGTGGGGAGTTATCACTGCTAGAAGCAGACACTGCCTGGGAAAAAGAAGAAATACTCATTGAAAATAGACATACCTCAGTTAACAATGTTAAATGATCAGCAATAATAGATTTAGATAAAAGGAAAAAGAAAACAAATGTAATAATGCAATATACATATTACGATAGAGGTTGCCACATATTATCCTCTAGGTATGCCAGGATCCAAACAGGAGGACGCAAGTGCAGTACAAGAACTACTCCAGAAGCACTTTGTTTCCCAAAGGAGATAATAAAAAGGTACCTTTTCAACAACCAGCATTGAATAAACAAGGAGTTGGGATACTGCCACATTGCATAAACTAGCTGACCCGTACAACTAACAGTTCTTAAAAGATGCGGTAGTTTGTGACTATCAACAGGGATCAAAAGTTCAGGAGCACAGCTGAGAATATTTTTAGCTTTCATACTACTAACTAAATGCTTTGGACAAGTGCAAAGTTAGAGAATATGCCAAGTTCAGTCCAGGATGTGAATCACAGCAGTCTTTATAAGCTGTGCACAGACGAAGCAAGGCAAGAAGTTAATATACTAAATGCATACTGCAAAGAAGAAGATATTGGAAGGGCAGATGTGGGAATATGGTGCTAAAATCCTAATGAAAGAACAAGGTCAGATGCAGGTCTTTCTTAGTGCCCAACCACTAGTGGTAGAAATGTATCTGTATCACCTGTATCACTTCTGGTAAATCTGGCCTTGAAATGTATCTGTATTGTCAGTTACTAACCATAACTGTGAGAAGAGATATAATTATGCCAAAATTTTAAAGACAAATCAAAACAATCATATTGCAATATACCAAGGAAACAAGCAGGAACTGAGAGAATGAGACTGCGTATGAAGGATATTAATGAAGTGCAAAATGGAAAAAAAAATGAAAAGATTTGGAAAGCCCAGAGACACACCAGATGCAAAGACAAAGCACATGTAAATAAGAAATGGCATGCCAAATAGACAGCGGGACATCAGTGAATGGACCAGACTACAGAGACTTCCAGAGCATTGTGGAAAAAAAAACCCAAAACCCAACAAAACTAAAACCCAGACAAATTTAAATTATACAGACAAAACACAATTAGGAAAACATGAATTCCAAGTAGACTACCAAGCAAACTATCTAGGCTTAAACTACTGAAGTGTCATAGCCTTCAGCTAAACTAACAGTGAACACATGAACTTAGGGATGCTGGGACAAGAAAATTTCTATGAACAGGTACAAAAGTTAAAATATGCCAATTTAATATGCCAAATGCCAACAACATGTCTTTGACAGCATGTCTTATGACAGCAGCTTGGACGTGTCAAGTACCACAGTCCCTGCTTCAGAGAGTGGGAGGCATTTGATGGTTTGCAGCGCACAGACTGGTAGCTCCATCCACTAATGGTCCAGATATTTCCAATTGCAGAGCCTCTTCTTGGTGCTTCAGGAGCTTAATTCTTAATAATGTTTATATAATTTTTTTTGTTCAGAGGAAAAAAAAAGTATCAAAGCAAGCAAAAGACATTCCTGAAGTCAGAGAAACCAAATGTTGGGTAAGTGGCACAGTAATTACTCAGATGCATAGGTCCAAATTGTTTAAATAAAGTAGTGATTAAAGCTTACTACCAATAAAGTCATAAGAAGTATAGAAGAATACACTTCTGCACTTCAGTGCAAAAAGGCTGATTTTGACAATTTTACATTGTGTGAGAAATCCAATTCCCTTGCTCCAAGTTAAACATTACAAAGTAAATAGAGATGTTCAGGGGAAAAACACAAACAAACAAAAACAGAAATAAAAAACCCAACCAATCAAAAAACCCCACAACAATCATGAGAAAAAAATATCAGTAACACTACCAGAATAAACTGATATCTATATTACAAGTCAGTGAGTGTCCTGCTGGCTTTAAGAAATATTTGTGGAGAGGCATGACAAAACTATTGCATATAAGGTCTAGGGAGGTAAATCTAAAATAAAAAGAAAAGATGGAATTTTGTTAAAATGCAGTGTCATATCCAGGATTCTTGTTAATGTCCCACTGTAACATGAATCTAAAAAAAAAAATCAAAATCAAACAGTGAACACAATACCTGTGCCTAAAAATGTGAAATAACTACAGCAATAATACTTCATCTCAGATGCATGCAAATGCTTTGAGGCAGATAGCAGACAAATAAGCAAGAGCTGTGGTTACCCCAACCAGCCAGACTCTGTAAGCCTAGCTGACGGACACCAACTCCCATCTCCTACACCATGATGCAAATAAGTAGGCAAATTTGCAGTGGGATGCCAATGAGTCAATGCTTGGGGCTTTGTTATAATGAAAGGAACAACTGGTAGCTTTCACTTCAAGGTCCCTGTGGCCGTCTGAACAGAAATACACACAAACTGGAAAAGGACATCAGGCAACTGTGTTCGAATATATGAAATTCATACATACATTTAAGGATAAGAAACCATCTTGGCAGAGAACAAGAACTGTCAATAGGCATTTTAATGGATACTCCCAACCTTCTTTAAAATATGCTAGTGAAAGAAACTGTGAGTGACAACACTCTTTAGTATAGACTGCTATTTAAATTTCTGTGAACCAGACAAGCTCCCAGACATGACCACAGTGACCATTTTAGACTTAGCAATAAAACATTTTAGGCATGTGGTGTCAAACTGCATAGCTTTTATTTGCAAGTTTTAATTGCAATAAATCTGTGAAGATTGCCTAGGAGTGCAACTCCAGCAGCACCACAGCAAAAAAAACCCAGTCTAATAGCCACATTCAACATCAAACCACTGGGAGGGGCGTATTAAAAAAAAATAAATACATGGTAAGCCATTCTTTGATGAAATAGCATTCTCAGTGATAGTCTTAACTCTGTATAATGCTGGATGTCAAAATGTGCCTCTGCCTTTGCATTAATGGAATTTTACCTTATTACAGCTAGGCATAACAAAAAGAGATGCTGAAAAGTCAAAGCCTACTGCCAGAGTATGTAAAGCTTATTAAAACTGCAGGTTTGGGGTGGGGTTTTTTTTTTAGGAAAAAACGTGTTTGGAATGAAGGAGTGCATTAAACAAATAACAGCTATGTAGTCATTCATATATCATGATGGAGGATGGATATATATTTTATAAAAATTAGGATTTATTCTTCCATCCCTAACAGAACACAGGAGTAGAGACAGGTAAGTACACGTTTTCCAAGACTTAGATGCAGGATGGGCATTAACACTAGCCCATCCCCAGCAACCAACAGACTCTCCCCCATGACATCACTCAACCTGTACAAACCAAGAGGTCTTTAATCCCTCCAGAATGACAGATTGAAAATTATGCCTGAATAATTATGCCTTGTGCATAGTGGAAGAACCTTGAGAAAAAGAAAACTTAATTTACAACCTAGTCCTTACTTAATTGCTATTAAAAAATAAAAAAAAAAAAAAGAAAAAAGAAAAAAGAAAAAAGAAAGCGAGACAGAAAAAGGGAAGTTTTCTGAAGGTTTCTTTCTTCAATGGTAAAACTTCTGGGCATAATCTAGATTGTTACATACATTGGAAGTTTATGAAATTCATTATGATATTAATCATGTTAAAATTGACTGCTGCAAGCTAGACCGATTTTACTTCACTTCTAAAAAATATTTCAAAGAAAACTTTAGGAGATGGTGTGACCTTTGTGATATACTATCAGACAAGCTAATAGTAAAGAATGATATCAAAAGGCTATGAGGTTTGTTTGAAAGATATTTTCTGTTGTGCAATGTGTATCAATTCTTGCATGTCTAGATAGTAGAGATTAGGGTAAGAGAGGGAATGGGAATTTCCTCCTGTAAACCTTTCACATCAGGCTCAACAGGAACATCGCAAGATTGACAGATTGCAGCAAAAGCTCTTCTCCTGAAAGTAAGTATCAGAATCAAATTTTGTTCATGATACTCATAAAGAACACTTACTAGGATGGGTGTAAATGTTTCTACAGAACACTTTAGTGACACTGGTCCTACTTATCAGCAATAAATTCAGGGCCAGCAAAGGGCACATGTACAGAGATACACTATGCAGGCAGACCCATGCATACGCTGTGAGATACAAGCTCCATTCAGTCCTAGTTTATTCAGGCACAGCATCACCCAGAAATGACTGTGTCACTTCCAGACAGGAACTTGCGTCTATCTGCACACATCTGTATGGACAAACCCCAATGAAAATAAACTAGAGACAGAGAGTATGCATTTTTCACAGAATTTAAAAAAAAAAAAAAAGCCACTTTACCTCTTACTATACATTACTCTATGCAACTACTATAGCAGTAGTAATACTTAATACATATGAATTTCTTTCTTCAGGGCATTACACACTGGCTGTTTCAGACCCTTACTGTCTGTCTTGTATTCCTGAGAAATTCAAAAGACACAGTCTAGCCCTGGGGACCTGTCCTAGCTCACAACACTCTGAAAGTCAGCACAGCTCTCCTGCACAGTCTGCTGCAAAAGGTAGCATTGTGCTCAGTGTAAGAGCAAGAGCAAGCAGAAGTAACATGTGGGCATGAGGAAAAGGGAAGCATGGACAAGATATTTATTCGACTAGATAGAAGCCTCAGGTACATTACCTGCCTAGTTCCTTCTTCTGTAAATATGAAAGATTGATTAGAGAAGGTCTTGAATTGTGACAGTATGAAGAACAGAAGTTGCATATTTATTAATCATTTTGTGTTGTGTGTTATTCCAGCTACTCTGAAAAGCACACTGCATCCAAAAGGTAGTGCTACTTATCACTGTTTTATTTCACATTTATTCAGCAAGAAGTAAGGACAGATTTTATTTGAATGCAGCAATGAAGTGTCAGCATGGATTCAGATCAAAGGGAATACTTACTTTAAATCACAGAGCTAATCGTATTTTGTTCCTTGTTTCCATGGACTGAAAATTCATTAATGTCTTAGGAGCAGTAACAAAGAATTTAAAAAGTTTCCCTGCATGTGCATGTATTTGTAATAACTCTGCAATTACTGTATTAAGTTCTGTAAATTTTTAAACATCCCATCATTATATTTTTTTCCCAGGCTCGGATAAAATCTGCAGCCTCATAAATCAAAAACAGATATTACAGAAAAAAAAGCTTTATCTAAACTAAACTATCTTCAGTGTGAGAGTAAAGAAGGATACAGTTAAGAGAAGATGGTGGGAAAGAATACTCTCTTTCTCTGTACTATTAGGTACTAGCTACTGCTGCAGTCAGATTATTGAATGGGATATACTAATGATTTTCTTTGTCTGAAAACTGATTGAAATTCACTGTTCATTTTGTAAAAGTTGTGGGTTTATTTGAAGTGTTAGATTTTCATGTACTTCTTGACAAGGATCAATAGTTACAATCCTTCTTTCCACGTTAGAGATCTAAAGAAAGTAGGTTGTTCTTCACAGCTGAGGATACAACATGGCACAGCAATAAAACCTGCCGTATTGACAGAAGTACAATATAAAGCAAAACATTACATAAAATATTACACTGAAGATTTGGAGCAATTCCTATGGGTCTCTAGAAGGGTACATTGTACTTGCAGAAAAAAATGAGCATCAATGTGAAAAAACATGAATAAACAAAAAAGAAGTCAAAGCCTGAATCACGGTGAAAGATATTTTCTTTGTGCTTTATTTTGTCTTTGTACAAGAAAAAAAAATACAGATGCCTACGTTATATCCTTCTATGTTCTTAAAGAAAGAACAGAGTGTTCTCTGGAATGGCAGTCTTTTTCTCTGTTGGATGTCTAGGTTTAAAATAAGTATCAAGCATGCTTCTCTAACTCTTTATTATATAGATTTATCATTTTAAAGTGAGGAGGGAGTCAAAATAATAGTATCAATCCTGGACCTTAGTGAAAAATGCCATATCAGCTCCAGGAAATCTTGTTGCTTGGTAGTTGGACCATTTGTCTGAGGGATGAGGGAAGTGGGCTGATGTTCTCCAGACAAATGAGACTTCCAAAGGTTTCCCTGTTTAACCATTGGCCTGTGGGGAGGGTCAAGCAGCATTACCTCTTGCACTTTACGTGAAGCCACAGGCAATGTCCTGGCCAGGAACCTTACATGTTGGGATGTGGTTAAGACTTGGAATTTGGTCCCTAAACTTCAACTTTCTCAGCCACATCTCTTTTCTCTTTTTTTTTCTTTTCTCTTTTCTCTTTTCTCTTTTTTCTCTTTTCTCTTTTTTCTCTTTTCTCTTTTCTCTTTTCTCTTTTCTCTTTTTTTCTCTTTTTTTCTCTTTTTTTCTCTTTTCTCTTTTCTCTTTTTTCTCTTTTCTCTTTTCTCTTTTCTCTTTTTTTCTCTTCTCTTCTCTTCTCTTCTCTTCTCTTCTCTTCTCTTCTCTTCTCTTCTCTTCTCTTCTCTTCTC
>WUAM01000103.1:268621-292532 GCA_024336885.1 Actenoides hombroni | reverse complement strand
CCTGAGAGTGCCCGAGATCCACAGCACACAGACTGACATGGGAGGGAAACCCACCGCTCCCTGGGGGTCCCTGCAGCCCTGCCCAAGAACCCCATGCTGCAGAATGGCAGAAAAGACCACTGGCCACAGTGGCCTCAGTTCAGCCCCGTGGCTGCTGCCTGGCCTGCGGGTGAGAGTGCAGCTGGGGACTCAGCCCTGCGCTCTGCTACTCCCACTCCAAGCAGCACACCCAATTGCCAATTTCTACTGACTGTTTCCATGCCTAGAGAACAAAAATAGGAGATTTGGAAATAGTTTAAAAATAAGAATTCCTATCCCAGCCAAACATCTCCAGAACTGACAAAGCTCTCAAGCGAGGTTAGCTCTGGGACTCCCCCTGGCCCACAGGCTGCATGGTTTGTGTCTTGGTCTATCTCAGCTGTGCCACGCAGGGCTTGGCACCAAGTCCCAGCCCTTTAAAGATAAAGGCACGAACAAACCTTCTTACAGAACAGGTGATGTCAGTGCCCAACATCTATAGCCTCATCACCTCACTGGCTTTCCCAACGGCACCGATCTAGCACAGGACTGATGAGGTGTGCTCCCAGTCAGCTCCAGCCATCAAGTGGCAATGCTGGGAACAGCTTCTTCAGAGGACAGAGTGCTAATTAAGCTTCCCTGGAGACCCCAGCGATGGTCACCCCTGGCAGGTGATGCTAGGACTGACACCATCCTGCAAAGACTCATCTGCACAGCCACAACTGCTTCTTTGTTCACCTCGGAGACAACCGCGACTGTGCCAAGTTGGTAACACCACCACGTTTACCTGTGAACACTAGGCTGGCATTCTCCAGTTCTTCCTGTGGAACCTTGAAGCTGAAGGACTCATTGTAGAAGGGATCTATTGTCCCCCGCATGCAGGAGGTCTTCTTGGTTTTTGTTAATTTTAATCCATGAACAAGCTGAATTTTCACAAAGGGATCTGACAAAAAGACACAAAACACAGGTTCTGTGTGACGGGTGTCATGAGTCAGTACCCCAGTTTGGGAAGGCTGAGCACCACAGGGATGGATCGTGTTGGAAAACAGCATTTGGAAATGAGTGGGACCTGTACCACCGTGCTGCTCCCAGGGATTTGCAGTGGAGATTAAAGTCAGGCAGCTGGATTAAAAACGCTCCCTGCCAAAACCACAATTAACAACAGCCTTGATAGAGGCCAAGCATACTGCTCTTTTTGGAAAATGTCAATATTCTGGCAGCACCAGTGCCTGGGGCAGGGAACATGGGAAAAACACCTGAGGACATAGGCAGGAAGCAATTACTAGCCAGCATGCTCAGAAATGGCAGGGAGCAATGCATGGACACTGGAAAAACCTCACACCACCCACAGAGCAGCTAGATATGGTAAATGAAACTGCTGCAACATTAATATTCAAGCAGCATCTACAAAACACAACACAGCCACGAACGGGCTGCCTTGCAGAACACAACACAGGGGTAATTTAGAGCTCCTGGTTCCTCACCTCACCCTGTTTCCAAGATTTTTACTTGAAATATGGCAAAGGTATTCACTCTCCATTCTACCTCAGGGTAAGTGTTCCGAATAATTTTGGTTTTGTTGGCTGTATGTATAAAATGAATATCCAGAGCCTCGTATTAATAGGAACTGAGCATCCAAATCCCCCTGGGTCCCCCACAAATTGCAGCCTCACTACTGATCTGCTTTAAAAGCACAGATAATCTGTGCAAGAGTAATGTGAGAAATGCACTGCCCTTTACCTGAACCTTGGCTCATGTCTGTCTGAAGAAGCTGTTTTGCTCTAATGATGTCCACATTCAGTCTTCCTGCGCTGGGTAGGTAGTTTAGTGACAACAGCAGCTCTCCCAGTTCCACTTCATTCTGCAGGGAAAAGGGAGTGTGGAAATTCAGAACAAGGCTTGGAGGGGAAGGGAAGAGCAGGAAGAGAACTTAAATAAATCCCATTTCAGTTTAAGTGCCTGAAAAATAAATTTTAGTCATGCCCTAAACAGGAACCAAGAACCATCTGGTGGTAGCTCATGCTGAGCAGGAACAAGAAAGAATACTATCCTCAGCTGATGAGCATTCTTTAATAGCTGATCCTTCACCAGCTTTTCAGCACTGGGCAAAGACGACCTCTAAGGTGGAATGCATACAAGGTCAACAGTTTCCACCTGCTCCATTTTGAATGGTTCCAGGTGCTTCTGATCTTACCAACCTCAAATCCTTACTAATGTGCAAAACACAGACCCATTGGAGAAGACATCCTCTTGACTTCCCAGCCCCCAAGAACCACACCAGTCACTGGGAAAGTTCAGGTACAAGATGGTTAATGCATCCCTGGGTCACCAGGAAGGCAATTCAGAGGAGACATCCCTTCTACATCTGGTCATTCTACCCAGGGACTATGGCACAGCTTAACTGTGCCCTTGCTGTTCCTCAGGCTGTACCACAGCTTCACATCACCATAGCTGTCAGGCATTATTTCTTTTCTATTACTTAATGATGCTTAAAACTAGTAATTAAAAAAGAGCTGGAGAACTGACATCACTGCTGCTCAGATGTGACAGCTTAAAAAAACCTCTCCCCCACAACACGACCTGGCTTTGAGCTCCAGTTACTCTCAGATGCAAAACGCACACAATGAAACAACTCTGGAGACTTAAAACACATCATTCAGCCTGGGCAGGGCATTGATCCACCTGCCTCATCTCAGGTTCATGCAGGAGCACAGAGCTGGTTCTTTATCCCAAACAGCCAAACAATTCAAAACCAAGCCTAGATCACAGCCCATTCCCAAAAGGAAAAGGAGCTGCAGTGGTATTGCAATCATAACAAAAGGCTTAAATGTCTTCACTGATGCCCCAGATATTACATTATAGAAATCAGAGACTAAAGGACTGAGTAGACAATAAAGAAAAAAGCTCTGAGACATTGTCACAGCCTGAACTGACCCAAAGAACCAAGTTCATCAGCAGATGGGACAGCACATGAGGTACCTATCCCCAGCAAACTTGTCAGTGTGTCTGGGGACACTGAGGCTAGGGCTGCCAGGAAACCCAACTGGCTTATGACTATTCAGCTGCAAATGGAAAAGCCAAATTTCCTTTGAGCGCAACTGAACTAGAGGCTTTGGAACAAACCTGAGGAGTCACTCAGGAAAAAGCCCTGTCCCTTTGCCAGGAGCAGGACAGCACCTCCTGCCTGGCTGGCCAGCAGCACAGAACTGCTCCCGCTACCGGCTGGCCACCCAGCTCCTCATCTAATGAGCCAAGCACTAAAAATGACCAGGTAATGGTATTAAAAGTTTTTCCCGAGGCAGTTTGCCTCCTCTGCTGTTCCTGTTGACTACGCCTGGCGAAGGCAGCAGGATGTGAGTGGCATGCAGGAGCAGGCAGCAGGCTGAGGAAGTCCCACACCTCCGGTGCTACATCATACAGTTCAATTTAATTCAATATCCTTTTTTGGCTTTCCACAGAAAATATGGCAATAGGCTGCCTGATTTCACATCAAAGGTCTCTGCTTGCAAAGCAGCCCCTCTGCGTTTAACCCTGCACATTTAATGAGCAAAAGACAAGGGAAGCACCGTGCAGGGAGCAGGGCGAAAGCTGCCAGTTCGGCAGCATCCTGACTCAGCCTCCAGCTGAAAAGTGTGGGTCTACATCACAGATCCTAAGGCAAACCCGCGTGCCTTCCTCACACACTCTGTTGCCCCAGGAGCCAACTCCAGAGCCAACCTGGCAGCATCCACCCCAAGCTGGCTCACCTTCTGCCTTGCCTTCCCCACAGCACCTCTCCCCCACAAGAAAAAGCATCTGATTTCTAACCCCAAACGCTTTTCGTCACAACCAGCACCTCTTGGGCTATGTTATGTGGTAGCATGTGACTACACAGCATGCACACTCACATTCACCACATGCATTTCCTTCCATGGCTACAGTATTTTTGCTCCACCAAGAAGACTCCTCTCTTCTGTAAGCCTTTGCCACCTCTCATACCACAGTTCTCTCCAATGTATGACTTTTATGTTCTTTCCATCAGAAAGCCATTCCCCAACACAAACCTGACCCAATATGCACACAACGCTCACAACTCTTGCATGGTCAAGCCATACCCACATACATGCCATACCCACATACATCGTTGTGCAGTGGTTGCACAATGGAAGGATCTAAGAGAATCTCACATCCAAGGTGACTTAAATGTCATCTATCTAATTTAAGCTATCATCTTTGGTTTGATTTTCCCCAAAACCACCCCTCTCAGGCCTGTGGCTGGAACAGCCTGAAGACACATTTATCATCAAGCATGGTCAGTGACTTCTAAATCTATTACCAGGACAGTAACAAAGCATCTCAGCACCCACAACAGGATCCACCTGAGTTTCCCCTTGACCTCAGCTCATAATAATTTATCAACATTTTTAACATATCCAGTCCTACTTCCACTTGCTTTCACTGCTGCATCAGGTTCTATGCAGGCTCTAATTCCTAGAAATTCAGGTACATTTGGACAGCACAAATTAGGAAACTAATTAGTGATGTTATTACCTGCTGGGAAGAGACAATCAAACAGCTCCACTGCAAATACCAAGCTTCAGGCATAGCCAGGAGGATGGCACCATGGTGGCAGGGGTGTAAGACCTTTCAAGTCACCTCAAGCTTACAGTGATGAAAATCCACATTAAGATTTGGGGTAATTACTTCTGGACTCATCCATTGGTAGAACCTGTTGACCTTATCCAAGCTCTGCAGGAATTAAGAGGCTTCCCTGGGCCAGGGAGAAGCTGTGAAGCTCAGCAAGGGAAGGCAGACTTCCTTGCTTCTGACACATTTACATTTATGCTCCATTTTTTAAAAATTGCCCCATGTTGTACACTGATGATACCTGACTGGGTATCCCAACCCACCAAGGCACAGGCAGGAAAACCAGGAATCTACCCCCACCTGAACTGTCCCCAGCACTGTGCCCATAATCTCTGCAGAGGTTACTGAAGGAGCCACTAGAAGGTAACCAGCACACTGCTGCCTAACCCATGAGCCTTCGACAGGTGAAGGTAAAACTAAATCCCTGATTTTCTGCAGAACCTAACCTAGCAGGGATATTGGCACCTCTAGAAAAACCTTTGGAGTTTGCTTTTTTTGTTTGTTTGTTTTTTTACTATCTAGGCTTAAACTTGAGTAAGGTGAGATAGAAAATGCTCTTCTCCCAGTGTGATCCACTGAAGTCAGAGGACAGACTACCACCAGCTTTAATGAGTCTCAGATCAGGCCTTATTTCCCACTTCTGTCCCTTAATGCTTTTCAAGCCTGTCCAGATTTCTGTTAATTATTTTAAGGGAAGGAACACACAATGCAACTCACAGGGGCCATGGCAAGATGGGTGTGCTCAGAGCCAGCAAGAAAGCAGCAGCCCTGTCACAGAAGAGCACCGGCAGCGTTTGCAGCGATAACAAAAGGCGTTTTCAGAAGGAACCCCAGCTCCCTGGACAGCTCACCTCCCGGTACGAGTGACTCAGCCTTTTCAAGGCATTTAACTTGAGCAGTGAACTGCATCTGATCTTATAAATGCATTATTTCTAGCTTAGCCACAAGATCTAGGAAACATGCTTCAAATCCTGCCATGGTGCCTGAGGGGACATCAAGCACTTGAGAAAATGAAGCAGTGGCCAGCAGCCACCACATGTTCCTCCCCGGCACGTCAGACCAGCACTGCCTCCACTCTGCCATGACACTCGCTGGCTTTCCCTTTGCTTTGGTCACCTGCCATCGTTAGCAAACACACAGCAAATTAACAGGTTGCTTCAAGAAGCCCAAGGTACAAGGCACACCTCCTCAGGTTTTAGCTCCCTGTACCTTCCCCGACAAGCTCACAGCACAGCATACCTTTGCTGATGTGACAGTCTTGCTAATAAGACACACTGGTGGCACAGTTGATGTCAGAGATGAAGGTGAGGACACAGACAGAGCTGCAGCTTAATGGGCTCAGCGGTCAAAATGGAGATGACTGGGGAACACAGTGAGGTCTGCTGAGAGAGGGAGAAACAGGACCCTTTTTGTTACAGGTCAGGCAAGTGACTCTGCTCAGGGAGAAATGAGTGGCCACATTGGTCTCATAGAAGTTGCCCAGGGTGCTTCCCCAGTCCATGGACTCATGGAGCTCTCCTGAACACTGGAAACACTCTTGTGTTGCCATAACCATTGCCACCACCTTGCTTATAGGCATCTGTATCTGCAACAGCCTTTAAGACACATCTTGCTGGGGGACTGCAGGCACAGAGATGAGACATGGCTTTTGTTCTGTCATACACTGCAGCTTCCCCAGCCTCAGGCTCACACAGGGGCTGAGCTGAGAACAGAGATGCAATTTTACATGTGAGAGGTGTCACTGACAGGCAGGAAGTGCCTAAATTTTACTTTTCCTAGGTCTTTTCTTCAGGAACCTAAAATGGTATTGGTTTTGCCTTGAATATTTTGTTTATCCAACAAAGCGTGCAGAGGTGTCCCTCAGACACCGCCGTGCAAAGGCATCATTTTAGTTACCAATATCTCACCGACGACGCGCTGATTTGTGCCGAGATAGCAGATGACCCTGGAAAAGCAATTTCCTGTTTGATGACATGCCAGAGTGACATCAAGCCTGGGATGTCCGAGACTCTCCTAAAGCTCTGAATAACATTTCACTTCTAGCTGTTCCTCTCCACAGCCGTATTACACAGCCAGTCATCTGGAGTAGCAGCCTTGGGCTCACCTATCATCCAGAACCTTCTGCAGTTACCATTTGGGCTGAACCAAACAGACACACAAGGGTTTTTTTTCTCTTTTCTGTCATGTCTGAAGCACAAAGAGGCTACTCCAAGGAAAGAGGAGGTTTTAATTAATGTCATTTGCACATCTTATTCAGATCAGGGCAATTCTTTCCTCACAGACTTCCCAGAGTGTTCTGTGTGCATTGCTACAACACCAGCAAAATTCTGCAGCTGAAACCCTCCCTGGTTCCCAATGGGAACCAGAGCACATTACATCAGCACAGACATCTATGCAACGCTCCTAATGAAGTTTCAGATTGATTTTCCTCCTCAAGATTATCTGTGATGGTACCTCCAGGCACATTAGAAAACTGATGGTTTAGAACAGTTTGCTCTAACAGGCTTTCTACAGCATCCTGTGACACACAGCAATCCTTTTGGGAAGGCTGAGCTATTAAAGACCAGAACCTGAAGGAAAAAAAAAGTACTTATCAATGGATAAGAACAGTGTTACCTATGTAACAGAGGATGAGCAGATGCATGATGAAGAATGTCACAAAATCCCTTATAAAGTCTAACTGGCTTTGCATCAGTTTGGATGGCCATGAGAAAGCCTCTCCTGTGCAAACACCTTTGGGAAGATTTCCTGTGGGGAGGTCCTGCCCATGACTCCCACTAGCCCCCTCTCTGGGCTCCTCCTCAGCAAAATACACCCCACAGCATCCTGGTCCTCTGCAGAAAGGGCAAGGAGTGAACAGCACAGAAGGGAAGGGCCAAGGTGACCAAGATGACAACTGGAAGCAGAAGAGACAGATAAAGATAAAGAAGATAAAATGATCAAGAGGAAAAGTTTCTCAGTGCTGGAGACTTAAAGATTAGAAAAGCAAACAGGGAAAAAAATCCATCAAAATGGATCTGGGGAAAAAAATAAAGATATAAAGTCAAAAAAAGATGGTAGAATGTCATAAGCCAAAATATGACAACAAACCACAGATTAAGAGACAAAAATGTTGCAATCATGATAGTCAAGAATCCATCATGACATCCCATCACAGCTCCCTGTGACCTGCAGGGTGGTGGCATCCTGCCTCCAGCTGGGCTTTGCCTAGGGCATCTCTCTGGCCAGACACAGGTAAACTGCCAGGCTGATTTTAACATCCCATTACTGAGCCAGCATAGCCTCACTTAACCAATCCATGTTCATCATCAGTGATTCTGCATCATTCTTTTAACTGAGCAGCTGCTAAGCTTTTGGGCAGATAAAAATTTATTAAAAAAAAAAAAAGGAAAGAAGCCTGACAATATTCACTTTCATATTTAACTTCACATGTCTGTGACTGTCACGAACACAGACCCCGTTTCACGCTGACACATACAGCCTTGAGTCAACTGTTGAGCCAGCTCTCTGAACCAAACCTCTGCCTGTCCAACGCTGTAAGAGAGATGGGTACTGGCATTATTTTCAGTAACACACTGTACTACCAAACACAAGGCATCATCCACGTTCCCCAGGGATGGCTCCTCCTCAGGGCTGCAATGGATAAATCGAGGAACAAAGGTGCCAAGAACAAACTGGGTACGTGCACAACTGGAGGTCTCCAGGCCACATGTCATCACCACCTGGCTGCACAACAGAATCCAACACAGCACCCGAGAGGAATGCTCCAAAATGAGTGCTACCTGAATTTCAAATCCCTTTCTCCCTTTTCCTTCCCAACCAAGGCATGGTAAGAACAACAGTGCAGTACTTGTTTGAAGCTTATCCCCAAAATGGGAATCCAAAAGTGCAGAGAGCTGCCATAGCAAAGCCACACCATTTGGGGAGCACGTGCCATTTTGAAGGTAAAAAGCTGACAGCTCATTCTGGTGCACTCACAGTACAAAGTTTAAAAAGCAAGTCCAATACGTGCTCCCTCTACTATAAAAATGGGTTAATTTGAGGGGAGAAAGAATTTTTTTGCCATTTTCCCACCACAGCCAGGCAATTTTTTTTATCTTTTGTGGAATGATCTCCAAGCTCTCATTACTGCTGGTGTAAAACATTTATTCCTGCCCACTCAAATCTGCCAAAAGAGAAATGAATCATATGTCAATAAAACTTTGGGGTCCTGAACATGTGTTTCAAAACTAATCTTAACGGCGAAATGTGCGAATCTGAGCCCAGCTACAGCAAGGCCTGCCAACTTCATTCATGGTAATTAAGCAAAGCCACACACATTTAAGGGGATATTTAAGGAGCGCAGAGTGTTCCTATGGGGACTGGACTCAAGAGCTACTCCCTGCACAGCTACTGCGCTTTAGAAACACATTAATTACCCCACAAGAAAAAGCCTCCCAGAACTACCAAGGATAAAGAATTTGGCAATACCTGCACTGACGTTTTGTACAAGGAAAGAGTCTTTCTGCTTAGTCGCTGGCTCTGCTGATACATCGATGGCAGCTCCCCTGTGCCTCCGCTTTGGACTCCATCCCCCAAAATGCTCAGTGCAGGATCCAAACTAAAAAGCATTTATGCACACAGACAGGCTTTTGCCTGAAGCTCAGCACCAAGTGGTTTATTGCACTGATTCCTCAAGGCTGAGAGGACAGCATGCTGCTCACCCATAGTCAGGTCTGAGCTTGATGGGAGGCTCAGTGTGACAGTGGGACAAGGACTCAGCACCTGACTTTATCAGCACACTGGCAATGGCTTCCAGGTGGACACAGCAAGAGCAAAACAGATGCTCACCTTAACATTTAGGCCACTTTCTCTGCTCTTCCATAAACCTTGCCCCACCCCACTCCCACAGGTATGAAGAGAAAACCGTCTCCACAGCTCCTGCCATCTGGATTCACTTTCCTCCGTCTCTCCATCTCATCATGTTTCTGTCTATAAATGCCAGTTAAAAAAAATACAATTTAAAAAAAAAAAAAAAATCACATATTTTGTGTCTTTCATCTTTACATATCACGTCTCTATTTTCCTCTCCTTCCTGTTACTGGTTTTCCAAGCACCTGTTTCAGCATTTTCTCCAACATAATCTTTATGGCTGGGGGGGGTGATGCTGCCAGCTGCTGCTCCCTGTCAGAGCCCTGGGGCAGCCAACCCAGCCTGGAAAATTTCAATTGACTAATGATCAGAACTGCACCATGGTAGCCTTGTGTTGCTCTCCAGAATCCAAGGACACCTTCTACAAAATAAAATGCTATTGAACGTAGATTTTTTTTTTTGTCCCTGTCTATCACAATCCCACAACACAAAGTACACTTCAGCAGACTCAGGTTCAATCCAACAAGGAACTCATAAAGGCTGTCTGTCCCTTGACTAACCAAGCAAAAAAGTGAGAAGTATAAAAAAAAAAATTGTCAACATGTCAAATCTATCATTCCAACTAACAATCAAACAAACCTCAACAATTTCTAGCATAAGCATCACTGTTATTGAAAGACATTAAAACACAATTTTCAAAGTAATAAGCTTTATTGGTTTATTTCTTCCAGAACTTATTTTAACACCTTGATCAATGAATTTCACTTCATTCACCATTAAGATAAAATATACCTTATTCAATGAACTTTAAAAAAATCTTATTTCTAAGAAAACATAGAAAGATGACACCAAACATCCTTCATGGATGTCTTGGTACAAGTACTGTTGTTTTCTTTGCAGTTGCAGTCTGCAGGCTAAGGCAAAAAGGACAAGGAAGCATGAAAAAACCAAAACAAGGCACTTAACTAATCAAGGTGTGATAGACTTTTTGCTTAAATTAAGTTTTTCCATATGATAGCAAGCAGGTAAACGCAAAGGTTTGTAAGGTTAGGCCTGCCCATTCAAATGGAATTTTCTCTTTTTTCTCCTTCCTTTTATAAATATCAGAAATGTCAATTTCTGCATAAATAATTTCTCTTGAATCCTGGTGAAGCAGACAGCACTGCTTCAATGAAAACAGCATCAGCTTTCAATGAAACTTTGGAGAGGGAGGGAAGAAGGGCTGGCTGTGAGCTTGGCACACAAAGGCAGAGAAGATCTTGTCTAATCAAGGTCTATATTAGCTGTGGAATGAATCCATGTTACTAATAAAGAGATACATAATGCAGAGAAGTATTTATCATGCAAAAGCAGGGGGGAAGCAAGGCTCCATGGTGTGAATCACAGGAGGATAACAGGATGCAAAGAAGAGAGCTCTGTCCTCAGATACACAATGCAGAGCTCATGATGAATGCTAATACAAAAAAAAAAAAAATTGAAACAAAAAGAAAAACAAACATTGTTGCAGGCATTTGTAAATAAACATTTGGGAAAAAGGCCCAGGCAGTGAAGGAAGCCCGGGAATATCTTTCCTTGTTCATTTTCTTTATGAACTGCTTCATAACATAGCTGTCCCCTCACCCCAACTGCCCCTCTACCAAGCAAAGCAGATTCCACTGACGTGCGACAAAGACACACTCATGGACCTCAGGATTCTGACTTGTGCACAACTTTCAAAACCTTCTTTTATCCTGAACGGTGCTCAGGCTAATCCTGTAATGCTCCTACTTCTACTACAGCAAATCTAGTCAGCTCTCTTGCAGTTACTGGGGTCTTGATCTTCTTCCCCCTTACACACTGCAGAAGGTCTGAGCAAGAAGACAAAGCACTCTCAGCCCCTCTACACACAGAGGGGGCAAAGCAGAGTCACAGATCCAGCTGACTGACTTCATGTATGAACACTGCTCAGTGGATTTTGCTTCCACAAGTGTCTGATCACAAGTTCCTACTCCAAATCAGACTCTCAAGATCCACATCATAATCATGGTGAGATCAATGCTATACTGTTCATGTCTAATACCTCTGGCTACACCACTCTTCTGTGAACACATAAAAATCAAAGAAAATGAGAACCATCCAAGTTCACATAGGTTTTGATTCACCAAAGGCTCTAAAACTTAAGAAATTGCAATCCCAGAGCTGGCAAGGAACTGGGAGAGGTGACCCTATTATACTAACCTTGAGTGGTACTCCGGTCCTTTGTGCAAACATTTGAGAGGTTGCTCATGGACTCGATGATCTTAAAGGTCTTTTCCAACCAAAGCAATTCTATGATTCCATGCTATGCTCTTAGGTTGGCCTTTTACAAGGTCCTGTGCCCCTAGCTATGTGTGTGATGGTGCAAGTTTGGTAGCTAACCACCATTCCTGACGACAAAGTTCAGACCTTCCCATTCAACAGCCAGTTTCCTGGCTGGCAAGGAGGTGGCACTGACTAGTGCCCTTTCCTGACAATAGATATGGCAGCACACAGACTTTCTGAATCTTCTCTTCCCACCCCATGCGATGGTTGAATCTAGTCCAAAATGTATGCTCAATCCCAGATGCATGCAACACGCCGCTTACATCAGACAAAATCTATGGCAAATTTATTTCCTTCAGGGACATGATGAAAATAAATCTACCACTATCTTGCAATTTTTTGCTCATGTATTACGCCACAAGTCCATAGAGATTTTGTCTTCTATACACTTCATTGAATCAAGTCATTACTGAACTGGCACCAGTGGTTTCCCTCATGTCCCCAAAGCACAGTCATGTTAACAACCGCAGGAGTGACCCAGACTGGACAGTGTCACTGCAGTGTCTGGGAATGGATGCAGGTCACTGCAGTGACAAGAAAGCTCTTCCAAAAGGTGCTGACTTCCAAAGCAGTCTTGAGTTGTTCTCACTACAACTGACACAGGATCTTTTGTCATGCGACCTCCTTTGAATATGAAAGGCAGCTCCTTTACCTCACAGTATTAGTTATAAGACCAGTTATAGGTCCACAGTAATTCAACCCAGCAGATGCTGTATTAACAAGATGACAATGACTAATTAGAAACCGCGTTACTTGCCAACAAGCAAAAGAACCACACGAAAAAAACAGCGAGAAAAATGGTGGCAATAATCTGATAAATTCTGTTACCTGAGAACTAGGCACAAGGGCTTTCCACCAGTGTCCACCTTTCACAAGGTCTACATCGCTCAAGGGCATTGACACTTTGCCAATAACACAATGGCGTGAAAATTTGTCAAAATCCACTACGGTTAAAAGCAGAGTTCTTCTCTGGGCTTCTAAAAAGGGGATTTCAAATGTGTACCTCTCTTCAAACACCGGGTTCTGTGTTTTGCGTTTCACTCCAGTCTGCTTGGAGTTCTTCTGATCAGGAAGAAGGCAGATCTTCACGTAGGGGTTGGAGTGAGCCATGTCTTGCCTTGAACCATCATAAGAAATTGGAGGCGGCAGATCTTTAGCTTCAATGACTCGCACTATTAGATAGTTGTGCAACAGATCATACTGTGTGCTAAAATGCAGCATGCCCAGCTGATACTTCGATAAGATCTCCTCATCTGTCAAGGAGTCCATATCATCGCTATTCGAGTCAAGAGAGTACAGTCTTGGTTCAAATTTTCTAAAATAGTCATCTGGGGTATAGGTTTTTCGCAGGATAGTTGGCTGAACTATTTCTTTCTTAGCTCCTATTATTCCAAATTCAATAGGTTTAATGTCAATTAACGGAGAACTTGGCCTCCTCGACTCTAAACCTAAATGAGAGAAATGCACAAATACAACTGTTAGAAACTCAACTGAAGTCATTACAGGTGCAAGTCAACTTGTGCTTCTCTGGGTACGGCTATTCTGTCTCTGTGCTATGCCCAGCACAGCAGGCTCCCCAGGGGGACTCTTCACCATTACACTGCCAACAGGTCATAGCACCCTTAGCCATACTGAAGTGCAAGCTCAGCTACATTTTCCCTGCCATCCACTTTCACAGGGAATTACCACACACATGTTTCAGAAAGAAAAACAGGTCTAGCCCCTTCCACTGTGTTCCTGCAGAACAGGATGAGATTTTAACCAATGTGCCTTCAACTTGACTTGATTCTCTGTCTAAAAGATGAAAGAGCAAGCACTACAGTTTGATTTTCTCCCCCACAAGAATTACATTAATGTTGGAAGGACGACCTTACTTGAAATCCGCCTCGTGAGGCTGTAAGTGGACCGTGATGCATCTGAAGACGACCGCCTTCTGTCAGGGGAAACATCCTGAAGAGTGGGAGGCAGCTCACTGATTGTATTATCAGAGTCTCCATCTTTGTCCTCATTTTGGCTGCTTATCCTGTTATAACAAGAGACCTTTGGGTGACTCAACCCAGTAAAAGGAGTATATACAGAATAAAAATGCATCTTAGTATTCTGTGTCTAATCCTGGGTGCACATCACTGTATGCTGCAGGCTATCTCCTGATCTATCTGGCAAGCAAAAGGCTGAGCAACCTGTGTAAAAACCAGATTCTTTATCTTTCTGCCTGTCTGTCAAACAGAGTTTTATCAGAATTGGAGCACAACACAGGCCACATGGGCACGTGTGACTCAGACTTTGATCAGAAGTATATTTGCTTTTAAGAAAAAAAAAAAAGAAATGAAAACCAAAACCCCATAAACCACAAAACCCAAAGAGTAGCTTATTGCCGTCAGTTTACAGCTACACTTTGGAAGCACAGACTTCACTAGGAATGAATGAGCACAGGAAACTACCATGCTCAGACAACTCAAACACAACTCTGTCAGTAAAACATGGCTTTGCAGGTACACCACTAGGGTTTCAAAAACTCATTCTTATAAATACAATCCATTAAAAGCTATTTATTGACATGCTCTTTAAAATAAATGGTTGCTTTTTAGCCACTTCTGCAAACAAGGGGTTACTCTCACCAGAAAGTAATTTTAGTGGAAGGAGGGAAGTTGGCAGGATCTAAATAACAAAGCAAGTTCCAATGAGAGCTGTAGCATCTTTAAGAAGACTCAATAGAAGACTGGCATCATAAAGTCCACATTTCAGTCCCATTTCAGTAGCTTTTTATTTACACATATGTATGTTGTTTCATATAAAACAACACTCTGGTTAAAACCATCACTGTGTCACAGTTGCAGTGGCTCAAAAAAACAGTCAGAATCTTCCAGTCTTGACCAAAAGAAGAGCAAGAGCAAACAGTTACAACTACAGGAGATAAAGTCTCCAACTCCATGTTCAGAGGGGAGCAGCTGCCAGTGGAAATGAAATCTTGTAATGATACCTGCCATGTAGTGCATCATGTTAAATATGCCTTTTGGATAATCCATGAGACAGGGTACTCCAGAAAACAGC
This sequence comes from Actenoides hombroni, assembly GCA_024336885.1. Lineage (NCBI taxonomy): Eukaryota > Metazoa > Chordata > Aves > Coraciiformes > Alcedinidae > Actenoides > Actenoides hombroni. The sequence goes on along the minus strand of WUAM01000103.1, from coordinate 277,646 downwards.
AGCAAATGACAAGGAAAGTGTCAGCATGAAACGAGCAAAGCAAAGGGCAGTACTGTGTAAGTTTTGCTCCTTATTCACCCTTTCTACATGTGTGGCTCAGGTATAAACAAAATATGTTGAATCATTTGCTTTAGTAACCAAAGACTGGAGTAGAGCAATAAATATATTCTTCATAAAGCAGTAAACTCACAGAAATGGTTCCCCAAAAGGAAAATAGATTTAAACTGGAAATTCTTATCCAAACCCACAAAGTTCACAGCAGGATCCATGCAAATCTCACCAATTTAGTCACAGAACTTACCGACATGAAAAAAAAACAGTCTGTTAATAATCAAAACCAACCCCTATGCTAAAAGGGGCATGCAATATTTGCACAACTCCACAGCCCATTAAAGGTAGTCCCGATCGTGCAGTTTGACATATAATCAAGTACTTGGAACACAAATAGCTTTTTCATGCCTAAGTGCAGGTCTACACAATCATGGGTAGCATTTGAATAAACTTGCATTTGAGAAGCAAATGCACAGAAGGAGAAGGCAGGGTGGAAAGGGAATCAGGAAGAGAGGCATTAAGGATGTTCTACAACGGGTAAATGTAATGTAAGTTAATAACATACACATGACCTTTAGTAAGGAAATTGCTACTGAGCCACAATATTTTTTCCTCAAATAAACTTTGGCTCTGGTTAAAGCAGCTCTGTTGCTGTTTAATCTGAATCTTTGGGAAGAGGAGTCACGTCCTGATTTCAATTCAGTCTCACAGAGTGTTCACCGGTTTATCTTTGGGATTTGTACAGAATATTGCCCAACAGACAGCTCCAACGTGCACCCTCCTTCCCAGCCCATTTCTGCAAAGATTGGGACACAAGCTCTCCTCATGAAATAACAAGAAGCTACCAGGCACTGAGGTCACTACAGTCTGACTCACTTCACTAAGAACTTTTCTTCCTAAGCTGCCCCTGTAAAAAGCCTAGAAAGTGAGAAAAAGCAACAGTCTCCCAAGAGAAAGGGCTTAAACTTGCAGTTTTATTGTGTCCTCCTGGATTTCCAGAACAACGAGGTGTCTCAGAGCTGTGAAAGGGAAAACCTCCAGACAATAAATAAAGGATGGATTATTAAGCATAGGTGTTCAGACAGTAGGCCACCGAAGACCATAAAAGCAGTTTTCCCCTGGGGTCTAGGTGGGGAGGTAAGGAAGGAGCAAATTGTGTTCTGAATTACACCAGTGTCCTGGGCCCGTGAAGAAGTGGCAAGATGGCAAGATCTCAGCTGAGAACCTAGATCTATTTTTAAAGCACCTCCAGGCTGCAAGCAGGAAATACAATAAATTGATTTGTTCTCAGATTCAATGCATGCATTTAAATGTAGAATATGGTGGTGTTGAATCCATCTTCCATTGTAGGGGCTTCCACTGAATCCAAAAGCCCCCTTTTCAAAAATTAAAGGAAGAAAACTTAATGTGGGTCAATTAGCATATACAGAGCACTTAAAACCATACCCATTAAACACCTTATGCTGAGACCAGTTCCAAACTCTTCCTCAGCTCACACGTCTAACTCCAGATTGTTTCTTACCTCCAAAAAAGTGTATACAGATTTAAGAGTTAAAGATCAACACAGTGAAAATAGAATTCTTCAGCTTCTGAATTCTGAGCTGCATGAGATTGTTTCTACCTTAAACCTGCACATACAAAAAGTGTGGCCCTCCTACTGATCAGCAAGCAAAATACAGTTTGTCTCCTGCCTTTTACTCTCTCTCCTTTCCTCTTCATCATCCAAACTCTTGTTCCTCTACAGGCTGATTTTCTTCCCCACTTTCCTCTCAATCACACCCCCTCATCTCCTTTCCCTCTCCGTATCTCCCCTGTTCCCTTTGCCCTCCTCACTTGACTCATTTCTGGGTTTCCTCACCATTTTCCAACAAAATCACCCTGGAAGCTTAAAGGACCACCATCTTCCACTACATCAGTGGACAAGGGGAGAGCTATGGATGTCATCTATCTGGACTTCCAAAAGGCTTTTGACATTGTCCCCCACAACATCCTCCTCGACAAGTTGGAGAGATCTGGTTTGATGGGTGGATTGTTCAGTGGATAAGGAATTGGCTGGATGGTCACATCCAGAGGGTAGTGGTCAATGCCTCAAAGTCCCAATGGAGATTGGTGACAAGTGGTGTCCCTCAAGGGTCTGTACTGGGACCAATACTGTTTAATTTTTTCATCAATGATACAGACAGCAGGATCGAGTGCACCACCAGCAAGTTTGCAGATGACACTAAGTTGAGTGGTGCAGTCAATATACCCATAAGGATGAGGTGATAGAGAGCAGCCCTGCAGAAAAGGACTTGGGGGTGCTGGTGGACAAGAAACTGGACAAGAGCCAGTAACATGAACTTGTAGCCAAAAAGGCCAACTGCATCCTGGGCTGTATCAAAAGAAGCGTGGCTAGTAGATTGAAAGAGGTGATTCTGCCACTACGCTCTGGTGAGACCTCACCTGGAGTGCTGCATCCAGCTCTGGAGCCCTCAACACAGAAAGGACCTGGACCTGATGTAGTGGGTCCAGAGGAGGGTCACAAAAATGATGAGAGAGCTGGAACACCTCTCCTATGAGGACAGGCTGCAGGATTTGGGATTGTTCAGCCTGGAGAGAAGGAGGCTCGGGGAGACCTCATAGCAGCCTTCCAGTACCTGAAGGGAACCTACAAGAAAACTGGATAGGGACTGTCTACAATGCCATGTAGTGACAGGATGAAGGGCAACAGTTTTAAACTAGAGAAGGGTAGATTTAGATCAGACATTAGGAAGTTCTTTACTATGAGGGTGGTGGAACACTGGAACAGGTTGCCCAGGGAGGTAGTGGAAGCCCCATCCCTGGAGACATCCAAGGTCAGGATTGATATGGCTCTGAGCAACCTTATCTAGTAAAGGATGTTGGGGTTGGACTAGGTGACCTTTAGAGATCCCTTCCAGCCCAAGGCATTCTATGATTCCCTGGCACCACCCAGGGTGCATCTCAGCTCAAGAAGAGGAGCCAACAGCTTTTCCAAACAAGCTAAGCCTGATCTCCAGCTTCCGCATCAGTGTGTGTTAACAGACACCCTAGAGATCACAGGCTTTGCAACAGTGCTAGACAAGATCGGAACTTCAGTGATTCTAAGGCATGGCAGCATCCATGTCTCCTGATAAAGCAAAGCTGCTTCTCTCATGTGTCCTCCTCTTTGGTTCCTGCTGGCCTTCTCAGGCATTACCTCTGGGAATTCGCCTTCTCTCAGAACTAGAGCAGAAGAGGGAAACCCTAACTGCAGCAGATCATCTGGAGCTGGAAGGAAAGATGGATATGTAATCTAGGCTGGGTTCCTGGGGACCCTACCCAGGGCTGCTAGGATGAGTAGGTGCAACATAAAGCACAACATGGTTGAAGACCTGGGATTTTTTTGTTTGTTTGTTTTTCTTCCCAGAGTACCTTGTGCTTTTCTGCTTGTGACCATTCTAGTATGTTCATTGTAGAGGCTTCCAGAGGGAGCAGGAGTCAGGTAAAAACAATACAGGCCAGAGAGAGCATTTTCTAAGTCCAATGGTCTCTGTGTTCTCCACCTGTAGCAAAGTCCAGCTCATCTGCTAAGTCACCATACATTTGAATTTTGAGATCAAAAGAATGGAGCTCCAATACTTAGAATGCTCCTTTAGCCAGACAGAAGGACCCAGCAGTCAAAAACTACACCATGAGACAATTACACCGTGGGACAATGACCACACATTCCCAAACACACATGATGTCCCTCCTGCTCCTCAGCACACCAGAGAAACTCTGAGGCATCTCCTCACAACAAGCCTAGCTACTTGTTCCCAAGTAGGCAATTGTTCCTGCAGCAATCGTTCTATGTCCAGTACTGCAACCTCATCGCTCTGTTCTCCACTGGGCAATACTTTCCTATTTAGCATTGATTTTGTTTCCATTTCCCATTAATTGCAGATGAATCCATTTCTGGGCATATATCAGACTCTTACATATGCTGTTCCATATTTAAAAACCACTCTAACACAACTTGAACACCTCTACTTTTATTGCTTCAGTATTAATTACTAGCCTATTCTCCATGGATTCAAAAGAGTATATAGACAAGACTGCAACTTAAACATGAGCATTTCTTTCATGCAGCACCAAGACATGGACCTTTCAGACCTGGCACAGAATAACAGTAGGTACTCACAGAAGTAGATAAAATTAACTGAGTGTCTCAGTGTCTAGGTACCAACTTCTGAGCATCATATGACACACTAAACAATCATCTCCTGTGTCACAGCTTCTAGACACACTGAAGCTGGTCCATCAAATGTTTTGTTCTCACAGCAGACAAGCCCAGCTGACAGAGCAGCCACTAAAAGACAGAAGACCTCTGCTCCCTCCTTGGTTTCACTGATGCCTCCACCGGGTCACCTCTGTGCTGCAGATTCCCAAACAAGGAGGAGTAAAACAGGGAAGACTTCACAGACTTTCTTGGCAATAGATTTGCAAATACACTAATCAAAGGCCCAGATAAAGCCTGGCACTGCCGTTGTTGTTCTTTAATGATTCAAGAGGAAATCCTGAAGAGTACTAAGATGATACAGGAGATCAAGTCCTGCTAAATGAAACCTTAAATGAATTTCCCCTTTACAGTGCTACAAGGTACACCTTTCATCTACCTATAATCACCTTCCTGCTAGGATAAGAAAATATTTCAAAACAACCTCATCAGCATTTCAGCTAAGTTGAAGTGCTCCAAGGGGCTGGTCCATTTGAAGAGCAAACAAGACTGAGGATGAAAAGCATCTTTAGAAAAGGGTGCGCAGCTAAACCAGTTATCAGCTTGCTATGCTAGATTACAAAGTAATGTCTGTCTTACCCATCAGAAAAGTGTTTCACAAAGAGTAACCTTACTACCTGAGCTAACAGGTCTGCCTTTTTTCACCTTGATGTTCAGTAGCCTATGTTCCCACCCTCAGCAGGTGGTTCCTCCTTTCTATGTAGCATCCTCTGAATGTCCTACTGCCATTTCATGTCAATACTCGCATCATAGCAGAGAAGCCCTACTCCTCAGTTAAAGCTAGGAAATTGTGCATCTAAACTTACAGCCAGGCTGGAGTTTGAGCAGGAAAAGGTCCCAGGATTTCAACTTCATCTTCATTTGTTTGACAACAGCTACAGTCGAAACACTTCTGACAACAGTTTCTACAAGTCCACCGGCACAGCAATAGATCCGAGATTCTAGCGAGTAGACCCTGAAGCCATTGGAAACCAAAGTACAAGATTACAACCCATCAATAGCTATTGAGAAATAACATTCAGCTGTATTTATGTTTGTGTTTCTGCAACAGAACATTAAGAACTATATTTATTCCATCTATATCAACAGACAAGTGCTATGCGGTTATCAGCCCAACTTCACTGATGCCATAACAAGACAGGAAAATAAGCATTCACCACAGGTATTTTCCCCTCTAGTAGTGATCTATTATTATGTAGGTTGGCAAGAGGGTGATTTACAAAACACTATGGCACAGCAATATGCTAGAATAGAAACATGCTTATTTCACACACATCAACAAACTAATAGATCAGGAAACATACAACAGAAGGAATTAAAAACAGAAGGTATGGGAAAGCCAATTTAATCTAGCAAGGACTTTTTTAATTAACACAGCAATACAAACACATTTCATCCCTGTGATGTATCAGTATGTAGCATTTGTATGATCCCCACATATATAGCATTACAGCCCAACAAATGTGCCACTAAAATGGAACAGCAAAAACACACTATCCACATGCCTCCTCTCTGCTATAATGATTAATTTAATGAAGAATCAATTGTTTGGTTTTTTTGAAAAGAAGTTACTTGACCCAGAAAAGTATTTCATTCCTCAGGTTTCCATGGTGGCACTGGCAACATCACCTGTAACTGTGCTGCTCTGCTGTTAGAGCCATGGGGTGCGCATACCCCATCAGAGGGGCAACAGGCTGCTGCCCCTTGTCCAGGTCATCCCTACAGCCTTCCCTCCACTTCACAGCTGTTTCCTTCAAGAGGAGCAGAAAACCAAATCTCAGCCCATTTCCCACCCACACCAGCTTCAACTTCTGTGGTTTGTAAGAAGGCTCATTAAGCAGCACAAGGGCACTGCTAATAAAGGGCATCTCTCTGTAGTCACAGGGGGGACAACATACACACAGCTGCAAGAGCACAGCACATGCACATCCAGGGTAGAACTGCTTTACGATTGTATATGACCTTGAAATGTTCCTAAGAAGCTGAAGAAATAAAGCATGTGAGATTTTCTCCACAGATAACCCCCAAAATACTTGAGACATTTGCAGTATTCATGAGTGTGCAGATACAAGGGCACTATCACACCACGCAAACAGGTTTCCTCTGAAGAACACAGATTTGCAGAGAAGACTCCACAGGCACATTTCTTTTTGCTCCAGTAAAACACACAGTTTTTTCCATAAGCAAAATCTGAACATTGCAAAAAATAAAATAAAATTACCAGCCCAAACTGTGATGCATTACTTATATCTAGGGCATCAGTAAAGAGTCAGAAAATACGAGACAATCCCCTCAGGACGGAGTGAGGAGACAGAGCAGAGAGTGAATCATCAGATTAACTCACCTCATTTATTGGTTCCAACTGTCCTTTTAGACATCCAGGATGAAGCAAAGGAGAACAAAATTAAAAAGACAAAAACAGGTTAGCAATGCTCAAATAACTTAGAATTTTCTGCCATGACATGCCCCAGCCTGGGATGAGCTTCAATTTCTGGCAAGACGGTACCTTGTAGATGTTAGAGGAAGGAGATGTCTCCTGACCAGGCATCAGCTTCTACTGTTTCCAGTCCTTCCCCACCAGGCTTCCCCTGCACCTCCTTCCCCAGGAGAGAAATTCCTAAACCCATCCTGGAGCATTAAAATCCTGCTCATTGCCCTTTGCTAATGGGGTATCACATGCAACCTCTTAATTTTTTTTTCTTTAATAACCTGTCTCTAATTGCAGCAACTACTTGCTGCTGACAGCAAACCACATCCAAACTTTCCAGTTAGATGCCACAGTGGCACAGAAAGGCTTTCCTCCACATTCAGCCCATAAAAACATAGTTTCAATGACAGCTTGTTAAAGGAACATTTCTAGGAAGGGGCACAACCTCATAATACTCTCCATCACATATGTATCATTTGAGGTAGCTAGGCATCTACAGTCTCATCCTCAGATGTGACTTGAAGAATATAATTTAAGTGCTTAAAACTTGAGTCATGCACTCCAATTTGAAAATCTGCACTGCAGCCACTTCCCCCAAGTCAGCGAGAAAATCTACAGCAAAGGAAGAAAGCATCGCAAGCAAGGGGGTCATTCAGAAAGCTGCCCTTGGAATATTATACTTGACTCCATTCATGGAGACTTAGCAGCATTTCAGATGCCTGCCAAAATTTCTTACCTATCACTTTCCCTTGATAATGTCTAAGAGTTTCCTAATTGTCCTGGCTGCCTTTCTACAAGGGGAATCCATGAAAAAAAAACAACAAACAAAACCAAAAAAACAACAAACAAAACCCACAAACCAACATAAAAAAAATAGAAAAAACCACACAAACAAACAAACAAAAAACCCAAACCACACAAAAAAAACCCTACTCCTCTGTATTCTGCCATATGTAGAAATTAGTTTCTATCTTTATGCTTGTGACAGGGACAAGAGCAGCCTTTTTATAAAAAAGGTGGGATGCAGAAGTTGCCTTTAGCTTTTAGCTCCAATAACTCTTCCATGGACCACATTTATGTGCAAGCCTCCCTTTATAAACTTCTCAGAATCCAGTGCTTGGTTAAAAGGCCACCACTTGTTACAAGCACAAATTAAGAGACTGGAAATGCTGCAGAGTAATGTGACAAGCCAGTGATTACCAGACACCCTTGGACCAACTGTTTAAGAAAACCCTCAACAGTTTAAAGGTCTTCATCATTCCTTATTAATGGAAACTTGCTGCCAAAGCATGGCAGCCAAAGCAATGCTGGTTTAGCAAAGCTGCAACTAGAATATTTAAATTGCCCTAAAATGAAGCAGCTGGATCCATGCCACACGATCAAAACACTGTAGCACGTGCAGTGTGAACGACGTGGCATTTCTCAACTGCCCACGGGGACACACGGTAGGCTTGTGTCAAACAGCCCTCCTGGTCAGGATCAGTCACCAGTGATGTGAAATCACGCCTGTGTGCCAGCAACCCCAAGAGCACGCAGTGGTCCCACAGGCACCGTAATAAAGTGAATCCATGTACACCCACCAATCTCTGACAGGAAATGGGAGGACAGAAGTAAGAACCAAACATTATAGAGCAGTAGAGGTAAACAAGTAACTGGTGCCATATAGGGTTTAAAGGCAGGGGCCCATGAAAAGAAAGCAAACATGACCAGCTGTGTTCATCCAGCTCGCTCACACCAGGCAGGAAGGCCATGGTTAGGGAAGGGTGGAGGTTTAGGAAAGGATGCACTACATGGCAGGTGCTTGGAGACCTCCAGGAACAAAGCTACTGTGATGCACTCAGCATCCCCAGGAGAAGGGCTCAGCCAGCCCCTGGGGTTGGGGTAGTACCATCCTGCCCTGCCTCCAACCCAAGCCCACCAAGCAGAGAACAACCCAGCTGAGAGCCTCCAGCCACAAGTGAACCCTCAGCCAAGGGCCAGCTGCGGCTGCCCCAGGCACAGCCCCTCGACCAGGGCTGGTTGCTGGGCAGGGCTTGCAGCTCCACTTGACACCTTTCTGCAGGGACCCAGTCCTCCCAGCCCACCTAGGCTCATGGAGGAGATCTCCTGCTCTGAGTCAGCACAGCCACCAATCACAGCCGGGTCAAGAGACGGGCTACAACAACCCACCGTGGCAGTGTCCCCAGGGATGCTGCAGTAGGGTGGGGTCCCCGCTCGTGACAGACTGTGTTGTGCCCCCGCACAGTTACACTCTCAGGGAATGCTCACAAGCCCCCCCCCCCCCCCCCCCC